>CM029016.1:202016229-202503237 GCA_016801055.1 Panax notoginseng
ATAAGAGTGTAGCTGGGTCGAGCGGGGATAACAGGGGAATAGTCTGATGGTTTGAGACTATCGAAGTTTCTCAATACATCATAAAATGACATGACATACAATATATAATTGTATTGAGGACCTAAGATGTTGGAGTCGTATTTTATACGTCACTTAATAATTGATCTTGGTGAACAACAATAGGGTGATGAGAACCCGACTTTGGAAGCGTCAAAAATGCACCTCATCAGAATGAACAAGATAGTAATCTTCTCGTTCTTCTTTGGGGTCTTGAAATATTTGCTGCTGTATTTTATATGGCATTGTAATAATTTGAGTTTGGATATTGTCTATGAGACAATATTGTATTAAAACTCACAGTTAACTGTGGTCGTATTTTATACGACAGTTCAACAGTTGTATAAATAAAGTTTGTATTTAATTTTTATAGTGTGATATCTGGCTACTCAGAATGGGTGATGTATACCTATTTTGGGGGCGTCACACTTCTTGTATTTTATGATATTTTTCATTTATATTATCTAAGGTACGCGTGACAAATGAAGTACTAGGTAATTGATGTTCAAAATTTACCTCAGATCTTGGTGATGACTCATTGTTTGCCATTAAACACAGATTTGTAATTTTCTTAGTTTGTTCAGCAACTTCTTCATCATATCATTCTTGATCTACAAGTAAAGCTTTGAAAGCAATTCCTTTCTTTTTGAGGTATGTATCTGATCTTGCTTTTTCGACTAACATGTCGACTTCGTGGGCATGAAGATTTCCAATAAGGCTATCAAGATGATAAGTAGTTAGGTCTCACCTTTCCTTAATAGCAGTAACCTTCTTTTTCCAGATGGATGGAAGGGCTTTGAGAATTCTTCTATTTTTCTCATTAGTTGTAGATGTCTTCCCTAGTTGTTTTTCTCACATAATGCACAGAGATTTGTCTGGTTCACAACATACATCCCGGGTATGTTGTTACGTCCATTCTCAAGCTCCTCTCCAGGACTTAAGATCCTATTACTTCTTGTAATAAAAACTTCTTCAATAGGCGGAGAAGCCTTTACAAAGTTTTATAGACAAACTTCTAACTATTCCCAACTAATCTATCTTGGACAGTAAACTCCCAGCTCCCTCCTCAAGCTTAGTTGTACCTTCTTTTGAGTTCAGTTATATTCTATGATCTGGTCTTGAAACAACAGCCTCTTCCTCACCTCACAAGTTCACTAGAGATCCAACTCCCGGCTGACCTCTCTAAGACTCTGGTCTTGGTCGAAGAATTACTTGTCTTTCTCACATGTACATAAAATAAACTAACTCTACCCTTTTTCCTTTTTACAAAAGATTTTACAACAATTTGCTTCTAAAAAAAGCAGATAAATTTTAGTACAGATTGATACTTCTCAAATAAGCAGATATCAATTAAAAAGCAAATATATTTATAAAAGTTCAAAGACTTTTATATTTGAGAAAATAAGTTTATTTGTAAGTAGATAGTAATTTGTGCTTAGACCAAATAATACTTTTATGTAAGCAAATATGTAAATTTATGCACTGTTATAAAAGTTTAAAAAACTTTTATATTTTGTGTGAAAAGTGCTTCTTGAATAAGAAAATAGATAAATTTTAGCATTAACTCAAAAATGTTGATGTTTAAGCAGATATATAGTTTAATACAAATTTATAAAGAATTATTTATTCTTTATGGATTAAAGAAAAGTCATTTTAAGTTTAAATAAATTTTATATTTAGAGTGAAAATGCTTCTGAGTAAGCAGATAAATTGTTTTAAGCTTTTGAATCAAATATGCTTCTATTTAAGCAGATATATATTCACTTAAGTTTGTGATATAAAAGTTTAAATAACTTTTATATTATGCAACAAGTAGTTTATGAATAAATGAATTTATGATCAAATACTTGTGATGACAGATATCAAGTATAATAAATAAATTAGTTAATCAAAACTTGATATAACAAATATATTTGTTTAACTCAGATAATATATAATAATATTTTATCTATTATGTGACTGGTTATAAATAAAGTCACTTAGTACTATAAGAAATCGTACGGTTCGATTCCCTCATTTAAGAGAAATATCTTCGTAGCCTTTCAACGTCTAAGTATGACAGAATTTATAATTTCACAATTGATATTTATACAAATATTTTCGATAGATCACTTAGATTTTCAAATCCGGTTCGAATGATTCACTTTTCTAAGAGTGAATATCTCAGTGTTTTTTTGAACTATCAAGTGTAGATCTATTTTATGATATTTATATAAATAATATCAAATAGAAAGTCACTTAGTACTATAAGGAATCGTACGTTTCGATTCCCTCACTTAAGAAGAATATCTCCGTAGCCTTACGACATCTAAGTATAACTTTTTATTTGATAAATAGATGAAATATATATATATATATATATATATATATATATATATATATATATATATATATATATATATATATATATTTGTGAATAACAATTTATATTCGTATATCTATAAATATAAATAAGCAAGAGATAATTGAAATAAAGTAAATCAAATAACTTATCTCAATATGCTTAGACCAATTTTCTCTTCTCAAATGATTAGAACTTTTATAAGAAGAGAGAGAAAGCTTCTTAGAGAGAGTACGTAGGAGAGAAATAAGTTTTTCTTTTCAAGTGAATTGACAATTTGAAAATGAAAGAAGGGCTTTCTATTTATAGCTTTTTGAGGTTGGGGGAAAAATGGTAATTTTGAAATCAATGGCTAGGATTACTTCAATTTAAAATGAATGACTCGAATGAATTATTGTAGCACACGGATTGTCAACTTGTCGCCCACCAAAAATTTCTTCTACCTTCATTTAATGAGCTTATGTTCATTTAATTATTCCAAATTCTCTAACACGTGCAATTTGGTCAAAAGGCTATAAACATATAGCTTTTAATGTTAATAAAACACACACATGCACATTTAATTTTCTGTCTGGCCAATTACTTTGTCCCCAAATTTTTATCCTAATCTCAAATTTTTAGCATTCTCAAAATTGGTCAAATGCTTTTAATTATTCATTTAATGCGCACATTTATGAACACACACACACACATAGCGTATTTAATGCACATTTATATACATATATGTATACACACACGCACGCTATATATATATATATATATATATATATTATATATATATATATATATATATATATATATATATATATATGCACGGTTACACACACACACATTTAATATGCATTAATTCCCAAGTTTCAATTTAATCTTTCCATATCTTTACATATATCAATACATAAAGTTAAACTAGCAATCAATGAGCATATTAATTCAGCTTTTGTCTCAAAATAATTGTCTCAGCACTATTTTGATCAACATGTATTTTCTTTAACACTTTTAAACTATCAGGAAAATCAATTCAATAAGATTTAGAAAATAATTTTGGTCAAAGTAAATAAGATAATTAAAACAATTATAATAAAAATTCTATGGAGAGGATTCTACCCTTTTAATTAATTTATTTACTAATTATTGTTATCATCAAAATAAGACTAAAAGTTAGAGACCCAATACCTGATTTGAGCTAAGGGCCCGGTTGGCTTTCCCCGCCTTTTATTACTGCCGAACCGAGCGTGAAACTTATCGTAGAGCCCTTTTCAAGATGAGACTGAGTTCGGGGTCAACGCCATCATCCACTGACGATCGTCTTTTCTCAAAGTAGTCATGAACATCTGACATTTGGCAGCATCCAAGTAGTCGTAGTAATCCATCAGTCGTTCATAAGCCTGGCTATGTTCAGACGTTAACAAGTATAAAAAATTAATAGAATAAATGTTAAAATGAAACTTAATATTACACATAAGTATTTTTTAACCACGTGTCATTGTTGTGTCATCGATTTTTGACGTGGTACTATCAACTAGACGTAATCAGAAAAAAAAATAAAAGTTTAATCTCCTAATTAAAAAATTTGAGAAGACAATCCCCAAAGTGAAAACAAATTAATAATTTAATCTCCTAATTAAAAAAAATTGAGAAGATAATTCCCAAAATAAGAAAAAATTAAAAAGTTCAAGATATTATTCCATATTTAGGACTATTTAATACTATAAACAACATTTATTGCTCTGATAACATATCTGACAATGTCAACCGCATATCAAAGAAATTATAATTTCTTATATAAAGACCATTTTATCCAATGCTATAGTCTCATACTTTTCTCATCAATGGCTTCTCCTCACATTCACCATTTGGTGTTGGTTCTGTTCTTTTGCATTCTTCTTACCTTCTTTGCTAAGAACGAAGGTATGCTTGGCTGCATTAATTTAATGATTATATATTTTAAATAATTTTTCTCTCATTTTATTGTATCCTCTATAAAGTTTTATGAATATCTTTTCCAACCTCTTCAACATTTTATTATACACTAGCTAGCTATCTATAAATATAACAAAAAATATTTATATAATAATATAAATTTTCTTATTTCTTTTATTCTCTTTTTGAAACAGGTAATGAGAATGGGATTAGCAATGAGGGCATTGTGCATAGCAGTAACGTCATTAAGCCAAAAATTAATACGATATCAGGAGAGAAAATTAATGGTGATCCATGTATTGAGAGAAAAATCAACGGAAAAATATTTTGGTGTTGTGTAACGTATGGGATAGATAAGATATGTTTAAATACTAAACAAGGTTGTGACGAAGCATGTCGTGATTAATACTACTCATTCACGTTTCTCCAATGTCTTGCTTTTGGGGGTGTTCGATAATGATTTATAAATTGATCAAATTAATTTATAAGTCATTTGTTACTATTGAGGTGTTTGGTAATGTCTTATTTTTTTAATTTATAAGTCAAAATAAATAAGTAACAACTTGTCATTCCTAATAAGTTGATTTGACCAAATATAATGTCCATTTTTTCCCTCTTCTATTTTGCTATTGAATCAATGTAGTATCATTTTATTAATGTCCTTTTTAATAATTTTTACATTTTATTTTAGCTTATAAGTCATTATCAGCCGAACACAGTCATAACTTGTTTTAAATTAATTTTTGACTTATAAGTCAAATTGGTGTCGAACGCTTTTACTTATAAGTCACAACTTACAATAATTTACAACTCAACTTAAATTTTAACTTTATGTCATTTTAAAATAAGTTGTTGCCAAACGGATATGTAAGAATGCATATTAATCAAACGGTAATGATATATATTACAAATGTTTAGGTCAATTTTTTTATTGTCAATTATATAAATAAGTATTAGTGATAATTTTTTTGGAAATATGTTTAATAAGTGGGTCCTCCTATAATTCTTATCAATCTCATATATTGATAAGTTTCATAATTGTAATTCGGCGTAAATTTATCACGTGACATAACAAGACTCTTAATCAAATGAAGTTAAAAAAATGGGCATAGTTTGTAATTAAATTTAAATTCAAGACATTTAAGTTATTGTTTTTACTCGACATTTGATCTATTTTTTTTTTCTTATTCTAGATGATATGCCATTTTAATAGAAGGTATTATATTAATAAAAGTATTCTTAAATTTTATTTTGGTTGACCTTTTACACCTACTGCATACGTTAATAAAGAAATATGAGCTTGAGAAAATGTGATTTTTTTCTTTCCAATATTATGAATGGATCTTCAAATTTTAAAACTATGTCTCTAATATTTTCAAGCACAAAGGTAACTTTTAATTAGATTATGCACCTGTTTTCGATATTTATTATAGGCTTAATTATATTTACTATCCTAAACTGTTGATCTTTTTTCTATTTTGGTAATCGACATTTTCATTTTTGTAATAAAGGTATTAAACTATTAATTTTTTCTACTTTGCTCAAATAGAAAGAAAGTAATGACGTGACAATTCAATCTATAAATGTAATTAATTAAAATACATACTTTTAATAAAGTTTTTTAAAATTATATTAAATTAAGGGACAAAAAGGTAAAACACAGGAGTTTAATAATAATAAATATCTCATCTGATATATATTAAGGACAAATTGTAAATACATAAAATTTTAAATAATAAACAAATTATTCAACGGGTTTAGATTTACGAGATCAAATACAAAAAAAAATAACAAATTAAAAATGAAAATAAACTATTTTTTTCTCAAAATTAGACAACTTCATACATGTGGAAGAAACTTTCTTCAACTCAAAACCCAGGTGAATAAAACTTCTGCTCATAATATATTAATACAGATTCAACCATAAAATTATTAGAAACCCCCACTAAAACCTACTCAAATCTACCACAAAATAACCTCAAAAGTCGAATCGCATAGCAACTCATTCATCCATCAAATTCAAATTGGTATGCTCAACAATCACCTATAATTCTCTCTTTGTCATAAATTAGTTCATCTTATTTTTATGTTTTAGTCCTGCAATTTATTTGTTAGTCTGTTTTGTTTGAATAAGTCAAGCTTTTGGTAGTTGAGATGTAATAATGGTTATTTTGTTATCTAAATTTATGTAGTTGATTAGGTCTTTTAAGAGTCTATCTCTACTAAAGTTAGTATTGATATTAGCTATTTTTTGTTGTAACAATGGATAGTGGTAGGAGCACGATCAGTAACTTATGTGACTTCCATTTTTTATAAATTTGTAAGTGGTAATTAACAGTTGGCAAGAAATAAGAAACAAGTTTCCATCTTTATTATTTCTTTTTCCTTCTTAGTTCTCAAGTGTATGAGTGGTGTATTCATTCTCTACAAAATTTCTTTTTTGTTTACATGTTATCATAGCCCAAGGGTGAGTTTTTTTTTAAATAAGATGTTTATTATTTTGTCTCTTAGTCTCGTGACAACTAAGATGGATTTCAACAACAATGGCACTAGTTCCACTCAATATGGTATTGAGAAACTTGTAGGCACAAACTACAAGTATTGGCGATTGTGCATGAAAGCTTACCTTCAAGGTTAGGACTTGTGGGATCTTGTTTTTGACATCGATTTAGAACCGAAAGAGACTCCGGAGAATGTTGAACCGCGTCAGAAATGGAAGATCAAGTGCGATAAAGATATGTTTACACTTAGAACATCGATCAGTGAGGATTATATTGATTATGTTCAGAATGAGGATTCGCCAAAGAATGTATGGGACACTTTAGCAACACTTTTCAGCAAGAAGAACACGACTTAGATTTCATTGCTGAGTCAACATTTGTTGTGATCACCTTGGGTTATATTTGTATTTGTTGATGATTATGCTTGATATATCGCTATGTCATTGTTTCAACTTTGATGATTGATGTCGAGAGGCCTTCGGACTCCACTGAATTGGACCTCAGAGCTCGGCTTGGTTTGTGATGTGATGGCTTTAACTAGGTTTGGTTTAATTTGTGTCCTTTATCTCGGGGAACAGGTCGTCAGGTATGAGATAGACTTTGCCACGACGGTCGCCCATATACTTCTACAGGTTAAAGGAGATTAAATCTTCTCCCACTTCAGGAGTGATGAGTTGATGAAGGGTTACATCTTTGGATGATTGCTATTTTATCCCTGTGATTGGCTGTCTTAATGTATCGATGTCTTTTCCTTTCTGGGACTTGTGCCAAATTTGATGGAATGACATTGAGGTACCGTTGGGTCTTCTCAAAATGGGTCGCTGACTTTGAGGGTTTTTATTGGGTGTAGACATTGGTATATTGGGATTGTTTTGTAGGTTTATATTTGGGTTGGTGTTTGAGTTTAGATATTTCTTTTGAGGGTTAGACAACACCATAGATGGTTGCATACGTACTCCCGTAGTTGGAGGGAGATCATGTCTTTCGTAGTTCAGGCTCCAACTGACAAGACCTGATTGATAGATTTTTTTAACTTTTTTTTATTATTTTACAGAACTAAGTTAATACATCAACTAGCAGATGAACATTAAGATAGGTAACAGCATCAAATTCCTTGTCTCTTGAGGTGCCCATTCTTTTGCCAGGAACATTGGCTGACTTGAATTGGATCTCCATTTCCTCATTCCTCGGTACGATATCCTCTACCACCTTTGCGAAGTTTGTTTCTTGATTTTCATTAGGCATGTGATCTTCCACATTCCCTTGGTCGATTGTTAGGGGTTTGACTATTATGGACATAAGGCGTCTCTTTTTCCCACCCCTTCTAGCTCTGATTTCAGAATTTTCTCCTTCATAACTTGCCACATTCCCACGACTTTGTTGATTGATGGAGTCAATCTTCCCTGTAATTGGTGCTACTAAACTTGAATTCTCATGGTTAACGCTGCTGATCACTTCGACTTATTTCATTCTTAGATTCCAACCTTCTTTTATCATATGGTCTCCTTCTGGCTTTTCTTGAGTAGACCTACCGGGAGTTGGGTCTTTGACTTGAGTTGCAGGCACTATCACAATCTCCCCTAATTTGATCAAATCTTTCACTAGGTGTTTAAGTGACCAACATTGCTCCGTGGAATGCCCTGGTCCTCTCGAATGATAAGCACAGTGCTGTGAGGGGTTGTAATTTCGTGCCCTTATACCCATTGGAGGGGGAAGGTATAAAATTTTCTTTTGTTCTGTTAACTTCATCAAGACTTCTTCCATGGACTCTGTAATAGTGGGGAATTTTATCTTTGAACTTTCCTTTGTGTTTACTTATCCCTGATTTTTATGGTCACATAAATTGTACATTTTAGGGATCTCATAATTATTTCTCCCATGTAGAATTACAGGAGTGTTTCCTTTCATTTGTTAGAAGCTTCTTTTCTTGTGGCATAGATGGGTATCGACAATGATCTTTTCATTCAACGTTCCCATACCATTTAATTTTGCAGCTTGAATTTTCTCATCCACCCTACCTCCTGTTATAATAATGTTGTCAGACTTCATATCTTTCATGGACAAGATATCTTTGTAATATGGATATTCCTGTGTTTCAACAAATATTTTGACCATTTCTTGTTCCTCTAGGGGTGGAATTGAACAATTTGCTAATGACCTCCAACTTTGGGCATAGTCCTTGAAAGATTCATCTGTCTCTTTAGCTACCCTCATCATCCTGCAATGATATGTCAACATTTGTATCTGGTAACTATATTAGGATAAAAAGGCATGTGCAAGCTCTTCCCATGTATTAATCTTTGATTTATCCAATGTAACAAACTAGGTTGTTGCATTGTCAATGAGGCTTCTCCAAAACATTTTCACTCGATAGACTTCATCCTCAGCTTGCACACCTAGTTGTCCCAGGTATATCTCCAGATGAATATAAGGATCGCCGATACTGGTATATTTCACGAAGTTGGGAATTTTAGACCTCTGTAGATATTGGTTTCCTAGAAATCTATCCATATCTGAATCTTCCTTTACAATTACTACCGAATTTTCATTAATTTGAGCTAAGATCATGTCGAGCCGTTTGATCTTATTACCGAGTGACTTATTTTAGGGATTGTTGTTCAAAGTCAATTGGTGACTTAATGAAGTTGTTTGGCTTGAACTTGCAGTGAGTACGTATTGATTTGTTAACAGGATTCCTCAAATTAAGCTATAATGTTCCTTTACCATATCTGACAATCTGATCATTTGCCTTTTCAGCTCGTTGAACTCATCTCAAGATATCACATCCTTGTTGCTAGATGGAGAGTTGGATATGGTTATAGGGGTTAGGCCTTTGTGTGACATTCTTGCTTATGCTTCTTTTGAGGGTTTTCCAAACCTCCATACATACTTGTGATTTGGATCCATTCTGATGCTTCTCGATCCAATCATGTTCACTCCATCCGTATTGTGTGATGGCTAAAGGTTGGTGTTGACATTAGGTTAGTCAAGTCGTCTGACAACAATATCTCCACTTTCGATCAAATTTTGGATTTTATTCTTCAAGGACCAACAATCTTGTTTATCATGTCCCGAAGACCCTGAGAGGTCAGCACATCTCTTGCTTGGATCGTACCTTTTGCTTTTCGAATCCAAAGGTGGAGCCAATTCAATAATTTTCTTGTGGTCCATTAATATCGCCAATAAGTTCTCGAGGGAATCGCTTAGCGGAGTGAACATCCAATTTTCCGTTCTTTCAAATTTTATTTGTCTGTCCTGGCTTTGGTTGAATGCAACATGTTGTTGTTGTTGTTGTGGCAGATCGCCTTCCTTTATCCGAATAGAGGGACTATTGTTGGCTCTCCTAGATTGCCCCTGTGAAACGAGAGATACATTTTATCATTCTTCGGTGAGATCTTTAATCTTAACCGCTTTCAGACCCATCTCCTCCATTTGTTGGACCTTGTTCCTTATGTCTCCAGTTTCTCTGTCATCCCTGAGGTTGGTGATTTCAGGGGTTTTGTTGGTGACAGTCTCATTGGGCTATGGTTCAGGTATCTATGTTTTCACCTTTTTATCAGAACTTTGACTGCCCCCTTGAGCGAAGGATTTTGGTCGAGTTTGTATCTTTGGACCCTTAGTGTTTTGACACTGTTCCTTCAGTAGATTAGCCACTTCTGCCATCTGCTTTCTAAGTTCCTCAAATTCATATCGGGACACTGGGACAAATTCAAGTGGGCCACTTTGAGCCAGGTCAGTGGATAGGCCTTGTGCCTTCCTAGATTTAGATCTAGTAGTCAAACCATTCTTACCTACAAAAGGATATGTAGTGTAGTCCTAACAAACACTAACGGTATGCATGTTGTGCAATGTGTTAGTTTTAGGTTTTTTAATATTTTCCCGCAAAACAAAGGTTAGATGTTTTGATGACAGGATAATATATTGACATTTGATATTTAACCGAATTTAATATGTGACAAGAATTGATATATGACATGAATTGAAAAGGGAAAGGCATGAAGAGACTTTCATTCACATTTGGTTTATCAAAGGCTGACATATCTTAGGTTTACTCTCAAGGCTTTTCGGCATGAAGGTTCTTAGATCATCACAATCTACTAGACGGGAATGAGTCTGATCTTTCAATTGGAACAGATTTGAGTGGTGCCTTTCCTGAGCCTCGCGAGATTATGCTCCTCTTGAGTCTAGTAATCAACCACCAACGGGTTTGTCTCCTGGTGGAGGAAACACACAACATACATTCACATACATTCATCGCGTCTCACCACATGCAATATGATGACATTGTGTGAAACACTAATATAAAGCATTATAAAGCAGCATTCATTCACAAGCATACATTGTAAAGAAACCATTCACACACATGCAGATAAAAAGGAATTGAAAAGATTTTCCTTAGTGGGATTTTATTATGTATAATTATTGGATTAGAATTCCTCATTAGGTATAATTCCTTAATGAGATTGTATAAGATCTCCTAATCCTTTTATAAATGGAAACCAAATATAATTAGGAATCCAAGATTCCTTAAAATACTCTAACTGCCAAAACAGAATCCCACATGGGTAAAACTATCTTCATGTGGACTTTGGCCCGCCAAAAAAGTTCGGCTCAAATATTCATTTCCCAACATTGCCCCCTACTCTCTTGTTTATAAGTAACTTAAAATAAGAGAGTAGATCAATTAGTCATGGCAAACATTAAATGATAGATGTTCGACCATTCGAGAGGATGTTAGTCCGTCCCGAAGGATGTTGTCCTTTCGGGAGGACAATGTTCCGTCCCGAAGGAAGTGATCTGTTCGGGAGGACGTCGGTCCATCTCGAAGGATTTTATCTTTGTTTATATCATAATAGCCTTCCCGACCCTTGTGGGAAGCTTCAATTCGACCTCATAACGGCATCCAACCTTATTCCATCAACCATGGACGAAAACTATCTTTTGGTCAATATTGAATGCTCATTCACATTAATAATGTGACGAACGAGAATTTTGTAGATTAATTTTAATATTTATTGAATTAAATAAATATTTTCGACGATTTAATTATTGGATTAATAATTTATTGATGCAATTGTGGTAGATTAATTTAATTTAATTTTATGTGTTACATTTATTAAATTAATGTAGAGAAATTTTATTATTCGAAGTATGTGATTATGTGAGCTTATTGTATTAAAAGAAATATTTAATAAGCTATGTTATTTTAATTAATGTAATAATTAATTAGAAATTTAATAAATTGATATTATTTATTAATGAGATATTTAATTATGTGACTATGTGAATTTATGAGGAATTATCATATTTTATTTATATTAAATTAAATAAGGTATTTGAATTGGGTGTGACATGAATTAAACTATATGATAAAAAGGTTTTATTAAAATAATGAGCTTTGAACTTAATTGCTAGCCAAACATGGCCTTAGTAGTGGTTACTAGCAGTTGCCCATGATTGGGCCAACTGACCTCTTGACGCTCAGTTTATTAACTAGTCGACGTCTTCTCCTTCTTCATTTTTTTTCCTAAGTCTGATAAAGCACAGAGAGAAAATTTAGAAGTCTGAGAGAAATTTGAGTGTGTGATTAACAAGTTGTTGAGAAAGGATCATCTGATC
The DNA here is from genome assembly GCA_016801055.1 of Panax notoginseng. Lineage (NCBI taxonomy): Eukaryota > Viridiplantae > Streptophyta > Magnoliopsida > Apiales > Araliaceae > Panax > Panax notoginseng. Next base: position 202,028,668 of record CM029016.1, read on the forward strand.
ATTTCTTCCATTATTTATAACTCTGGGTAATTCTCTCCAACCCAATTTCAAGTTACGTCTTTTTAGTCTTCATAAAATGGCTTCACAGTTTTCTGTAAATCCTTGTAGATTAGAATATGATATGATTATAAGTTTATATGTGTGTTATGTTGTATCAAATCATGTTTAATTATGTATAGTTTGAAAACCATAACATCAGTATTGTGAAAACATGACGTACATATGTTATTTCAAAATAAACAGAGTACGTGATATGGCCATATGGCCATATATGTGATAATTGACGTATTGATTATATATTATCCCTAAAATTTATACCCTTATATTATTGAGCATGTTAATACGAAGAGATCAAGCCTTAAACAAACGGATTCGGTGTTATAACGAATCTGTAGTGTTAAATTATATATTTTATATTCAAAAACCACCAAGAACATCAAAGTCAGTGAATTCACATGTTTTAATTTTGTGATTATGTGTTTTAATTGGTTAAAACTACTCTACAGATGTTGGGTAATGATTATATGGAAGTATTAACATGTGGGTACGTTAAATTAGTGAGTTTAGTGATCATAAAATGTGTAAATTGCCGAACTCTGTGTTCATCGCGACCTGGGAAACAGTTTATGGAGTCTCACGCCGCGGCGCCAACTCCAGAACTGAAGTCCCGCGCCGCAGCGCCAAGACCCAAGCCACGGCGCCATAGCGCCGCAGCGCCAAGAGCCCGGCCACAGCGCCACCGCGCCGCAGCGCGACTCCTTAGTACATTAGTGGCGCCGCAGCGCCACTCTCCAGAAAATTCAAAAATGTATTTTTAAAAATGTTTAAGTCTAACAATGTGTTAGTGGATTATTGTAATGAACATGTAAACATGTTAGAAGAATAATGTGATGATAAAATAGTTGTTTAACATGTAATAAAATATTATATGTGAATTAAATTATTAAATACATAATTAGTTTGATAATTCACGAAGTACAAATGATGTGACAAAGTGGAAATTTGACTAAGTTTAGTCGCATAATTAAAGTAGTCAAAGAGAAAGAGTTTATAATGATTAGTTAAGTTATAATTAACTGGTATTGTGTATGTGAATGGTATGTAGGATTTTTAATTCAAAGAACGAGTTAGTTAAAGTGTAATCTACAAGCAAGGCAAGTATCCTATCCCTAAATCCATTCTATTGAGCAAGTTTATTTAAACTTAAACGTTACTTTTATGTTGAGCAAGTTTCTTAACCCTACTTTTTAATATCTTTTAAGATTATTAATTACCTTGAATAAGTTATCATTCTATTATTCAAGTTCAAGTATGATATTACAGATTATTTATATTGTCAAAGCATGATTCAGTTATACAATAATTGTTCTATTGTATACGTTTGAGATCATTATTCAAATCGAATATCAATTATTGTTGAACCTTATTAGACTAGTGAACCTTATTGATTCAACTAGTCCATAGTTGATGAGCGTTCTAAATTTCAGAACCTTTGATGAATTATCCAAATCAAACTTCCTTTGGTGCGGACTCGAATGTTAAACTGAGATGAACAACCCTGTATAGGGGACTATTTACGCTTTAGCGTTAAGATATTGTGCACAGTATGGTACTAAGGGCTGATCCCCCTAAGTACGAGAAGAAGGTCCATAGTCTTATGACTGTTAAAGGTTTCAAGTATATTTCTTGTTAACCTAGGACATAGTTCAAGGTCTTATGACCCTCAGAATTCTTTTGATTCATGTTATTTATTCTTGATTCAAAAGTTGAGCTTTTATTCAGATGTCTTTGATTTATTCGCATGTTATTATAATGTTATTTCATTATTATACTTGTGGGCATTGTGCTCACTCTTGCTTAATAATAACATTGCAGTTAAGAATGAAAGAAGCGATGAACCCTCCACTAGTAAAGGCAAGGGCAAAGTTAGCAAGTGATGAAGACTTATTATTTTAATTGATGATGTATTTATGTTTAAGACTTATGATGTTGTTTAAGACTTATTTGTTTAGAATTCCGCACAGATATTTTAAGGTTAGAGTAACCTGGGATTTATTTATGAATCAGTTGATGTAACCCTTAAGGGAAGAGATTTTATTATGATTTCTATCTATTGTATGGTTTGATATTATTTATGGGTAGATAGATAGATGATGCTTGTACAATGAACACCAAATCCCGTGGAATCGATGTACCCGGATTTGGGGGTGTCACAAATAACTTGAAAAAATTTCATCCATAAAAGAAAACAACTTGATAATTTTCCCTAAGCCTCCCAGCACGTCAAGTGTCTTTGACTTTCACATTATTCATTACTCGAAGCCGGTAAGTTTCCTGGCCTCATCACTTCAACTTTAAACCTTCTTAGTTTGATCGCTTTGCTTGCTGAAACATTCTCCTGGAGAGACTAAAGCATTTCGATAATATTTCCTTGCTAAGTTAAGATCCCCAGCAACTTTACCGACGTCATTTGGAGTGGGAAACTTTATTTTAAAATGAGGTGTGGAAGTCATCGCCTGTAGAGCCATCAGTGTCGGTCTCCCGAGTATAGCGTTGTACGGCGAATCCATATGTACCACAAAAAATTTGCAGATCATTTCCACTTGTCGAGGAGCTATCCCAAAGATGACTAGAAGTTCGATGACACTTGCTCCTCGAATTGGGTCATTGTTGAATCCGTATAGAAGGGGCTCCTGCCCAATCTCCAACTTCCTTCCCTCCAAATCCATCCTTTGGTATGCAAGGGCATATAATACATCGACCAATGAACCGTTATTAATCATGATCCTCTTCATGTCCACTGAACCAACCAGTGTAGTGATTACCAACGCTCCATCATGAGGTCCAATAGGTTTTGACGGGTAATCTTTATCAGAAAAAGAGATGACCGTGCCAGAGTACTGTCGGTCCCTCTTAATAGGTTGTTCGGACACTGTGAGTATAGAATCTAGCACCCCATACTTTTTCCTCCCGATCACCTTACCGACCGAACCACCTGTTATCATGTCCATCACTCGCTGAACTGTCCGCATTTGTTCCGGTTGTGGCTGAGGATTCCGCTTCTGACTGATATTATTTTGTCACCTTCCTGAACCCTCTCGACCCGCTACGTATTGAACTAATTCCCCACTCCGAACATTCTTTTTAATTAGGTCCCTCAAATCCCTACAATCTTCTATAGAGTGTCTGGAAGTCTGGTGATAATTACAGTATCTATCACGATTTCCTCTCTCTGAACGAGCGTTGTTAAGGCGAGGCTCAAAATAGGGATTATCCTTCATTTCCTCCAAAATTACAGCCCGATCCGTGTTGAGAAGAGTATAGATTTTGTTAACTACATGGTTCGGGAAGGACGGTTGGCCTCCTCCCGAACCCCCATTGTTGAAATTCTTCGACTGATTATCGGATATGTTGTTATTATTGTCTCGATCCTTCGATTTCTCTACTGTATTCGATTTCAAACTGCCCATTGTTTCCTCAACTGTTCAGCTAGATCAAATGCTTCGGCCAAGTCCTTTGGATGATTGAACATTAAGTCTTGCACTAGTTTTTTTGATTTTACAATGTCCAAACCATTCTGAAATAGTCCAAGTGCCTGAAGGTCGTTCAAATCTACCACTTGTCCAATTACTTCCCAAAACCTCTTAACGCACTACCCAAGGTCTCGCTCGAGTATTACCTGATGAAAGTCCAATAATAATCTAGAATGAGGGTTGAATAGATTATTACAGATTAAAAATTATCTTAGGCCTTTTTGAATTTTTGGATAATTAATTTACAGTGTTAGAAATTAATATGCAAGACAGTAAAAATTCTATCACACAATGCACATAGATTTGTCTAGTTCACGACATACATCCTGGGTATGCTGCTACGTTCAGTCTCAAGCTCCTATCTAGGACTTGAGATCCTATTACTTCCTGTAATAAAAACTCTTTCATTAGGCAGAGAAGCCTTTACAAAGTTTTATAGACAAACTTCTAACTATTCCTAACTAATCTATCTTGGACAGCAAGCTCCCAACTCCCTCCTCAAGCTTAGTTGTACCTTCTTTTGTGTTCACTCAATTCTATGATCTGGTCTTGAAATAACAGCCTCTTCCTCACCTCACAAGTTCACTAGAGACCCAACTCCCAACTGACCTCTCTAAGACTCTGGTCTTGGTCGAAGAATTACTCGTCTTTCTCACAAGTACATAAAATAAACTAACTCTTCCCTTTTTCCTTTTTACAAAAGATTTTACAACAATTTACTTCTAAAATAAGTAGATAAAATTTAGTACAGATTGATGCTTCTCAAATAAGCAGATATCAATTAAAGAGCAAATATATTTTTAAAAGTTCAAAGACTTTTATACTTGTGAAAATATGTTTATTTGTAAGTAGATAGTAATTTGTGGTTAGACCAAATAATGCTTCTATGTAAGCAAATATGTAAATTTATGCACTGTTATAAAAGTTTAAATAATTTTTATATTTTATGTGAAAAGTGCTTCTTAAATAAGCAAATAGAAAATTTTAGCTTTAACTCAAAAATATTGTTGTTTAAGCAGATATATAGTTTAATACAAATTTATAAAGAATTATTTATTCTTTATGGATTAAAGAAAAGTCACTTTAAGTTTAAATATAAAATTTAAATAATTTTTATATTTAGAGTGAAAATGCTTCTGAGTAAGCAGATAAGTTATGTTAAGCTTTTGAATCAAATATGCTTCTATTTAAGCAGATATATTCACTTAAGTTTGTGATATAAAAGTTTAAATAATTTTTATATTATGCAACAAGTATTTTATTAATAAATGAATTTATGATCAAATAATTGTGATGACAGATATCAAATATAATAAATAAATCAGTTAATCAATACTTGATATAACAAATATATTTGTTTAACTTAGATAATATATAATAATATTTTATCTATTATGTGACTGGTTATAAATAAAGTCACTTAGTACTATAAGGAATCGTACGGTTCGATTCCCTCACATAAGAGGAATATCTCCGTAGCCTTTCGACGTCTAAGTATGACAGAATTTATAATTCACAATTGATATTTATATAAATATTTTCGATAGATCACTTAGATTTTCAAATCCGGTTCGGATGATTCACTCTTTTAAGAGTGAATATATCAATGCTGTTTTGAACTATCAAGTGTAGATCTATTTTATGATATTTATTTAAATAATATCAAATGGAAAGTCACTTAGTACTATAAATAATCGTACGGTTCGATTCCCTCACTTAAGAGGAATATCTTTGTAGCCTTGTGGCGTGTAAGTATAACTTTTTATTTGATAAATAGATGATATATATATATATATATATATATATATATATATATATATATATATATATATATAATTGTGTATAACAACTTATATTCGTATATCTATAAATATAAATAAGAAAGAGATAATTCAAATAAAGTAAATCAAACAACTTATCTCAATATGCTTAGACCAATTTCCTCTTTTCAAATGATTAGAACTTTGATAAGAAGAGAGATAAAGCTTCTTAGAGAGAGAGTATGTAGGAGAGAAATAAGGTTTTCTTTTCAAGTGAATTGGTAAACTGAAAATGAAAAAAAAACCTTCTATTTATAGATTTTTGAGGTTGGGGCAAAATGGTAATTTTGAAATAAATTACTAGGATTGCTTCAATTTAAAATGAGTGGCTCGGATGAATTATTGTAGCACGCGGATTACCAACTTGTCGCCCACCAAAAAATTCCTCTACCTTCATTTAATGAGCACTTGTTCATTTAATTATTCCAAATTCTCTAACATATGCAATTTGGTCAAAAGGTTATAAACATATATCTTTTAATGTTAATAAAACACACACATGCACATTTAATTTTTCGCCTGGCCAATTACTTTGTCCCAAAATTTTTGTCCCAATCTCAAAATTTTCTCAAAATTGGTCAAATGTTTTTAATTATTCATTTAATGCGCACATTTATGAACACACACACACATATACATATAGCACATATATATATATGCACATATATATATATATATATATATATATATATATATATATATATATATATATATATAAGACACACAACATGCACGGTTACACACACGCACATTTAATATGCATTAATTCCCAAGTTTCAATTTAATATTTTCATATCTCACCACATTCATTTTCCATATCTTTACATATATCAACACATGAAGTCAAACTAGTAATCAATGACCATATTAATTCACCTTGTCTCAACACTATTTTGATCAACATGTATTTTCTTTAGCACTTTTAAATTATCAGGAAAATTAATTCAATAAGATTTAGAAAATATTTTTGGTCAAAGTAAATAAGATAATTAAAACAATTATAATAAAAATTCATATGGAGAGGATTCTACCCTTTTAATTAATTTATTTACTAATTATTGTTTTCATCAAAATAAGACTAAAGGTTAGAGACCTAACAATCTCCCCATTTTTAATGATGACAATCAACTAAAAATATTTTCTTATAAAAGCTCCCAATTTATGCATTCAAAAAAAGTTAACATTTTTAAAAAACTAACATGTAATAATACATAACAGTTCATGTATATAGCATGTGATAGTATGCAAAAGAATAATGTTATTTTTCTTCTTCCCCTTTGTCATCATAAAAAATGGGGGGAAAGAATAGTATATATTACTTTTCAGAACCTGCAGAAGAAGATATTAGAATCTAAAAAAAAAATTCTTTTAAAGTTTTAGTTGCCTCTTTGTCTTTTAAAGATTTAGTTGTCTCTTTATCTTTTGATCGAATGGTAGGAAGCTTGCATGATTTAAATTTGTGTGGTTGCTTCTAATTGACCCAAATTAATATACACGAATGGAGATTATTTATAATTAGATGTATAAAAACTTAAATGAACGTTCCACATTAAATCTGTTATATATATATATATATATATATATATATATATATATATATGTGTGTGTGTGTGTGTGTGTGTGTGTGTGTGTGTGTGTGTGTGTTTAAAAAGAATAGATTTAAATATTAAATATATATATTCTAGATATATTAAAAAAATATTTCTAGATATATATATATATATATATATATATATATATATATATATATATATATATATATATATATTTAAATGCATAAATAATTATGAGAAAACTGACATATGCCACTTATACTGGAAAAATTATGATGACCTTCATAGCCAAATTTTTTTTCACCTGATTTCATTTGCAATCCTAGGAAGATGTCTAATTCTTCCTTCATGCTCATTTCAAAATTCTTACTCATGCTTTCAGAGAAATCATTTCACAAAGTAATATCAATACACCCAACAATGATGTCGTCAGTTATTTTTACTAGAGTTAGCTCCAAGATATACTTGCAACATTTATCAATCTCACGAACTGGTACCCTTTAATAAGAAGGGTCCTTTGGGTGAGTTTCCCATTTTGTATAAGGAACATTTGTGTTTTCCTTTACAAAAATAGGTACAGGATAATCAATCTTAGTAGACACGAGCATTTTATGAGTAGCAGATCTATAAGATGCATGATTTACCTTATTTTTATATCCTGAAAAACTTTAATGAAAATTTCTATAAGATTTTTTACTTTTATTTTTCTGATAATTATAAAACTCTTTCCTTGTATTAATAATTGGTGTAATGTACGTTCCTTTAGGCACCAAAATCATTTTTCCTTTATAATTACCATTTTGAGCATTACACATGTGAAAAGAATGACTATTTCTGTTACAATAAGAACATTTAGTAAATGTAGATGTATGATTTTCTTTTTCTTTACTTTTAACATAATTGAGTCCTTTATTTTTTCTTTTACTTAATTCTCCAATATATCCTAATCCTTATTTGTTAAATCCACATCTTTGTTGATTAAGCATGACATCAAGGTTTTCTTTCTCTTTTGTGAACTTAAGAACTATAATATTTAAATCGTCACGTTCTTTAGTTAAAATATTAATTTGATCTATTAAAGAAGAATCTTAATTTTTTTTCTTCTAATTCTATCTTTAAAGATGAATTTTCAAGATTGAGATTTTTAATATCTTCACTTAACACTTGATTTTTTATTTAAGAAATTTCATTAATTACAACAAGTGTTGAATTTCCTATTTCAAGATATTTATTTATTTTTCTAAAATTTTCTAATTCTTCTTTTAATAAATCATTTTCTAGTTTTTCTTCATTTAGACTTTCATTAGTTATAATCAAGTTTGCATTTTCTATCTCCAGATTTTTGTTAATTTTAATTATTTTTTCTAATGAAAATTTTAATTTAATAAATTCTTCTTTAATAATTTTATTTTCTTCATATAAACAATTATATGCTTCTTGTAGTATATGATGTTTTTCATTTATATTATCTAAGGTACACGTGACAAATGAAGTACTAGGTAATTGATGTTCAAAATTTACCTCAGATCTTGGTGATGACTCATTGTTTGCCATTAATCACAGATTTGCAATTTCCTTAGTTTATTCAGCAACTTCTTCATCATATCATTCTTGATCTACAAGTAAAGCTTTGAAAGAAATTCCTTTCTTTTTGAGGTCTGTATCTGATCTTGCTTTTTTGACTAACATGTCGACTTCGTGGGCATGAAGATTTCCAGTAAGGCTATCAAGATGATAAGTAGTTAGGTCTTACCTTTCCTTAATAGCAATAACCTTATTTTTCCAGATGGATGGAAGGGCTTTGAGAATTCTTCTAGTTTTCTCATTAGTTATATATGTCTTCCCTAGTTGTTTTCCTCACATAATGCACAAAGATTTGTCTGGTTCACAACATACATCCCGGGTACGCTGTTACGTCCAGTCTGAAGCTCCTCTCCAGGACTTAAGATCCTATTACTTCTTGTAATAAAAACTCCTTCAATAGGCGGAGAAGCCTTTACAAAGTTTTACAGATAAACTTCCAACTATTCCCAAGTAATCTATCTTGGACAGCAAACTCCCAGCTCCCTCCTCAAGCTTAGTTGTACCTTCGTTTTAGTTCAGTTATATTCTATGATCTGGTCTTGAAACAACAACCTCTTCCTCACCTCACAAGTTCACTAGAGACCCAACTCCCAGCTGACCTCTCTAAGACTCTGGTCTTGGTCGAAGAATTACTCGTCTTTCTCACAGGTACATAAAATAAACTAACTCTACCCTTTTTCCTTTTTACAAAAGATTTTACAACAATTTGCTTCTAAAATAAGCAGATAAAATTTAGTACAGATTGATGCTTCTCAAATAAGCAGATATCAATTAAAGAGCAAATATATTTATAAAAGTTCAAACACTTTTATACTTGAGAAAATATGTTTATTTGTAAGTAGATAGTAATTTGTGCTTAGACCAAATAATACTTCTATGTAAGCAAATATGTAAATTTATGCACTCTTATAAAAGTTTAAATAACTTCTATGTTGTATGTTAATTAACCCTTGTTTTGTGGCAGTATTTGAAAATGGCTTCCAAAAATGTTGAGATAAGCAGTGAAGCACATAAGACCGTTGAGTCACCAACGATCAATACCCAGGATAATGTACAACAGGAAGACAATAATCCTTAGGTAAACAATAACACCGATGAAATGGTGAACGATAGGATGTTTAGAGGCTTTATGCAATTCATGCAACATCAGGTGAGAGTGGCTCCTGTCCAAAATGTAGGTAGAAACACTAGAAACTCTCGGACGGTCACCGCTAAACAGTTTAAGGAGCTGGGACCACCGGAGTTTATTGGAGAGCCAAAACCACTTAAGGCGGAAACGTGGATAAAGCAGATCACCAAGATATTTGATGTCTTGGGATGCGCCGAGGAGCAAAAGGTTCCCATTGTCACCTTTACATTACGAGGAGAGGCAGATTACTGGTGGGAATCGGTAAAGTGTACTTAACCTACTGCACTGAAGATGTCTTAGAAGAAATTCCAAGAACTGTTTAATGACAAGTACTTTCCCTAAAGTATTCGTCACATGAAGGAGGTAGAGTTCATCAAGTTGGAGCAGAATAATATGACCGTGTCGTAGTATGAAGCTGAGTTTGTCGAGTTGTCCCGGTTTGCGTCCCACTTGGTTGATAATGAGGAGAGAATGATGCGAATATTTTTAAGAGGTTTGAAATCGAAAATATGTCAATATCTTATTTCTCATAAATTGTGTTTGTATTCAGATGTTGTAAATAGGGCTCAGTTATTGGAGCACGATAATGAGTCAACGCAACCAAGAGAAAGCAGCCGGCAGAATGAAAATACCAGTTGTAGCAGTCATCGAAGCGGTGACAACAAGCATGGAGGGAATCAACATGCCAGAAATGGTAATCACTTCAGTGGTAATCATGGCCATGACAATAAGAGTGGACATTTCAAGAAGAGGAGATTCAACAATGATGGAAAGACGTCAGCACCAGCACCTGTTGTTAAGGAAGGAGAACGACCGCCGATAGTATGTTACAAATGCGGAGGGGAGGGGCACATATGTCCAAACTGTACACAGCAGTCCAAAGCATGTTACAATTGTGGAAGAGAAGGTCACCTAGCCCGATTTTATCGTGCACCGAAGTCAAGTCCAGCTGGGTTGGAGGCATCAAAGGCCGTCCCAGAAAAGACAAAACCGGTAGTTCAAGGAAGAGCGTTTATCGTAACCTCCCGAAAAGTAAGGAATCCAAACGAGGTGATCACGGGTAAGCTAATCATAAACTATAGCGACGTCTATACCTTATTTGATACCAGTTCTACCCATTCTTTTATTTCTCCTACTTGCGCTCAACGTTTAAATTTAACTCCGGAGAAATTAGACTTTGATTTATCTGTGGAAACTCTGTTAGGAGAAACCTTCATCACATCCACTGTTTATAAGTCTTGTTTGATTGAAATTGGTAACCGTACATTACCTGTCGATCTTATTTCTTTGAAAATACTTGCATTTGATGTGATTTTAGGGATTGATTGGTTAACTACTCATCATGCTAAAATTGATTATTTTCGTAAGGTTGTTAGCTTTCATATTCCTAATCAACCTATTATGCGAATTTAAGCGACCAAACCATTAAAATCAATCACTGTCATCTCAAGCCATAAAGCTATTCGTTTATTAAAAAACGGATGTCAAGCTTTCTTAGCCCATGTCACAGATTTAAATAAAAACACGTCAGATTTGAATGATATTTCTATTATTAATAAATTTCCTGACATATTCCCTGAAAAACTTCCTGGCCTACCCCCAGAGCATGAAATTGAATTTTGTATTGACCTTGAATCCGATACAAAACCCATTTCTAAAGCCCCATATCGAATGACTCCTATTGAACTTCAGGAGTTAAAAACTCAACTACAGGAATTGTTAGATATCGGTTTCATTCGTCCTAGTACGTCTCCTTGGGGTGCTCCTGTTCTATTCGTGAAGAAGAAAGATGGAAGTATGCGACTTTGTATTTATTATCGGGAGTTGAACCATGTTACCATCAAGAATAGGTATCCATTACCTCGCATTGATGACCTATTTGACCAGTTGCAAGGAGCCAAATTCTTTTCAAAGATCGATCTTCGTTCTGGATATCATCACCTGAAGGTTAAAACTGAGGATATTCCAAAGACTACCTTCAAAACTCGGTACGGGCATTATGAATTCTTAGTCATGTCTTTTGGATTGACTAATGCTCCTGCTGCCTTCATGGATACGATGAACCGAGTATTCAAGGAATATTTGGATCACTTTGTGGTCGTCTTTATTGATGACTTACAAAGGCCCATTTTATATGACTTACAAAGGATGGAGATAGAGTTAAAGACTCCACGGACCTATGTGATGATGGCGAATATACGAGTAGAACCGACTTTAATCGATAAAATTAAAGCTGCTCAAGCTACAGACCAGGAGCTGATGTGTATGAGGAAGAAAGTGCAAGAAGGTGCTATTCCGGAAGCAAGAATCGATGAAGAAGGAATACTTCGAGTCAACTCCAGACTTTGTGTTCCTAACGATTCTGACTTAAAGTTTAAAATCATGATGGAGGCACACAACACACCATTTGCAATCCATCCCGGGAGTACCAAAATGTATCGTGATCTTTGACATACATTTTGGTGGAGCAATAAGAAGAGAGAGATCATAGAATTTATCTCAAGGTGCCTAACTTGTCAACGAGTCAAGGCGGAGCATCAAGTACCAAAAGGTCCATTGCAACCACTTGAAATTCCAGAATGGAAGTGGGAGCACTTTACCATAGATTTTGTTATCGGTCTTCCCAAGGTTTCTCAAGGCATAGATGCAATTTTGGTCATTGTTGATAGATTGACCAAGTCTGCTCATTTCTTATCGATACGAGAAACTTATACACTTGAACGTCTTGCTCGTATGTACATAAACGAGATTTTAAGATTGCATGGTATGCCAGTATCCATAGTTTCTGATCGAGACCCAAGATTCACTTCACGATTTTGGGTTAGTTTGTAAAAAGCTATAGGCACAGATTTACGATTTAGTTCGGCATATCATCCTCAAACGGACGGGCAGTCGGAAAGGACTATTCAAGCTCTTGAAGATTTATTAAGATTCTGTGTCCTTGACTTCTAACGAAGTTGGGACAAGTTCTTATCATTGGTGGAGTTTTCCTATAATAACAGTTATCAAGCAAGTATTGTCATGGCTCTACTTGAGGCGTTGTATGGAAGAAAGTGTCATTCTCCAGTATACTGGGATGAGGTGGGTGAAGCAACGTTGTTGGGACCGGAGTTGGTACGTATGATTACGAAAAAGATTCAACGTATAAAAACCTCACAAGATCGACAAAAGAGTTATGCTGATCTTTATCGAAAGGACGTGGAATTCAATATTGGAGATCATGTGTTGTTGCGTGTTGCTCCATGGAAAGGAGTAGGAAAGCTCAATCCTCGATTCATTGGCCCATTTTTAATCCTCGATCGAGTAGGAACTATGGCCTATAGACTCACCTTACCGCCAAGTATGTCTCGTGTTCATAATATTTTTCACATATCTATGTTACGTAAATATGTGAAAGACACGAACCACATTATTGTATTAGAACCAGATGAGATAGAGGAAGATTTAACGTATGAAGAGTTACTTGTTAAAATCCTGGATAAGAAGGATCATATTCTACGCTCCAAGGTTATACCTCAAGTCAAAGTTTTGTGAAGAAACCACGATGTGGAAGAAATGACCTGGGAGTTAGAATCTGAGATGAAATCAAGATATTCTAAACTCTTCGATATACCAGGTACGTACCCTAATTTCGAGGATAAAATTTCATAAGAAGGGGAGGTTGTAAAACCCCAACTTTTATGAATAAAGAATAATTTTCTCAAAATATATTTTTGAATATTATGGTGTAGATTTGATATAATGTTATAATTATGGGTAATATTTACAAATTTTGCAAAGTAAGCAAGTGGTTATATAATATTCGATTGGTCAGGAAATATTCGTTTTAACGGGGAATATCCGTACGACGACATAATCATTGGTGGACCCCACAACGGAACTATTGTCGTAGTTAGAAAACGACAGAATTATCTTTTTATAAAAATAACGGCGAAAGAGTTACCGTTAAACTGTTGAACTACCCGGTGATAAAAGTACAGTAATACGCGTGGTTGCATAGTAGCACACGCTATTGATTGTTGATGCTTACGTAAGAAGTCACTCAGTTATAGTCAATTATTGCTACAATAATTACTGCATCATATCTCTCATATTATTGATTCAATTATTGTCACAGTATCATCTGTATAATATGTTATATTATTAAATCAATAATTGAGACAGTAAAGTTATTCATATTATTATTTGCAATATTGACAATGTCTAGAAGTTCTGTCAAGGAGAGATTTGGTCACCTAGTTGCGCGCCAATAAGGAGAAATCCTTATCGAAAAGCCCCCTCTTTCTCAGGACTGACCTGGTTGTTAAATATTGTGAGTTATAATATTAATGATGAATAATTTCGTGTTGATTAAAGATGAAATTGATAGTTCTATTGTGTGAGAATTATTAGTGTTAATGGAAGTCGACATTTATTTCGATAATAATTAATGTCTGGAGGTTATATTGACCAATCGGGTAATTCACCGGATAAATGAGCAATTAATTGCTATTAATTCACATCCTTATAACTATTTGTTCACATGTGTATACTATTGATTCACATTCTTATACTATTAGGGGTGGTGGTGCAAGACTGATAATACTTGCATAACTAAGTTAAAAATAGAGGTATAGTTGAAGGTACTATACTGTAATTAGTTTTTTCACATGATTATACTATTAAGTCGCATGAATGAACTATTAATTCACATTATTTACTATTAGAGGAGGTGGTGCAAGTTTGATAATACTTGTAGTACTAAATTAAAAATGAAGAAAAAGAGGAAGGTATCATACTGTAATATTTCGAGCCCCAAAACGTGCAATTATCGAAACTATATTTTTCTACAAATAGAAGATCATTCTTCCTTCATTTCTCACCAATTTACTAAAGCTTTAGAGCAATTATTATAGAGAGAATTTATAGAGAGAAAGAAGAAGAGAAGTCTACTACCTCTCTATTCCAGTATCCAGTTTTATTCTAAGGTAAGGAGTATTATTCTTTCGTATTCATGAAGAGAGTTATTTTCTTTCAATACTCGTAAGGGTTGTTATTCCATTCTTTATTATTATGTTGGAATAACCTGTCTATGCGTAGTAACGCCTATATGGTGAAATTCTTCTGTTATTCCATTCTTTATTATTCTGTTGGAATAACCTGTCTGTGCGGTCTATCGCATGCTTGGTGAATTCTGTTGTTATTTCATTCTTTATTATTTTGTTGGAATAACATGTATGTGCGGTCTATAGCATGCCTGGTGAATTCTGTTATTATTTCATTCTTTATTATTCTGTTGGAATATCCTGTCTTTGCGGATTACGCATGACCTGGTTCCATTCTTTATTATTCTGTTGGAATATCCTGTCTGTGTGGGTAACGCATGACCTGGTTCCATTCTTTATTATTCTGTTGGAATAACCTGTCTGTGCGGATTACGCACGCTTGGTGAATTTTTCTGTTATTCCATTCTTTATTATTTTGTTGGAATAACCTGTCAACGTGGATTACCGTATGTCGGGCAAAAATTCATTTGCGGTTTCATATATTCTATTATACTCAATTGATTAAAGTTTTAGCTTCTACACTCCATGAAATTAGTGAAATATCCTTGATATTTGCGCTTCATCCAGTATCTTTTCATGAAAATATTCTTCTGAGCATTCTTAAATTTTACTCCACAAAGAAGTATCATGTTGACGATGTGGACGTTATTGATTTCTGGATAAATTAAAATTATAAATCTTTAAAATTTATCCTTGAACTTATTTTATTGAATTATTATGTCATTGTCATCATCCTCATGCTTACATTGTGATTAAAGTCATCTTTGGCTTACGTGCATAGATAGACTTGGTATGATTATGACCAGGGAGTATTCAGTATAATCATGACCGTAATATGACGAATGATGTGGTAAAAGTCCTCATTGGCCTGTAGTTCATTGACGGGCAGTTGTTGATATGATTATGACTAGGGATTATTCGGTATAATCATGACCATTGATGATTACATGAATATCCTTGGTTGTGATGCATGGATGATTCGATTTTATTTATTAAGCTGAGTCTCAGCGATGAAGTTGATGAAAAACTTTTTAAATCATAGAAGATAGTAGACTTTATGCTCTACTTGACTCTTCGAATAGATTGCTTATTCCGCTGCAGTTAAATTTGTTGTCTATTATATTCTATTAGTTTAATATTGTTGAAGGCTAATGATAATTTATTCTGCATTATCTTAGTCATAATATTTCTTACTGGGCTAGTTGAGCTCACCCTTTCTTTCACTATTCTCTTCAGGAAATGAGAATATAGCTGGGATGAGTCGGGGAACGGATTGACGGTCCAGATGGTGTCATAGTAGTCCTCACTATTCTATAAAATAGTGTGATAATAAATGTAATGAGGACTCCATTGAGTGTGGATATTGTCTAGATGACAATATTTGTATTAAAACTCATAGCATATGTTTTGTCGTATTTTACACGACAGTTGTATAATTAAATTTTTATTTGTATTTTGTACCATGTATTTGGCTACCCAAGATGGGTGATATATACCTGTTTTGGGGGCGTCACAGTTGGTATCAAAGCTTAGGGATATGATCCCTGGCTGAGATGTGAGACAAGAACTAGGATGGAAGAGACGGGCAATTCCTTCGCTAGTATGACCTACCTAAGTTTATTTGGTATTTAATTGGTCGGTCAGAGTATATAGATAATATGTGATATGTTAATTAACCCTTGTTTTGTGGCAGTAGTTGAAAATGGAATCCGAAAATGTTGAGATAAGCAATGAAGCACATAAGACCGTTGAGTCACCAACGATCAATACCTAGGATAATGTACAACAGGAAGACAATAATCCTCAGGTAAACAATAACACCGATGAAATGGTGAACGATGGGATGTTTAGAGGCTTTATGCAATTCATGCAACATCAGGCGAGAGTGGCTCCTGTCCAAAATGTAGGTGAAAACACTGGAAACTCTCGGACGGTCACCGCTAAACAGTTTAAGGAGCTGGGACCACCGGAGTTTATTGGAGAGCCAAAACCACTTAAGGCGGAAACGTAGATAAAGCAGATCACCAAGATATTTAATGTACTGGGATGCGTCGAGGAGCAAAAGGTTCTCTTTGTCACCTTTATGTTGCGAGAAGAGGCAGATTACTGGTGGGAATCGATAAAGTGTACTCAACCTGTCGCACTGAAGATGTCTTAGGAGAAATTCCAAGAACTGTTCAATGACAAGTACTTTCCCTAAAGTATTCGTCACATGAAGGAGGTAGAGTTCATCAAGTTGGAGCAGAATAATATGATCGTGTCGCAGTACGAAGCTGAGTTTGCCGAGTTATCCCGGTTTACGTCCCACTTGGTTGATAATAAGGAGAGAATGACGCGGATATTTTTAAGAGGTTTGAAACCGGAGATACGTTAATATCTTATTTCTCATAAATTGTGTTTGTATTTAGATGTTGTAAATATGGCTCAGTTATTGGAGCACGATAATGACTCAACGCAACCAAGAGAAAGCAGCCGACAGAATGAAAATACCAGTGGTAGTAGTCATCGAAGCGGTGACAACAAGCGTGGAGGGAATCAACATGCCAGAAATGGTAATCACTTCAGTGGTAATCATGGCCATGACAATAAGAGTAGACATTTCAAGAAGAGGAGATTCAACAATGATGGAAATACGTCAGCACCAGCACCTGTTGTTAAAGAAGGAGAACGACCGCCGATAGTATGTTACAAATGCGGAGGGGAGGGGCACATATGTCCAAACTGTACACAACAGTCCAAAGCATGTTACAATTGTGGAAGAGAAGGTCACCTAACCCGATTTTGTCGTGCACCGAAGTCAAGTCCAGCTGGGATGGAGGCATCTAAGGCTGTCCTAAAAAAGACAAAACCAGTAGTTCAAGGGAGATCGTTTGTCGTAACCTCCTAAAAAGCAAGGAATCCAAATGAGGTGATCACAGGTAAGCTAATTATAAACTCTAGCGAAATTTATACCTTATTTGATACCGGTTCTACCCATTCTTTTATTTCTCCTACTTGCGCTCAACGTTTAAATTTAACTCCGGAGAAATTAGACTTTGATTTATTTGTGAAAACTCCGTTAGGAGAAACCTTCCACTTTTTATAAGTCTTGTTTGATTGAAATTAGTAACCGTACGTTACCTGTCGATCTTATTTCTTTGAAAATACTCGCATTTGATGTGATTTTAGGGATTTATTGGTTAATTACTTATCATGCTAAAATTGATTGTTTTCGTAAGATTATTAGCTTTCATATTCCTAATCAACCTATTATGCGAATTCAAGCATCCAAACCATTAAAATCAATCACTATCATCTCAATCCATAAAGTTATTCATTTATTAAAAACGGATGTCAAGCTTTCATAGCCCATGTCACGGATTTAAATAAAAATACGTCAGATTTGAATGATATTTCTATTGTTAATAAATTTCCTGACGTATTCCCTGAAGAACTTCCTGGCCTACCCCTAGAGCGTGAAATTGAATTTTGTATCGACCTTGAATCCGGTACAAAACCCATTTCTAAAACCCCATATCGAATGACTCCTATTGAACTTTAGGAGTTAAAAACTCAACTACAGGAATTGTTAGACATCGGTTTTATTCGTCCTAGTACATCTCCTTGGGGTGCTCCTGTTCTATTCGTGAAGAAGAGAGATGGAAGTATGCGACTTTGTATTGATTATCGGGAGTTGAACCATGTCACCATTAAGAATAGGTATCCATTACCTCGCATTGATGACCTATTTGACCAGTTGCAAGGAGCTAAATTCTTGTCAAAGATCGATCTTCGTTCTGGATATCATCAGCTGAAGGTTAAAACTGAGGATATTCTAAAGACTGCCTTCAAAACTCGGTACGGGCATTATGAATTCTTAGTCATATCTTTTGGATTGACTAATGCTCCTGCTGCCTTCATGGATATGATGAACCGAGTATTCAAGGAATATTTAGATCACTTTGTGGTCGTCTTTATTGATGACATCCTCATATATTCCAAAAACCGTGAAGATCATGAGCAACACTTGAGGTTGATACTCCAAAAGCTTCGTGAAAACAAGCTTTATGCCAAGTTGAAGAAATGCGAGTTTTGGCTTGAGGAAGTAGCATTCCTTGGGCACGTAATATCAAATCACGGAATATCTGTTGACCCATCAAAGATTGAAGCAATTTAAAGCTGGGAGCAACCTAAATCAGTGACCGAAGTACGTAGCTTTCTCGGCTTAGCTGGTTATTATCGGAGATTCATAGAAGGGTTTTCTCGAATCACTACTCCATTAACTCAGCTGACTCGGAAAGATAAAAAATTCGGTTGGAGCGAGGAATGTGAGAAGAGTTTTCAAGAACTCAAGAGGAGACTCATTTCAGCACCTGTTCTGATAATACCATCTGGCTCGGAGGGATTTGTCATCTACAGTGATGCTTCAGGCAAAGAGTTAGGATGTGTTCTCATGTAACATGGGAAAGTCTTAGCCTATGCCTCACGACAACTCAAGAAATATGAGAGGAATTATCCCACTCATGATCTAGAGTTGGCAGCTGTCGTTTTTGCGCTTAAAATTTGGAGGCATTACTTGTATGGAGAGAAGGTGGAGATCTATACTGATCATAAAAGCCTCAAATATTTCTTCACTCAAAAGGAACTCAACATGCGACAATGACGATGGCTTGAGCTATTGAAAGATTATAATCATACCCTTCAATACCATCCTGGAAAAGCAAACGTAGTAGTTGATGCATTGAGTAGAAGATCATATGCGGGTGCGAGTGCATTATTGTCTACGCAAAGGCCCGTTTTATATGACTTACAAAGGATGAAGATAGAGTTAAAGACTCCACGGACCCATGTGATGATGGCGAATATACGAGTAGAACAGACTTTAATCGATAAAGTTAAAGCTGTTCAAGCTAAAGACCTGGAGCTGATGCGTTTGAGGAAGAAAGTGCAAGAAGGTGCTATTCCGGAAGAAAGAATCGATGAAGAAGGAATACTTCAAGTCAACTCCAGACTTTGTGTTCCTAACGATTCTGACTTGAAGTATAAAATCATGATGGAGGCGCACAACACACCATTAACAATCCATCTTGGGAATACCAAAATGTATCGTGATCTTCGACATACATTTTGGTGGAGCAATATGAAGAGAGAGATCGTGGAGTTTATCTCAAGGTGTCTAACTTGTCAACGAGTCAAGGCGGAGCATCAAGTACTAAAAGTTCCATTGTAACCACTTGAAATTCCAGAATAGAAGTGGGAGCACATTATCATGGATTTTGTTATCGGTCTTCCCAAGGTTTCTCAAGGCATAGATGCAATTTGGGTCACTGTTGATAGATTGACCAAGTCTGCTCATTTCTTATCGATACGAGAAACTTATACACTTGAACATCTTGCTCGTATGTACATAAACGAGATTTTAAGATTGCATGGTATGCCAGTATCCATAGTTTCTGATCGAGACCCAAGATTCACTTCACGATTTTGGGTTAATTTATAAAAAGCTATGGGCACAGATTTACGATTTAGTTCGGCATATCATCCTCAAATAGACGGGCAGTCGAAAAGGACTATTCAAACTCTTGAAGATTTATTAAGACTCTGTGTCCTTGACTTCAAAGGAAGTTGGGACAAGTTCTTATTATTGGTGGAGTTTTCCTATAATAACAGTTATCAAGTAAGTATTGGCATGGCTCCATTTGAGGCGTTGTATGGAAGAAAGTGTCATTCTCCAGTATGTTGGGATAAGGTGGGTGAAGCAACGTTGTTGGGACCGGAGTTGGTGTGTATGATTATGAAAAAGATTCAAAAGATCCGACAACGTGTAAAAACCTCACAAGATCGACAAAAGAGTTATGCCGATCTTCATCGAAAGGACGTGGAATTCAATATTGGAGATCATGTGTTGTTACGTGTTGCTCCATGGAAAGGAGTTACGAGATTTGGAAAGAGAGGAAAGCTCAATCCTCAATTCATTGGCCCATTTTTAATCCTCAATCGAGTAGGAACTGTGGCCTATAGACTCGCCTTACCGCTAAGTATGTCTCGTGTTCATAATATTTTTCACATATCTATGTTACGTAAATATGTGAAAGACTCGAACCACATTATTGAATTAGAACCAGACGAGATAGAGGAAGATTTAACGTATGAAGAGTTACCTGTTAAAATATTGGATAAGAAGGATCATATTCTACGCTCCAAGGTTATACCTCAAGTCAAAGTTTTGTGGAGAAATCACGATGTGGAAGAAATGACCTGGGAGTTAAAATCTGAGATGAAGTCAAGATATCCTTAACTCTTCGTTATACTAGGTACGCACCCTAATTTCGAGGACGAAATTTCATAAGAAGTGGAGGTTGTAAGACCCCAAATTTTATGAATAAAGAATAATTTTCTCGAAATATATTTTTGAATATTACGGTGTGAATTTGATATAATGTTATAATTGTGGGCAATATTTATAAATTTTGCAAAGTAAGCAAGTGGTTATATAATATTCGATTGGTCGAAGAATATTCGTTTTAACAAGGAATATTCGTACGACTCCATAATCATTGGTGGACCCCACAACGAAAATATTGTCGTAGTTAGAAAACGACAAAATTATCTTTTTATAAAAATAACGGCGAAAGCGTTACCGTTAAACTGTTGAACTACCCGGTGGTAAAAGTACAGTAATACGCGTGGTTGCATAGTAGCACACGATATTGATTGTTGATTCTTACGTAAGAAGTCACTCAGTTATACTCAATTATTGCTACAGTAATTGCTGCATCATATCTCTCATATTATTGATTCAATTATTATCACAGTATCATCTGTATAATATGTTATATTATTAAATCAATAATTGAGACGGTAAAGTTATTCATATTATTATTTATAATATTGACAATGTCTAGAAGTTCTGTCAAGGAGAGGTTTGGTCACCTAATTGCGGGCCAATAAGGAGAAATCCTTATCGGAAAGCCCCCTCTTTTCTAGGAATGACTTGGTTGTTAAATATTGTGAGTTATAATATTAATGATGAATAAGTTCGTGTTGATTAAAGATAAAATTGATAGTTCTATTGTGTGGGAATTATTAGTGTTAATGGAAGTCGATATTTATTTCGATAATAATTAATGTCTGGAGGTTATATTGACCAATCGGGTAATTCATCGGATAAATGAGCAATTAATTGCTATTAATTCACATGTTTATAACTATTTGTTCACATTTGTATACTATTGATTCATATTCTTGTACTATTAGGGGTGGTGGTGCAAGACTGATAATACTTGCATGACTAAGTTAAAAATAGAGGTATAGTTGAAGGTACTATACTGTAATTAATTTTTTCATATGATTATACTATTAAGTCACATGAATGAACTATTAATTCACATTATTTACTATAGGGGAGGTGGTGCAAGTTTGATACTACTTGCATGACTAAATTAAAAATGAAGAAAAAGAGGAAGATATCATACTGTAATATTTCGAGCCCCAAAGCGTGTAATTATCGAAACTATATTTTTCTATAAATAGAAGCTCAATCTTCCTTTATTTCTCACCAATTCACTAAAGCTTTAGAGCAATTATTATAGAGAGAATTTATAGAGAGAAAGAAGAAGAGAAGTCTGCTACCTCTCTATTTTAGTATCCAGTTTTATTCTAAGGTAAGGGCTATTATTCTTTTGTATTCATGAAGAGAGTTATTTTCTTTCAATATTCGTAAGGGTTGTTATTCCATTCTTTATTATTATGTTGGAATAACCTGTCTATGCGAAGTACCGCATACATGGTGAAATTCTTCTGTTATTCCATTCTTTATTATTCTGTTGGAATAACCTGTCTGTGCGGTCTATCGCATGCCTGGTGAATTCTGTTGTTATTCTATTCTTTATTATTATGTTGGAATAACCTGTCTATGCGGTCTATAGCATGCCTGGTGAATTCTGTTGTTATTCCATTCTTTATTATTCTGTAGGAATATCCTGTCTGTACGGATTACGCATGACCTGGTTCCATTCTTTATTATTTTATTAGAATATCCTGTCTGAATATCCTGTCTGTGTGGGTTACGTATGACCTGGTTCCATTCTTTATTATTCTGTTGGAATAACATATCTGTGCGGATTACGCACGCCTGGTGAATTCTTCTGTTATTCCATTCTTTATTATTCTGTTGGAATAACCTGTCTACGTGAATTACCGCATGGCGGACAAAAATCCATTTGCGGTTTCATATATTCTATTATACTCAATTGATTAAAGTTTTAGCTTCTACACACCATGAAATTAGTGGAATATCCTTGATATTTGCGCTTCATCTAGTATCTTTTCATGGAAATATTCTTCTAAGCATTCTTAAATTTTACTCCACAAAGAAGTATCATGTTGACAATTTGGATGTTATTGATTTCTGGATAAATTAAAATTATAAATCTTTAAAATTTATTCTTGAACTTGTTTTATTGAATTATTATGTCATTGTCATCATCCTCATGCTCATATTGTGATTAAAGTCATCTTTGGCTTACGAGCATAGATGGACTTGGTATGATTATGACCGGGGATTATTCAGTATAATCATGACCGTAATCTGACGAATGATGTGATAAAAGTCCTCATTGGCCTGTAGTT
Source organism: Panax notoginseng (assembly GCA_016801055.1). Lineage (NCBI taxonomy): Eukaryota > Viridiplantae > Streptophyta > Magnoliopsida > Apiales > Araliaceae > Panax > Panax notoginseng. Next base: position 202,051,942 of record CM029016.1, read on the forward strand.
CATTGATGGACAGTTATTGGTATGATTATGACTAGGGATTATTCGGTATAATCATGACCATTGATTTTTACATGAATTTCCTTGGGCATGATGCAGGGATGATTCGATTTTATTTATTAAGCTGAGTCTCAGCGATAAAGTTGATGAAAAACTTTTTAAATCATAGAAGATAGTAGATTTTATGCTCTACTTGACTCTTCTAATGGATTGCTTGTTCCAATGCAGTTAAACTTGTTATCTATTATATTCTATCAGTTTAACATTGTTGAAGGCTAATGATAATTTATTCTGCATTATCTTAGTCATAATATTTCTTACTGAGCTAGTTGAGCTCACCCTTTCTTTCACTATTCTCTTCAGGAAATGAGAATATAGTTGGGACGAGTTGGGGAACGGATTGACGGTCTAGATGGTGTCATAGTATTCCTCACTATTCTATAAAATAGTGTGATAATAAATGTAATGAGAATTCCATTGAGTGTGGATATTGTCTAGATGACAATATTTGTACTAAACTCATAGCATATGTTTTGTCGTATTTTACATGACAATTGTATAATTAAAATTTTATTTGTATTTTGTACCATGTATTTGGCGACCCAAGATGGGTGATGTATACCTGTTTTGGGGGCGTCACAATATAGTTTAATACAAATTTATAAAGAATTATTTATTCTTTATGGATTAAAGAAAAGTCACTGTAAGTTTAAATATAAAAGTTTAAATAAATTTTATATTTAGAGTGAAAATGCTTCTGAGTAAGCAGATAAATTGTTTTAAACTTTTGAATCAAATATGCTTCTATTTAAGCAAATATATATTCACTTAAGTTTGTGACATAAAAGTTTAAATAACTTTTATATTATGCAACAAGTAGTTTATGAATAAATGAATTTATGATCAAATACTTGTGATGACATATATCAAGTATAATAAATAAATCAGTTAATCAAAACTTGATATAACAAATATATTTGTTTAACTCAGATAATATATAATAATATTTTATCTATTATGTGACTGGTTATAAATAAAGTCACTTAGTACTATAAGAAATCGTAAGGTTCGATTCCCTCACTTAAGAGAAATATCTTCGTAGCCTTTCAGCGTTGTAGACACTCGAAATTTTCTGTACACCTGTCACTAACATTGCAGGAGGACAGATTCGTCTTTTAAGAGAGAACCCTGAAAGACAATCCCTATCCATACCGGATACTACCGGAAGCTTAGCATCAACCCCGGAGCACACTCTGGGAGTAACAATTCCAACCTCGGATATAACCTCGAGGCATGCAGATCCATACAGGAACACACACCGGAGAAGACCGATTAATCTCGGAGATAACCCCGAGGTATCCAGTCTCAGTCCCAACCATGGGAATAGCCACCAACCTTGGTGATAACCCTAAGGAATGCAGTTTCGGCGATAACCCCGGAAATGCTTGTTTCAAATGCGACCAGCTTCAATCTCGGCGCTCACAACGAGATACACTGTACCAACCCAGCGATAAAATTGGGAAGACAGGCACACCTCAAAGATGACAATGAGGACCTTCGACAAATGCAAAAGTTCAATCACAGCAAAGCTCTAAGAAACGTCTGCTTTATCAGCCCAAACCGGTGATAACACTGGTGAGGGGCAACATCGTCATCTCGCCAACGCGATGCCATGCCACGTCATCTCAACATCTCTACGCAACGATGTCCCATAAGACTAACCAATCCCGAGTGACTATTGTGCGGGGTAACGGATGAAAGTTGAAGCTTGAAGACCAGAGGGCATCGTCCCATCTTCAATGACTTCGTACAAACTCTAATCACATGTCATCGTACAACTCTCAACAACGGCGGTCCGAAATAGGTCCTGTATACCTCAAACGGATGCCCGGATTGCACTACTGAACGTTCGAGTGGACATTACAGTGCTCGAGTGCACGTACTTCGAGACGACCCGACCCAAAAAACCCGGGCCCACCCGGGTTACCTCTGGTACACCTGCGGCTAAATCGTCTATAAATAGAGGGCTTGGGCTGCCCATTTTGCATGAGAAAAAGGCGAGGAAGCCATGCCCAATTTGCTTTGCACTAACCCTATGCAGTGTCCTTTCTCATTTTAAACACCTGTGAGCTCATATATAGCCCTTTTGTACCTACAAAAGCCAGTGTTTACCCACTCTATTGATATAGAAGTCTTCTTTGGCAGTCCACTGTAAGCCTTCTCACACACTTTAGAGTCTTTCTCTTCATCTTTGCACACACCCTTCTACACGTTGAGAGTCGTGTTGCGCGCATTTGCCCGGACTTTGGTTCGTGGTTTTCTTTTTAGTTTTGTATATATATATATATATATATATTAACTGTGTGTCGGACTTTGTTCGATGAGCCTAAACTTCAATTTGGTGCGTTTACTTGCTTTTTTATATATATTTATTATATATATCAACTGCAATCGAACTCTGTTCGATGAGCCTGGATTTTACATTCGGTGCGTTTATTCGCTTTCCTATATATATATATACTTATATATATGAACTGTGGTCGAACTCTGTTCGATGAGCCTGGATTTTACATTCGGTGTGTTTATCGCTTATATATATATATATATATATATATATATATATATATATATATATATATATATATATATATATTTCGTCCCACCTGGAGTTTACTTCGTGGTGATTGATCGGTTTTATAGCTTTATTTACATTTCATCCCACCTGGAGTTTACTTCATGGTGGTTGACCGTTTTTACAGCTTTCTTTACATTTTGTCCTGCCTGGAGTTCACTTCGTGGTAGTTGATTGCTTTGTACAGCTTTCTTTACGTTTTGTCCCGCCTGGAGTTTCCTCCGTGGCGGCTGATAGCTTTTACAGCTTTATTTACGTTTCTGATCCCCCATGGAGGTGCTTCGTGGTTGGTGATCATGTCTATATATATATATATATATATATATATATATATACTTTATATATATATATCTGCTTACTGCTTTCATACAAATTGCGGTATCATGTGAGCCTAGGAATCATGTGATCACAGATTCAACCTATTGGATCTAGATTCGGTTTCCATGATGGACGTTTTCAGCTGTGAGCAGATTGTAAATTATTCTGCGGTGTCTGAATTTCCTCAGATGGTTTCCATACCCACGAGGAAGTCGACATTATTTTGTATATTATTTTCGTACGGATGCTTCGCATCTGTCAAATAAAATCAACCAAGCCGAGCATTTAATAAAATAGGAGTGTAAAAGGTCTCAATTACTATTGAGCATCAGGGTTTGAAAAACCTCTTTTATAAAACATCACTGTCATATTTTGCTTACAATTGAATTTTTACATAAAATTCAAACCCTGTGTATATAGGTGCGAACGAGGCCTCGCACTACTTCCAAATAACATCACATTGACCCACACACACATTCAGATAATAGTTTCTTGAAAAGAGGCGGTCACCGTGGTAACACAGATGTCGGGGGGGTGCCTGACACCTTCCCTCCGCATAACCAAGTCCCCGGACCCTAATGAATCTCGGTTTCACCGACCCGTTTAGTAGTGTCATATCACTGGGTCAATGTGCAAACCTTTTCTCGGTTGTGTTGGTACAACCATTTAAAAAACCAACTGGCGACTCTTAACAGTCCCATCGTCGACATTATACATGTTGGACCTTTTTCACTTGTTTTTTCAAACAAATCTCACTTAAAATGAGAAGACCAAAGAATAAGTAACGGAAAGGGACATCTAAAAATCCCGACGTCGACAAGTGGCGACTCTGCTGGGGACTCCAGTAAGAGGACTTAAGCCGCTATTACAATCTTTTCAAAACTGTTATCTGCTTATGTGTGGATGTTGCATTTACATTTTATGATGAATGTGTACAAATGCATTCCCTTATTGCACTTAGTGCTTCGCACCATATCTGCTTGTGATATTAGTTCTTCGCATCATATCTGCTTGTGATATTAGTGCTTCGCACATGTTATCATTTTCATACAGTGAGACGCGATGTATGTGAATGTATGTTGTGTGGTCCCTCCACCAGGTGGCTATCCCGTCGGTGTTTGATTATTGGACTCGTGAGAAGACTAATTCTCCAAGGCTCAAGAAAGGCACCACCCAAATTCGCTCCAGTTGAAAGACCGAATTAACTTCCCGTCAAGTAGATTGCGATTATTTGGGAACCTTCATGCCAAAAAGCCGCGAGAGTAACCGAAGATAGGTCAGCCTCTGATAAACCAAAAACGGAGGAAAGTCTCTTCATGCTCTCATTTCAATTACTTGTAAACACAATTACTTGTAATTTCATTCCATATATATCTCCATGTAATGAGAAATATGAAGAAATATGTATATATACATATTTTAAGTAACATGCTACAAACAACTGACATCTATTTTGCAGGATAAAACTTCTAAAATGGACACATCAGATAGCATGTTATTATACACATTCCCTAAAGACTAAACTATGCAAGTCTTTCGCAGGGAACCAATCAGACCTACTACCCGGTCAAAGTCTAAAAAGGCAACACGCCTACAGTCAATCATGTCGTCATCCGACCAAACTGAACTTAATCCAGTTTCTCGCAAAGAATTCGACAGATTAAGCAAACAAATTATAGATTTGGCTGTTCTACTCAAAGAATTACACCAGTCTAATCAGGGTCCCAAAATACCCGTACATGCTGAATCCTCCACACAAGGAGGAAGCCCGGTCATTACAATACCTGAACTGCAGTTGGATACGACCAACAAAACTCATGATGCTGCCCATCCCACTAGAGACCCAGACACTGGTGACATCAAAAAGAAAGTCCTCCAAATGGAAGAGACCCTACGTGCTATCAAAGGAATTGGAACACACGGGAGTGTTTCATATGCTGATCTGTGTATTTTCCCTGGTGTTCATTATCAAGAAAAGTTTAAAACTCCTAACTTTGAAAAATATGACGGGTTAGGAGATCCTTACACACATTTAAAGGTGTTTATTGGAGAATTTGGATCTTATGCAGAGGACGAAAAGCTCAGAATGCAATTGTTCCAGAAAAGTCTAACTGGTGAAGCCCGTTCGTGGTACACAAGATTAGACAATTCAAAGATCTATAGCTGGGAAGAGCTAGCACATGCTTTCCTCACTCAATACAGCTTTTAATCTCAGATGGCTCCTGATCGGTATCAAATTACCAAGATCAAGAAACAGTCTAACGAGTCTTTTAGAGAGTATGCTCAGAGGTGGAGATGCCTGGCTACCCAAGTTAGTCCTTCCATGGAAGAATCAGAGATGGTTATGACTTTCATAGACATACAAGAAGCACCTTTCTATGAAAGAGTTTTAGCCGGCATCGGCAAGCCATTTTCTGAAATGGTCAAACATGGGGAGATGGCTGAGATGGGATTGAAGTCCGAAAAGATTCAAGACCTAGCTGCACTCAAAGTTGTTGCTGATCACATCCAATATGGAAATTATGGGAACAACCCACGGAGGGTCCATAAAAAGAAAGAGGAAGATGTTTCCCTGATACTACAGGGTCAAAAAGGCAGTCAGAACATGCCTATTCAAAGGAGAAATTACACTCCCTTTCAAGCACAGTCTGCGAACCCTCCAATACCAGAAGGTGGAGAAGTCAAACGCCCTCGAGTGTTTACACCCTTAGGGGATACCCTCGAGAACATTCTCACTCTTCTGACGACACAGAAGAAAATTACGCATCTTCTTCCACCAGCTAGCCTTAATGGACGGGGTTTTTAATGCTGCTAGGAAATGTGCTTATCATGCCGAGGCACCTGGACATGATACTCAGGATTGTTGGGCCTTGAAACACAAGATCCAGGACCTGATAGACAATGGGGAGATCGTGGTCACCAAACCAGATCAGCCTCATGTTCAAGACAATCCTCTTCCTCAACACAAAGAAGAAGAGGTCAACATGATAAATTGGAGTAGCGGATAGAGTTCCAATTTCAGTTGTGAATCATCCCAAACCCTCAAAGACGATGATGACAAATGGGATTATGCCAAGTTCCAGATCACAATGGAACGAAATATGAAAGCTCTATGCAAGCAAATTGAGCAATTGGTAGAATTGGTGACTTATCAGCATCAAGTGACACATCAGTTAATCAGCCAGAAGCATGCCCGTCTCCTACCTCTTGTCATGAATATTCCCTCGTTACTTTTAGAAAATGAAATACTGGAAGACAAAGTGACAAAGAGAGCAAATGCCAAAGCCCGTCGGGATTTTGCCAACAAATGGGAATTCACCTATTTGGGCCAACCTATGGAGGAAATCCTTCAGATGTTAATCAATGAAGGAAGGATCAGTTCCCTTCTACCTCTGATCAATCCCTGTTTAGGACGGTACAATTCTGATGGAGTATGTCAATATCACTCCCAGTCTCGCGGTCACAGCACAGAAGAATGTTGGGCACTCCTCCACCTTATCCAAAATTTAATTGACAGTGGCGTCCTGCACTTAGCAGACGATGATACTGTGTTACGTGCGAGTGAGAATTCAAGTCCCACTAAGTGGAAGGGTGTGGTAGCAGTCATATCCACTGAAACTGATGGGGCTAACAAATCACTCACAATGCCAACAATTCAACTCAAGGGAAGTAATAATCCTTTGAAAGTGGCCGCTCCCGAGCCAATCAACTTGTCGTGCAGAGCACAATATCCTATTGTTAGCTTGTGCAAAGTTCCGTGGAATTATGGAGAAGGTGAAGGATCCACCTCACATACCACTGCTGCAGTGTCGAAGGAAAATTCACTGTATCTTCTCCAAAGGGTGATGAAGTCTACCACCAAATCAAAGGGGAAAATACCTATGGAGAAGATTAAAAAATTCCTCCACACTATGGGTCATCACGAAGCTAAGGTGGTTTTAAGCTTAAAAGAAGCTCCACAACAAATATTAATTTTGGACTTGGTCCTGACTTCCGAGAATCACCGGAAGGTCTTGTTGAAGGTTTTAGAAGAAGCCTATCTGCCAACATCAGTTGATACAGAAAAGTTTCAACATCTGGTTGATCACATTTTCAACAACAATGTGATATCGTTCACTGATGATGACATACCGCCCGAAGGGACCGGTCATTGCAAGCCGTTGCACAATGCGGTATTATCCTCTGGATACATGCTAGCTGGAGTCTTGATAGATGGAGGTTCCTCTCTAAATATCTGTCCATACGCTACCTTGGTGAAGATGAATATCAATCTCAACCGAATTCGGAGTAGCCATACTATCATCAAAGCTTTTGATGGAGCCCGTCGAAATTTGGTCGGAGTAATTGAACTGCAAATCGAAATTGGTCCTCATACATTCTACGTATCCTTCCATGTGCTCAAGATAGATTCAGGATACAACCTACTCTTGGGACGACCATGGATTCACATGGCAAGGGCAGTCCCCTCCACCCTTCATCAACAGTTGAAATACATCATCAACAATAGCCTGGTCACAGTCAACGCTGAACCAGAGTTTCCTCAACACGGGGACATGCCATTCATCAATGCTAATGCAGACATTGAACCAATCAGTTTTCATGCTTTGGAAGTAAGCAATACCCAATACCATGCTATTGGGATGCCATTGCCCGAACCCAAGATTTCTGCCGAGGTAATGTCGGCTACTCAAGAAATGATGTCGTTGGGTCATAAACCAAGACAAGGGTTGGGTAAAGATTGTCAGGGTATCAAGTACCCAATTCGATTAACCAAGCAAACTGGAATAGCTAGACTAGGCTATTTTGCCAGTTCTAGTCACAGGAATCCTCATAAGCATCAGCAGATTCCTTTAGCTTCAACCATGCGGCGCTTATCTTCGCCTTCAAACTCTGAGTCCGCACAACCTCCTGTAAAGGTGCCAGCCAATATAATGGCTATGTTATTTCCTAAGCCGGTACCGGTAAAGGAGAAAGAAATCTTTGTTCCAGATCCCGCAGTGGAAGAGGAGGAACGAAGAATCAAGCAAGACGTCATCCGAATGATGTCAGGCATACGCATCATCGTTCATGATGAACATGCCAACAGATACACCCCAGACGATGATTGCCCAGACATAATGGCTATCATTCGGGATAGGGAGGATGATGACAATCCCTCCATCACTGTGGTCCACCCGGACTTTGCTCCTGTCAATTGGAACAACATTCCTTGCATTGGTTGTCAAGGGTAAAGCGGGCAGAAACTCTTTCTGCCCTGTAGATATAATAACTGCTTACTTTTCTGTACAGTATTAGCAGTATATTTTGCCAGTATATGCTAACACTATGTATGATCAACACATTTCATATATACTAAGTGAAAGCATATTTTGTTTCAGGACTCTGAATTTAGATGTGCCTGTACTTGCTGGTACGGTGCCTCTTCTCCACAAGGATTGTACCTTTGATGTAGAGATAAATTCAGCCTTGATGGATATACAGGATGACATTGAGGTGCCTCTAGGAAATCAAGAATGGGTCAAAGACAAACCCAAATCCAACCTTGATCAAACCACTTCTTTCAATCTCGAAACCTTAGAAAGCCCTAAATTAATCCAGATTGGTTCAGACCTTACCCCAAACCAACGGAATGACATGGTTACACTATTAACCCAATTCCAGGATGTGTTTGCATGGTCTCATGAAGACATGGTGGGTTTGTCCACTGACATTGTCCTTCATCGCCTTCCCATTAAAGAGGGATTTAAGCCAGTCAAGAAAAAGCTCAGGCGATTAAAACCTGAGTGGAGTTTAAAGGCGAAAAAAGAAATTGTGAAACAATTTCAAGCTGGCATCATTATGGTGTCTACATATCCTGAGTGGATATCCAACATCGTGCCCATGCCTAAACCTGGAGGGAAGGTGCGAGTTTATGTGAATTACCGAGACTTAAACAAAGCTTGCTTAAAAGACAGCTTTCATGTACCATTAGTCCATATTCTTATTGACAATAATGCGTAATACGACATGTACTCATTTGCTGATTGCTTTGCGGGTTACCATCAGATCATGGTTGCTGAGGAAGATCGTGAGAAAACTGCTTTCATCACACCATGGGGAACCTTTTGCTATAGACGGTTGTCATTCGGCCTCATCAATGCCGGAGCCACCTATTAACGAGCTATGATGGCTCTTTTCCATGACCTAATGCACAAAGATATCGAGATCTACGTGGATGACATCATTGTTAAATCCCGGAAGGAGGATGACCATCTAGACCATCTCAAAAAATTGTTCAACAGGTTGCGTAAGTACTACTTGAAGTTGAATCCAACCAAGTGCGCCTTTGGCGTTAAATCAGGCAAGTTGCTAGGTTTCTAGTCAGCCACGAAGGAATTGAACTGGATCCTACCAAAATCCAAGCCATCGCGAAAATGCCCATTCCTCAGACAGAGAAAGAAATACGGGGATTTTTGGGAAGAATCAACTTCATTAGCAGGTTTATCTCTCAACTCATAGCAACCTATGAGCCAATCTTCAATCTATTAAGGAAGAACTCCTCCATGAAATGGAATGATGAGTGTCAAAATGCCTTCCTCACAATCAATAAATAGCTAGCCAAAGCTCCCGTGTTGGTACCACCCAGGGATGATGTTCCCCTGTTCATGTACCTGTCCATAAGTGACAATGCCATGGGCTGCATGCTGGGACAGAAAGATGATAGAGGCCAAGAACGAGCTATCTATTACCTCAGCAAAAGGTTCAGTAGCAGTGAACACAAGTACACTCTGATCGAAAAGACGTGTTGTGCTTTAGCAATGGCTTCCATGAGGTTACAACATTACCTCCATGGTCATACAACCCATCTCATATCCCACGTGGATCCTCTCAAGTATGCGTTCAACAAACCCATGTTAAATTGCCGACTGTCCAGATGGCAGTTGATCCTACAATAATTTGACATCGTATATGTGACTCAAAAGTCCATCAAAGGTCAAGGAATTGAGGATCAACTGGCCGCCGCACCTTCAGGAGATTTCAAACCCTTGGAAACATATTTCCCCGATGAAGGAGTAATGACAGTTCAACAACACCATCAGTATGATACGTGCCAGTCATGGAAGATGTATTTTAATGGATCTGTTAATATGGAAGGCTCTGGAACTGAAGCAGTTCTAGTATCTGATACGGGGGAGCAGTATCCCATCGCCGTCAAATTACAGTTTGTCAGCACCAATAATACGGCTGAGTATGAAGGTTGGCTCATTGGGCTAAAACTTACCCGTTGAATGGGCATCAGGCGGTTAACTGTCTTTGGAGATTTAGAGTTGGTAATCAGATAATCCATCGGAATCTATCAAACCAAAGAGCTACATTTGCTGCCTTACCATCAGCAGGTTTTGAAGATGGTTTTGGAGTTCGAAGAAATCTCCTTTCTACACATTCCTCGTAATAGGAATGATTTTGCGGATGTGTTAGCAACTTTGGCCTCCTTGATTCGCATATCAGATAAGGAACACTTGCCAAGCGTCACAATTTCCCTGCACAAGGCCCCAGCCTATGGGAATTACATTGGAGAAGTATCAGATGAGCTACCTCCCATCCAACATCCTTGGTATCATCATATCAAGGAATATCTACGAGATGGATCTACACCCGCGGAAGCGAGCCCGACTGAGAAAAGGCGGATCCATCGACTTGCTATGAAATTCTACCTGAGTGGAGATGCACTCTACAAAAGAGATACAGGACTCGATCTCCTCAGATGTTTAGACAAAGATCAAGCCCAAAGGTTTATGGATGAAATCCATGGTGGAGTCTGTGGCCCCCACATGAGTGGCACCCTCCTTGTCAAGAAAGTCCTCAAGACGGGACATTATTGGTTGTCTCTTAAAGCTGATTGCCATGACCACGTCAAGAGATGTTATCAGTGCCAGATTCATGGGAATGCTATACACACTCCTCCAAAGGAACTCCACAATATGAGTTCACCTTGGCCCTTCTCAATGTGGGGAATGGACGTTATCGGGCCCATTGAACCTAAAGCCAGTAATGGACATCGATTTATCTTCACCATGATCGACTACTTCACCAAGTGGGTAGAAGCAACCTCCTTCCCCAGGGTTACCAAAGAAGTTATCATTGTTTTCATCAGAAACAATGTCGTTTGTCTATATGGACAACCAGAGATGATTGTGTCAGACAATGCTAAGAACCTCAACAACAAAATGATGGAGGAATTATGTAGTAAATTCCACATCAAACATCTTAACTCTGTCATCTATCGTCCGAAGATGAACGGTGCTGTTGAAGCGGCTAACAAAAACATCAAGAAGATTATGCAAAAGATGTCCGCCAACCACAAAGATTGGCCTGACCTATTGCCTCTTACTCTATTAGCCTACAGAACCTCAATGTGCACTTCCACTGGGGCAAGCCCCTACGCATTAACATATGGGATGGAAGCAGTGCTCCCCATAGAAGTAGAAATGGAATCCCTCTGAGTGTTGATAGAAGCTCAGCTGGATGAAGACCAATGGGTACAAGGCAGGTATCACCAATTGTCTCTAATAGATGAAAGGCGAATCGTGGCTATCTTCCATGGTCAGTTATATTAGCAAAGGGTCGCCAGATCCTACAACAAAAAAGTTCGGCTATGGCAGTTTAAACAACATGACTTGGTTTTGAAAAAAATCCTGGACAACCAAGATCAGGCTAAGGGAAAATTCGCTCCTAACTGGGAAGGCCCGTTTATTGTCAAGAAAGTATTGACAGGAGGCGCTCTCAGATTGCAAGAAATGGACGATGATGAATTTCCACAACTCATTAACTCAGACAGCGTGAAACGGTACTATGTCTGAAGTTGCCATCAAGCAAACATCCTGGTGTTGGACCATCAGATCACTAGTCATTTCGGTTCTTTAACCCTTTACCACATACAACTCTTCTACGCTTTTCCCCTCAGGGAAACATACTTTTCAAGCCAGCAGCCTGGCTATCCTTTGCGTTCATACGACTTAGGTTATCCCATCGCGGATTGAACCTCTCGCATTTGTAGTTTGGCTACCTATACATGGGATAAAACTTCTCGTACCTACAGTTTATCCTCAACCTATGATTAAACTTTCTCCTCCCCGCACTCTGACCTGCACATGGGATTACGCTTTTCCACTCGCCTTGAGGGGCGAACTACGTCGACCTAATCTCCTCTTCAATAGGAGTACGTAGGCAACCATTTCATATGGCCCGGTCGAAATAAAACAAAAATAACAAAAACATTTCTATCCTCTTCTCCTCACAAAAACAACAAAAACATTCCCACACAATTCCTGCCACATACAGCGTTGAACCTCTTACATCAGGTTCGAACTACGCAGACCTGATCTCTTCTTCAGTAAGAGTACGTAGGCAGCCATTCATGGTGCAGTCTCACCCCCTACCAAAACACAAACCATTGTCAGTTGGTACTGGGATCATCCTTCAACCCACTACATTTCATTCGGCTTCAGACCAAAGGGGTGGAATTACCTGAACTCCTCCTAAATAGGAGATTTGGCGACCATCTAAGTTGCGGTCATACCTTGAAGAGCAACACCAATCCATATAAGATGGAATTAACTAGGCTTCTCCTAAATAGAAGTACTGGCGACCATCTGTGGTGCGGTCAATCTCAGAGAGGAAAGCCACACTCCTCTCCACACTTCCATACAGAAACCAGTCCCAAGACACCAAAGATGGTAGGGATACATACAGATTGATGATCCATTCTGAACTATCCAGAGACAACTCAATGTCGATCCACCCAGGAGGAATTCAGAATACATTAAGACCACAAGCCCTGAAGCAGTAGGCAAAGTATCAAGCAAATAGCAAAGCATATCTAAAAGGGAAGTGATCCAAAAATATATTTCCCTGTCATATATATAATGTTGTTTGATATATACAATGTACACTATACATGACAAAATGGCTAAGCTAGTCTGCGCAGGAAAATACAAACTTATCTACAAGTCAGGGTATATGCGAGCTAACAAGCCCAACATGGCGTCCCTCTCAGAAGAAGGAGGTGAAGCTGTGGTCTCCTGTATGAGAATATCCACACGACCCAACAGATCTGCAGCCATCTGCATGGTGACCATATGCTCATCAATATATGCGTTCATCTCTGCGATCATGTCAGTGGTAAGGGACCTCACGGCAGTACTATCTATGACGGCTACATCCCGGGCAAATATAACACTATCCCGCTCAACTATCACTGCATCTCTGGCTGATCTGGCCTCATCCCGCTCGACAACAGCGGCGTCTCTGCGAGCTAATGCCTCGTCTCTCTCTAATAGAGCTACGTCTCTCCCATCAAGGGCAGTCAACATCATAGATCGAGCTTGATCTCCCTCAAAGGTCATCAGATGAAGACTCTGCTCTAGGTACTGTGCTGAATGTTGTATAACAAAAGTACTAGTACTGGGAGAATCCGGGAGAAATACTAGCAACCCAGTAGCGGGCTCCTCCTCGAGGTGGGAATCGATGTCCTCCAGGGGCTCTACATTATATGACCCACTATTCGGTACTGTAGATACTGCAGCAGTTGGATGCTGACCGCAGGGTCTCTGCTACAATCATCGGTATAATGGTACGATCCTCCCTGAGAGCTCTCACCGCCATAATGACTCCGATGTCTATCTCATCCATGTACCGTGGCATATAGACATACGACAGTACGCACAACAACAGTACATCAACCCTGGCCAAACGCCAATGATTCTCCGGTGCGGTGAAATCCCCGGAATGCCGTGAATAGCTATCCTCCGAGCCAAATCTGTCATACAAAAAATGCTAGGATATCACGTGGCCAGACGTCATCTCATCCTGTACCACTCTACGCCACAATCCAGTGAGAGTTATGAATCATCTACTCATGTCTCCCAAAGCCAGGTGCACGCAAGGCCTGTCTAAAGGTAGCATCGTCAATCGTGCATACTCCTCCAGAGTAGGAGTCAACTCATGGGTCCCGAATCGGAAAACCTGTCTATCCGGTATCCAATGCTCTAGCATCCCATCCACAAACCCTGCGGGAACCTGAAACATCAATAAAGTCATGGTATGCTGCAGTAAATATCTACAGTCACCTTATCTGGTGGTGACATACTATCATACCACGATCGCATACCTAATACCACCAATGATGGTGGGGTATGATCTATACGGCTAACTGTCGAAGAAGACATTTGTGTGGGCCGTGTCATAAGACCATCTAGGGGTCAATGCCGAATATCTTTGGACATACATACATATGCATAACATGATACATGCATAACAGATAATAGATGGCAATATGATATAGGGAATGAAAAAATTGTGCATACATTCCTAAGTATATCATCATCTAATACATCATCTCTGTACAGCTACAAATACAGGGAAATGGGGCACAGACACCCTACTACTAACAGAGGCCTATCAAAAGATATAGCGAGAATGGGGAACAGCCACCCAATATCTAACAGAGGCTTATCAAAAGATATAACGAGAAAACACATCAGAAGAAGATCAAGGTGTCGATGTCCACATCATCAATCCTTTCTACCTGATGTAACTCCTCCTGAGTCACTGGATCTCTATCAACAGGGATGTCAGGCCTATATAGAGGAGGATCTGCGTCGGCAAAATCGAATGGGTCGTCTGAGGGGCCAGCGCCTGAGCTGGAAGGGTCAAATGAAGCCGCTTCTGCCTGATCTCTGCCCAAATGTCGGATAAATATATGTGCATGTCCAACTGCCGGGTCAAACCATCAATATGGGTCGTATGAGTCGAGTCTCAGACACAAGCTATCCAATCTATCATCATCAATAATCCTGGAACCATATCCCCCATGAACTGTGTGGCGCGGGACTGGGCTCCGATAGTGTAAGGGGACCACCATCGCTGGAACGTCTCCTGAGTACATGGACCCTCTGACAATGCAAAACCGTCAACCCCCAACAATGGGATATTAGTGACGGGTGACTACAATACAGGCCAATGACGTCTATCAGGAGGCAAGATCGGTACACAGATCTCCCATGTGGTGCTCCTAATAGCACGCTCTCCTAAATAGAGCTCCCAGCCTCCATCTGTGAAGAGAGAAACTCTCCTGGTGGAAATCACGTACTCGACTCCAGTCGGGTAGCCATCCTCAAAGCCGATGGTCAAGTGTTCCCCTGAATAAGGAATCCATGTGATGGTGTTAGCTGTCAGCAACTCCAGCTGCATACGGCAATGAGTGAAGCCCTCAGCTACAGGGACCTCCGGCAAAATAGAATGATGTCATCGTCGCCCTCGTGGATAGGTGTCTAAACCTAACACTCACAGGACGCAAGCATGGGAGCCTCTCATAGGCCTAAAATTGCCAACACAATGGAAAAATATCTGCTATCAGTAAACACTCTTAACCTATAAATGGGAAAAGATAAGAGAAATACTCACCAGCAGAAACGGGTAAAAGCTTAGCCAAGCTTCAGTCAAACCCTGTGAGCACATACGCATGCCCCAGAGGAAATAGGCAAAGGTGTATGAACCCCAATCATACTCTCCAATACGGTCCACATCACGCGTGGCGCTGATCAAAGCGAAAGAAACCGTAGAAGGGTTATCTGCTATGAAGTAGCCTCTAATGATCATCAGGAACAAAAATCCACAGAATGCGATCCCTAATTCTGACATCATCATGCATAGGCTCACTCAAAAGCCCGCTCATAGCATCTACGCTCAAAGGACCTGAACGGACAGTCCTACCTTTGAGCGCCTCCGTCGGAACTCCTAACAAGGAAATGACGATCGTAGGGATAATATTCGCCATGCAAGGCACTGGCTCCCATACCTGTGATAAATCGCCAATCCATCGGAGTCATCATCACCTCGTAATCCAGCAAATGGAGTGACTGAGTCTGATGAAACCATCGCTTAGAAAATGCCCTGAGGTAACCCCAGGGACAACGACGGGGAAGGATGGAGAAGAATTCCCCGAATCCCCAGTCATGCACTACAGCTCTGTAATCAGGATAAAGAGCCTGATACATGGAGTGTATACTAAACCAATTCCCTCGAGGCTGTGTGAAGCCGGGAACCTGCATGAAATGCAGATCAACATCAGAACCCTTTTATCCTCATCAATAGGAAAGAAGGAAGATCAAAGTCTAACATCATACCTCGTTAGCATCGAAGTACATCGATGGATGTCTGCTCAAATCACCCAGCAGCTCTGGGTTTGCAACCTGAATACAAGGTAGCTCCCTACGAGGGACATGTGCAGCAGGAGCGGGATCCTCCATCGGAATATCCGCCTCCTCATCCTCAACGTCTGGCACATCTGCCCGGACTGGACGAATCACAGCCTCCACCAATCGACGAGGTTGTCTGACAGAACGGGGTCAAGGCACTTCAGAAGCCCTCCTCCGTATACCAGAAGTGGTCCTATGGGAACTGCTCGGCTGATTCGGATCCATGATATCTGGACAACAAGCCTCCAAATCACCTCAGAAAGGGTGTGGTATTTCCTTACCTGGAGCTTTCTAGAATGCATTTTATGACTATATGCATGCATGCATTTACTTTAACATACAATAAAGTTAAAATGCATGACTACCCAATGCCTACATTTTGGAAAATTTTTGCCATAGTCCCCTTTAAAAATAGGACTATCCACATGCACATAGGCATGACTAGGTGGCAATTCAGTAGCACACCTGTCCCAAAGTCATATACATAATATATGCATTAAAAATCAAAATCATCCATGCATAAGGTTAACCTCAACATCAGGAGTACTTTGCCTTTCTATCTTTGCTCATTGGACCTCAAATAGGACAAAAATAGCAGAAAAATGTGCCAATTTTACTGTCTCAAAAGTTAAAATTTTTCACATCATTATGTTCAGCATGGTTTAATACAAACATTTACTATGTTGAATATTTTTTATCAAGTCATTTGTGCATATATAATCACTACTATGTGTTTAGATGCATTTCATGCGATAACTCAAAATCCAAACGGATAAAAACTAGAAAAAATACATGCATACGTTACCAGGATAGTGTAGAACACTTGCACGGTGACAGAATTTGCAGAAAATAGCCCGATTGGCCGCAGGCTCATCTGCGGCTGCAGCAGGTGCACCTGCGACTGCAGCAGGTGTACCTGCGGCACCCCTATATGGGTCCCCCCTCCGGCTCGGTCCAGTTCAAGTTGCAAAGGAGTTCTTACGGATTAGAAAGGTCAAATTGGGAATAAAAATGCCACGCGATTGAGAAAAATAGCGTACAATCCTAGTCTTCTCAGATGAAACTTTGAGTCTGTACATCGCTTATTGGTAGTCACCCGGACACGAGGTATACTCTGCCAATGATCTCATTTATTACAAATCACGTCCGGCAATACCTTGTACAAGTCCGATGCCGCCAACTCCGGGTCGTTACCCAACGTATGTCCCCGACGGGGGTTACAACGTATGTCCCCGACGGGGGTTACAACGTATGTTCCCGACGGGGGTTACAACGTATGTCCCCGACGGGGGTTACAACGTGAAGCCCCAGTAGGGGATTACAACGTACATTCAAGCCGTTGACACACATATCAATGAAGGTCAAGCAGCCTTGATGTTATCTCAGCCGATAGCGATTAAACCTATCAGAGCTCTAGAGCTATTAGAGCATTTCATGCTCGATTACTCATATTCCCCAGTGGATCCCCGGCGGGGGTCACAACGTAATGCTCCGTTGATTCACCTGTCAGCGAAGGTCAAGCAACCTTGACAATCTACCTACAGAGTATCAGTCGTTGATCTACACGTCAGCGAAGGTCAAGCAACCTTAACAAGTATATCCCACAGGATTTTTCAGCCGTTGATTCACTTGTTGGTGAAGTACACGTCAGCGAAGGTCAGGCATCCCTGATAGCGTTTGGTGTTGGCAGTAAATCCAACAGAATCTTGACATATTCTGGCGATACTAACCAGGAAGGGTCAAAGTTATCAAAGGGGATCGATGATGGAATATGTTATACACATCCTCAAACAGACCAAGCTTTATCCCCATAGATCTCTTACATATAAGAGATACATCTTCAGGATCATGTCATTATCAAGGACCCAGGAAGTTGGTGATAACTCCAACATCAACATCCTAACAGATTCGGATTACACATCAAATCTGGTCATCATTGCCAATCCCCAGTTGAAGCAACAGGGATCCAACAATCATCCCCAGTATGGTGGGCTACAACCTCGTACATATGCATCATACATTTGTATCATGTTGCTACATATGGTACCATGTTTGTTCTGTTGCTTTTCAAGTGTCTAGGATTCTTTATCCTACCCATGAATCGCCATGCATGAGTATGATAAATAGGGGCATCTGTAGACACGCGAAATTTTCTGTACATCTGTCACTAACATTGCAGGAGGACAGATTCGTCTTTTAGGAGAGAACCCTGAAAGACAATCCCTATACATACCGGATACTATCGGAAGCTTAGCATCAACCCCAGAGCACACTCTGGGAGTAACAATTCCAACCTCGGATATAACCCCGAGGCGTACAGATCCATACCGAAACACACACCGGAGAAGACCGATTAATCTCGGAGATAACCCCGAGGTATCTAGTCTCAGTCCCAACCATAGGAATAACCACCAACCTTGGTGATAACCCCAAGGAATGCAGTTTCGGCGATAACCCCAAAAATGCTTGTTTCAAATGCGACCACCTTCAATCTTGGCGCTTACAACGAGATACACTGTACCAACCCGGTGATAACATTGGGAAGACAGGCACACCTCAAAGAGGACAATGAGGACCTTCAACAAATGCAGCAGTCCAATCTCAGCGAAGCTCTGAGCAACGTCTACTTTATCAGCCCAAACCGGCGATAACACCGGTGAGGGGCAACATCGTCATCTCGACAATGCGATGTCACGCCACGTCGTCTCAACATCTCTACGTAACGATGTCCCACAAGACTAACCAATCCCGAGTGACTATTGTGCGGGGTAACGGATGAAAATTGAAGCTTGAAGACCGGAGGGCATCGTCCCATCTTCAATGACTTCATACAAAATCTAATCTCATGCCATCATACAACTCTCGACAACGGCGGTCCGAAATAGGTCCTGTATACCTCAAACGGATGCCCGGATTGCACTATTGAAAGTTCGAGTGGACATTATAGTGCCCGAGTGCACGTACTTCGAGATGACCCGACCAAAAAAATGCGGGCCCACCCGGGTTGCCTCTTGTACACCTGCGGGTAAATCGTCTATAAATAGAGGGCTTGGGCTGCCCATTTTGCAAGAGAAAAAGGCGAGAAAGCCCTGCCCAATTTGCTCTGCACTCACCCCATTCAGTGTCCTTTCTCATTTTAAACACATGTGAGCTCATATATAACCCTTTTGTACCTACAAAAGCCAGTGTTTACCCACTCTAAAGATATAGAAGTTTTCTTTGGTAGTCCACTGTAAGCCTTCTCACACACTTTAGAGTCTTTCTCTTCATCTTTGCACACACCCTTCTACACGTTGAGAGTCGTGTTGCGCGCATTTGTCCGGACTTCGGTCCGTGGTTTTCTTTTTAGTTTGTATATACATATATATATATATATATATATATATATGGAGTAATATTATTGAGTTATGTCTCGATTGAGCCTAGACTTCGGTTTGGAGCGTTTACTGCTCGATTGAGCCTAGACTTCGGTTTGGAGCGTTTACTGCTTTAATATATATATATACACACACACACATATATATATATATATATTAACTGTGTGTCGGACTTTGTTCGATGAGCCTAAACTTCGGTTTGGTGCGTTTACTTGCTTTTATATATATCTATTTATTATATATATCAACTGCAGTCGAACTCTGTTCGATGAGCCTGGATTTTACATCCGGTGTGTTTATTCGTTTTCCTATATATATATACTTATATATATGAACTGTGGTGAAACTCTATTCGATGAGCCTGGATTTTACATCCGGTGCATTTATCCCTTTTATATATATATATATATATATATATATATATATATATATATATATATATATATATATATATAGTCCCACTTGGAATTTACTTCGTGGTGTTGATCGCTTTTATATCTTTATTTACATTTCGTCCCACCTGGAGTTACTTTGTGGTGGTTGACCGTCTTTACAGCTTTCTTTACATTTTTTCCTGCCTGGATTTCACTTCGTGGC
The DNA here is from genome assembly GCA_016801055.1 of Panax notoginseng. NCBI lineage: Eukaryota > Viridiplantae > Streptophyta > Magnoliopsida > Apiales > Araliaceae > Panax > Panax notoginseng. Next base: position 202,072,101 of record CM029016.1, read on the forward strand.
AGTTGATTGCTTTGTACAGCTTTCTTTGCGTTTTGTCCTGCCTGGAGTTTCCTCTGTGGCGGTTGATATGTTTTACAGCTTTATTTACGTTTCTGATCCCCCATGGAGGTGCTTCGTGGTTGGAGATCATGTCTGTATATATATATATATATATATATATATATATATATATATATATATATATATATATATATATATATATATATACAGCTTTTATATATATATACCTGCTTACTGTTTTCATACAAATTGCGGTATCATGTGAGCCTAGGAATCATGTGATCACAGATTCAACCTATTGGACCTAGATTCGGTTCCCGTGATGGACGTTTTCAGCTGTGAGCAGCTTGTAAATAATTATGCGGTGTCTGAATTTTCTCAGATGGTTTCCATACCCACGAGGAAGTCGGTATTATTTTGTATATTATTTTCGTATGGATGCTTTGCATCTGTTAAATAAAATCAACCAAGCCGAGCATTTAATAAAATGGGAGTGTAAAAGGTCTCAATTACTATTGAGCATCAGGGTTTGAAAAACCTCTTTTATAAAACATCACTGTCATATTTTGCTTAAAATTGAATTTTTACATAAAATTCAAACCCTGTGTATATAGGTGCGAACGAGGCCTCGCACTACTTCCAAATAACAGCACATTGACCCACACATACATTCAGATAACAGTTTCTTGAAAAGAGGTGGTCACCGTGGTAACACGGATGTCGGGGGGTGCCTAACACCTTCCCTCCGCATAACCAAGTCCCCGGACCCTAATGACACTACAACAAAAAGGGTTATTTCCGATGGAATCTTCCGTCGGTAATAAGCATATTCGGTCGAGGTTAACCTTATTGCCGACGGAATGTTCGGTCAAAAATTTAGTCGAAATTAAGTCCGTCGATCTTTCGGTCAGGGATACTTAACCTCGACGGACTTATCATCGACTGAAAATTCGGTCGAGGATACTATATGTCCGACTGAAACGCTTCGGTCGAGAGTATTCGGTCGGTGATAAGCATGACACGTGGCAGCATGCCAAAAATAGGGAAGTGCTTATTTTCGACAGAATTCCGTCGATAATAGTACTATTCCGTCGAGAATAGTGATTTTTTTTTAATATTTTATTTGTTTTTGCAATATCCAGGGACTTAACCCACATCTTGTACCTGTACCTGTATTCCAATAGCACATACACATACACAAGCTAACAATATAACCAATAACATGAATTATAATTACCAAGGCCGACAATATGTCAAAAACCAACTAAATGAGAAGTGCAAAGGTCAAAAACATCCCATTAATCTAAACTAATGTATATCAAACATTTCATTAAGCTAAATTAAACTAAATGCCAAGGTTTAAACTACAATACATCAAAAATAATGTAAACTATAAATGAATGTAAACTAAGTAAAACTAGTAGAGCCCCCGGTATGAGGAGGATCATCAGGCGGGCGTCGACGCTGCTCTGGAGTATGAAAATCGCCACCATCGTCATCCCGCTCGTCAATTCGCTCGTCATCCTGTTGATACAATATAATGCAATTCATTAGTCCATATATATGATTCAGTTAAAGATAACTAAATGAAAATTAAATTACATGCAGAATATATTTTTGAATTTAAAACGAATAGTATACCTGAGCAGTCGAGGGCTGATTCAACATCGGCCCAAACGCGTCCTCGACTAAGGTAGCCACCATCCGAACAATCTCGTCGCGTATCACAGCCCACTTCTCTGGAGGGATACCCGTACTCTCGGCGGTGGCACCAGCTACAACGTCCTGCGCAAGCTGATGGAGGCGAGAACGGCTGGGCAGGTCCTGACGATGGAACAGCAGATCGATCTCAAACCTCTCTGACACTGCAGCCATAACACGTTGGAACAAAGCATTATCTAAGCCAGCGCCCGTATGTGACGGTCCCACGGGGGCTCTCGGACGCAGACGCTGGCTAGAGCCTATAAAAATAAATATAACATGAATAATATGGCGAATTTTCTTTATTCATAAACAAGAAATAAATTAAACATATTATACCTCGTGGCAGTGTATAGGCTGGTATCCTCAGTAACCCCAGCACTCGATACTGGCCGCAAGTACTAGTGGGAGTATCCTGAGACGCGACCCAAAGAGTCGTCTCCTCGTCTTGAGATAAACTAATCTCGGACGGAGGGACGGTGGAATCTAACGTCTCAGCATCGCCCCTAGCAGCCTGCAACTCCGCTATACACTGGCTGAGGATCTTCTCAAACCGCTCCAGTAATTTGATATATTTACATGTGAGTTATCTTGGTATCATCATATAAATTACGTAATATTATCCTAAATAATATTTATTATAGTAAATGTATTACCCGTATAGCTAGTGCTGCTGGAGACATCGTCGACCCCGAAGTAGAGCCCTTCAGCGTATGGACTCTATCCCAGAACTCCATCATAGTAGGAGGTCGGCCCAAGCTACTCCGCATGGCCTAAATCATATACATTAAATAATATCAACTTAAATTACTATAGTTGCAGTTTAATATTAAACTAAACTAAAGATAAATACATACCGCTTTAACCTCCTGAAACGACTGCGAGCCAAAAGTATGTACAACTCGTAGCTTACCTTGATTCTTCTTCATCTGCTCTAACTTGGTCTTGAACGTAACATCATCCCAGTACGCACACATCGTAGTCCATGCTGGATCTGATACTGTCGGCGGCTGACGATCTCGCAAAGTAGTCCTGGGCGATTCTTCTATCGCCCGAACTGCCCTCTGTCGCATCTCGTACAGCCAGCCGGCATAATTCTTCGAGATGTGGGCAATGATAACGGCGTCACCATCCGCCTCAGTGATGCCGGTCTCGTATCTATAGTATCTCTATCAAACAGACATAACATACATATAATTAATTATTTTAACAATATGTAAATAACATGAACCTTGATTTAATATATGTAATTCGACTTACGTGAAACTCTCGCAACACTGTCACCATGAAGCCGGCATCGTAGCGCGAGTACTGGCTAAATCACATGCAGCCGGTAGGGAGATGCGCCAGGCAGATGGCGTGTACGGTCGCCTTAGCGACAGGATCCATAATACTAGAATACAAAATTTATTAAGAACATTTTAATTGATATCATTGCGATTATATAAGTGATAGTTGAAACTTACACAGACGAGCCGACATCAACTGGAATGACGTCAGGCACTGCCGGCGGACGGCCTAATCGACCGAGGTTAGGCCCTCCTGACGTCGACGTCTAGCATCTGTATGTTTAATATAGTTATGACATTGTCAATGAATATATAATATAGTTATGAAATAGTCCTATTTCTTGTAGTGTGAATCTCGGTTTCACCGACCCGTTCAGCAGTGTCACATCATTGGGTCAATGTGCAAACTTTTTCTCGGTTGTGTTGGTACAACCATTTAAAAAACCAACTGGCAACTCTTAACAGTCCCATCGTCGACATTATACATGTCGGACCTTTTTCACTTATTTTTTCAAACAAATCTCACTTAAAATGAGAACACCAAAGAACAAGTAACGAAAAGGGACATCTAAAAATCCCGACGTCGACAAGCGTCTAAGTATGACAGAATTTATAATTTCACAATTGATATTTATATAAATATTTTCGATAGATCACTTAGATTTTCAAATCCGGTTCGAATGATTCACTTTTTTAAAAGTGAATATCTCAGTGTTTTTTTTTTTGAACTATCAAGTGTAGATCTATTTTATGATATTTATATAAATAATACTCCCTCCGTTCCTAAAAGATTTTTATTTTAGAAGAAAAAATTTATTCTAAAAAGTTTTTCGTTTACAACTTTCAAGGAGAATAAATTATTTACTTTCCTATATTACCCCTACCTTCTCTCATTGTCTCAAGAAATTCTCTCCCTTGTATTAATAGTTTTCAACTTCCCATAAAGGGGTAGTGATGGAATTTTAAACAAATTTTACTTGGTAAATGATACTTTCTTAATTCATGTGCCAAAACCTTAAACGACAATCTTTTAGGAACGGATGTAGTATTAAATAGAAAGTCACTTAGTACTATAAGGAATCGTATGTTTCGATTCCCTCACTTAAGAGGAATATCTCCGTAGCCTTACGACATCTAAGTATAACTTTTTATTTGATATATATATATATATATATATATATATATATATATATATATATATATATATATATATATATATATTTGTGTATAACAATTTATATTCGTATATCTATAAATATAAATAAACAAGAGATAATTGAAATAAAGTAAATCAAACAACTTATCTCAATATGCTTAGACCAATTTCCTCTTCTCAAATGATTAGAATTTTGATAAGAAGAGAGAGAAAGCTTCTTAGAGAGAGTATGTAGGAGAGAAATAAGTTTCTCTTTTCAAGTGAATTGACAATTTGAAAATGAAAGAAAGGATTTCTATTTATAGCTTTTTGAGGTTGGGGGCAAAATGGTAATTTTGAAATCAATGGCTAGGATTACTTCAATTTAAAATGAATTACTCGAATGAATTATTGTAGCACACGGATTGCCAACTTGTCGCCCAATAAAAATTTCTTCCACCTTCATTTAATGAGTTCATATTCATTTAATTATTCCAAATTCTCTAACACATGCAATTTGGTCAGAAGGCTATAAACATATAGCTTTTAAAGTTAATAAAACACACACATGCACATTTAATTTTCCATCTGGCCAATTACTTTGTCCCCAAATTTTTGTCCTAATCTCAAATTTTTAGCATTTTCAAAATTGGTCAAATGCTTTTAATTATTCATTTAATGCGCACATTTATGAACACACACACACACATATAGTGTATTTAATGCACATTTATATATATATATATATATATATATATATATATATATATATATATATGCACGGTTACACACACACACACATTTAATATGCATTAATTCCCAAGTTTCAATTTAATCTTTCCATATCTTTACATATATCAACACATAAAGTTAAACTAGCAATCAATGAGCATATTAATTCACCTTGTCTCAAAATAATTGTCTCAGCACTATTTTGATCAACATGTATTTTCTTTAACACTTTTAAATTATCAGGAAAATCAACTCAATAAGATTTAGAAAATAATTTTGGTCAAAGTAAATAAGATAATTAAAACAATTATAATAAAAAATTCTATGGAGAGGATTCTACCCTTTTAATTAATTTATTTACTAATTATTGTTATCATCAAAATAAGACTAAAAGTTAGAGACCCAACACCTGATTTGAGCTAAGGACCCGGTTGGCTTTCCCCTCCTTTTATTATTGCCGAATCGAGAGTGAAACTTATCGTAGAGCCCTTTTCAAGACGAGACTGAGTTCGGGGTCAACGCCATCATCCACTGACAATCGTCTTTTCTCAAAGTAGTCATGAACATTTGACATTTGGCAGCATCCGAGTAGTCGTAGTAATCTATCAGCCGTTCACAAGTCTGGCTATGTTCAGGCGTTAACAAGTATAAAAAATTATTAGAATAAATGTTAAAATGAGACTCAATATTACACATTAAGTATTTTTTTAACCACATGTCATTGTCGTGTCATCGATTTTTGACGTGGTACTATCAATTAGATGTAATCGAAAAAAAAAATAAAAGTTTAATCTCCTAATTAAAAATTTTGAGAAGACAATCCCCAAAGTGAAAATAAATTAATAATTTAATCTCCTAATTAAAAAAATTGAGAAGACAATTCTCAAAATAAGAAAAAATTAAAAAGTTCAGGATATTATTCCATATTTAGGCCTATTTAATACTACAAACAACATTTATTGCTCTAATAACATATCTGACAATGTCAACCGCATATCAAATAATTTATAATTTCTTATATAAAGACCATTTTATCCAATGCTACAGTCTCATACTTTCCTCATCAATGGCTTCTCCTCACATTCATCATTTGGTGTTGGTTCTGTTCTTTTGCATTCTTCTTACCTTCTTTGCTAAGAATGAAGGTATAATTGGCTGCATTAATTTAATGATTGTCACTACACAGTATTTTCCATTATTAAATCAATAATTCATATTATTTGAATAATATTATTAGATAGCATTATTGGCAATGTCTAGAAAGTTCTGTCTAAGGAGAGGTTTGGTCTCCTAATTGCGTGTCAGTAAGGAGAAATCCTTATTGGAAAGTCCCCTCTTTCCTGGGAACGGCCTGGTTGTCATTATTGTGATTCTGTAATATTATTTGTGAATAATTAATTATTGATTTATATGATAAGGAAAATATTCATTTTATGTGGATATAGATGGAGAAAATTTTTAAAGTGACAATTGTTAAAAATTGGTATTTTATCTTTTCTGATAAAATAATTCATTTAAATATATTATTATATTATAATAATATAATAATGGTGATCTTTTTATAATAAATGTGGGATATATGAGTAAATGAGGAGGAGTATTTTTGTTGTAATAAATACTAAAAACATGTTAAACATGTTGGTGGACCCAATTTTTGACTGAAATTTGATTATAGCTTGTAAAATCGTTCGTATGTGGATTTCGGTCAATTTCTGTTTAGAATTTGGAAAAACTTAAACTTACAAAGTTGTAGAGAATTGAATTTTCTATAGAAGGACATAAGATTCGAATTTTTCTGATAAAAGGGCTATTTATTATGAATTATTGAAGTTCTGGAATAATTGATTTTTGAAGTTTTAAATAATTTTTAAAAGAAGAACGTTTTTTTTTTCATTTGTGGGCATGTGTTAAATGGTTGAAATCAACTGGTGAGGTGTGCGTAGGAATTTAATTTATAAATATTATTATTTTATTAAATTTTCTGCTTTAGTGTTCTAAGCATTTTTCTATAAATAGGGTGCTTAGGTTAGAATTGAAAATCACACCAGAAACTTAAATCTTCTCTCTCTATATTATCGAGCGTATTCTTGTGATTATTTTGATACTTTGAGTGTTGCTATACGGTGCAAGTTTCTTTCAGTACTATATCCAGTATTCTAGTCAGAAGTACTATCCTTTTGAGGTAAGGGATGTTATTTTCTTCGTAAATGATATTATTTCTTTCAATATCATTATGTCGAAATATTGGTCTGAACTTTTTATCAAATTTAGAACTTTTTGTGTCGGGGTTACTATTCACGTATACGGTATTATTCACGTATACGGCACTATTCACGAATACGGTAATATTCATAGAAAAATTAAATTTTTATTTTTTGTCCAAGATATATATTATGGATACTAACTTTGATTGTATCCATGTTTTGATCTTCATTCTTGAATTTTACTCTACTATGGTTAATTATGAAGTATTTTGAACTTGGATTGTTTAAAGTAGGAATCCTTAATATTTATTCTTTTGTTTTACTAGATTCGTTTTTTTTAAATATGTTTCATCATCCTTAGTCCTAAATGATGATATAACTGAATATCTTTGGAATATAATGCAAAGATGAATGATTTTCTGATGAATATCTTTGGTCGTGGTGCAAAGATGAGCAGGCGTTTAGATGAACATGACCAACTGATGAATATCTTTGGCCTGTAGTGCAAAGATGAATATTTGATTCTAGCTATATATATTGATTGATGTTACAGGGATAAAATATTGACGATGAACTTTTAAATTCATATATAGAAGATAGTTGATTTCATTCTCTACTTAACTCTTCTAAAGAATTATTATTTCCGCTGCGAATATTGATTTAAAACTAGTTGTCTATTGTATTCTATTAGATTTTTTTTTGTTGAGGACTAACGATAATCTGTTCTATATTATCCTAGTCATAATATTCTTTACTGAGCTAGTTGAGCTCACCCTTTTCCTTGTTGTTTCATTTTTCTTCTCAGGAGGCGAGAATGTAGCGAGTACTAGTCGGGGTGTGGAATGATGATTCTAGAAGTTGTTTTAGTATTCCTCACTATTTTGTAAAATAGTGTATCAATAATTGTAATGAGGACTTATTTGAGTGTGGATATTGTCTAGATGACAATATTTGTATTTAAACTCACAATTTAAGTGTTGTCGTATTTTGCACGACAATTGTATTAATAAAGTTGTAGTTGTTTCTGCACCATGTATTTGGCGACTCAGAATGGGTGTTGTATACCTATTTTGGAGGCGTCACAGTTGGTATCAGAGCTTAGGGATATGGTCTCTGACGGAGATTGGGGAATAGAACAAGGAGGGGAGAGACGAGTAATCCTTCGCTAGTGTGTCATACCTAAGCTTATTTGTTGGTCAGTCTGAGCTTATGGTTAATATGTGATATGTTAAATTGTTTAATTAACCCTTGTTTTATGGCAGTATTTAAGAATGACAGCTGAGAATATTAACAGTGGAGTGAATGAGACCGTGGAGACACCTTTAATCACCACCCAGGGGAACGTGCAACATGTGACGCCCCCAAAATTAGGTATACATCACCCATCTTGGGTCGTCAGATACATGGTACAGAATACAAATACAACTGTCGTGTACAATACGACAAAACATAACTGTGAGTTTGAATACAATTATTGTCTACTAGCGACTATACAAACTCAAAAGGAGTCCTCATTACAATTATTGTCACACTATTTAACAGAATAGTGAGGACTACTAATACTATCATTTGATACATCACTCCGTTCCCCGACTCGTCCCAGCTATATTCTCATTTCCTGAAGAGAACAGTGAAAGAAATGGTGAGCTCAACTAGCCTAGTAAGAAATATTATGACTAAGATAATGCAGAATAAATTATCATTACCCTTCAACAGTGTTAAACTAATAAAATATAACGAATATCAAGTTTAACTGTAGCGGAACAAGCAATCCATTAAAAGAGTCAAGTAGAGAATAAAATCTACTATCTTCTATGATTTAAAAGTTTTTTCAACACTGTTATCGTTGGGACTCAGCTTAATAAAATAATCCACATCATTGAATCACCCCTGCACTACGGCCAAGAATATTCTTTAGTATCACGACCACAATTATCCATGCCCTACGGGCCAAGAATATTTGTGTATTTATTAATGGTCATGATCATGCCAATAACTATCCATCAATACACTACGGGCCAATGTGGACTTTTACCACATCATTTGTAACATTACGATCATGATTATACCGAATAATCCCTTGTCATAATCATACCAAGTCCATCTATGCACTACAGGCCACATATGACTTTCAACATTTTATGAACATGAGGATGATGACAATGATATAAGAATTCAATAAAACAAGTTCAAGAATTAATTTATCCAAGAATTAACAACGTCCAAATTGTCAACATGATACTGCTTTGTGGAGTAAAATTCAAGAATGCTTAGAATAATATTTTTATGAAAAGATACTGGATGAAACGCAATTATCAAGGATATTCCACTAATTTCATGGAGTATAGAAGTTAAAACTTAACCAACTGAGTATAATAAAGAATAGAATAACAAAAGAAATCACCTGACATGCGATAGACCGCACAGACAGGTTATTCTAACAGAATAATAAATAATCGAACCAGGTCCGGCGTAAACGCACAGACAGGATATTCCGACAGAATAATAAATAATGGAACCAGGTCCGGCGTAAACGCACAGACAGGATATTCTGACAGAATAATAAATAATGGAACCAGGTCCGGTGTAAAACACACAGACAGAATGTTCCAACAGAATAATAATAAAAACGGAACCAGGTCCGGTGTAACACACACAGACAGGATGTTCCAAAAGAATAATAATAAGATGGAACCAGGTCCGGTGTAAAACACACAGACAGGATGTTCCAACACAAAAATAATAAAAACGAAACCAGGTCCGGTGTAAAACAAATAGACAGGATGTTCCAACAGAATAATAGAAGAATGTCACCAAATATAGGGTAGACCGCATATACATGTTATTCCAACAGAATAATAAGAAATGGAATAACAAAAGTTCTCTTCATGAATAAGAAAGAATAACACCCCTTATCGTTTTAAAGAAGAACTGAAATAAGGAAGTAGTTAAGTAGCAGAATACTTTTCTTCTCTCTCTCTATAGTTTCTCTCTCTAGAGTTCAGTGAATTCGTAAGAAATAATGAAGGAATGAACTGCTATTTATAGAAAAATGGAATGCATAGTAACTAATCCATGAACGGTCCAGATTGATTACTTTAATCTGACGGTCCATATTTAAAGAAAAATCTTTTAAATAAAATATAATATATTCTATTTATAGAATAACTTTAATAAAGTATTCCGTTTTATATAAAAAGATGTTTCTATTTTATTACGTTAAGAATACGAATAAAACAAAACTTCATTATCGCTAAATAATTCATATTATTAACTGACAATAATTGAATCAAACTGAGTGACTTCTCACATAAGCATTAATAATCAATATCGTGTGCTACTATGCAACCACACGTGTTACTGTACTTTTACTACCGAGTAGTTCAACAGTATCAATGGTAAAACTTCTGTCGTTATTTTTAATAAAATATTTTTTTCGTTTTCTCAATCCGACAATAATTTCGTTGTGGGGTCCACCAATGATTGTGCTGTTGTATGAATATTCCCTGTTAAAACGAATATTCCCCGACCAATCGAATATTATATAACAACTTGCGCACTTTGCAAAATTTATAAATATTACCCACAACTATAACATTATATCAAATTAACTCCATAATATTTAAAAATGATATTTATAGAAAATTCATCTTTATTTATAAAAGTTGGGGTCTTACAACCTCCCCTTCTTATGAAATTTCGCCCTCGAAATTAGGTTACGTACCTAGTATGTCGAAGAGGTAAGGATACCTTGACTTCATTTCAGATTCTAACTCCCAAGTCATTTCCTCAACATCGTGATTTCTCCACAAAATTTTGACTTGAGGTATAACCTTGGAGCGTAGAATATGTTCCTTCTTATCCAAGATTTGAACAGGAACTTCTTCATACGTCAAATCCTCCGCTATTTCGTCCGGTTCTAACTCAATAATGTGGTTCGGGTCTTCCACATATTTACATAACATGTATATGTGAAAAATGTTATGAACACGAGACATAATTGGCGGTAAAGCGAGTCTATAAGCCACAGTTCCTACTCGATCGAGGATTAAAAATGGACTGATGAATTGAGGATTGAGCTTTCCTCTCTTTCCAAATCTCGTAACTCCTTTCCATGGAGCAACACGTAAGAACACATGATCTCCTATATCAAATTCCACGTCCTTTCGATGAAGATCAGCATAATTCTTTTGTCGATCTTCTGAGGTTTTTATACGTTGTCGGATCGCTTGAATCTTTTATGTAGTCATACGTACCAACTCCGGTCCCAACAACGTTGCTTCACCCACCTCATCCCAGCATATTGGAGAACGACATTTTCTTCCATACAATGCTTCGAATGGAGCCATGCTAATACTTGCTTGATAACTGTTGTTGTAGGAAAACTCCACCAATGGTAAGAACTTGTCCCAACTTCCCTTGAAGTCAAGGACACAGAGTCTTAATAAATCTTCTAGAGTTTGAATAGTCCTTTCTGATTGGTCGTCCGTCTAAGGATGATATGCCGAACTAAATCGTAAATCCGTGCCCATAGCTTTTTGTAAACTAACCCAAAATCGTGAAGTGAATATTGGGTCTCGATCAGAAACTATGGATACTAGCATACCATGCAGTCTTACAATCTCGTTTATGTACATACGAGCAAGACGTTCAAGTGTATAAGTTTCTCGTATCGGTAAGAAATGAGCAGACTTGGTCAATCTATCAACAATGACCCAAATCGCATCTATACCTTGAGAAACCTTAGGAAGACCGGTAACAAAATCCATGCTAATGTGCTCCCACTTCCATTCTGGAATTTCAAGTGGTTGCAATGGACCTTTTGATACTTGATACTCCGCTTTGACTCGTTGACAAGTTAGACACCTTAAGATAAACAGCGCTATCTCTCGCTTCATATTGCTCCACCAAAATGTATGACGAAGATCATGATACATTTTGGTACTCCCAGGATGGATTGCAAACGGTGTATTGTGCGCCTTCATCATGATTTCATACTTTAAATCAGGGTTGTTAGGAACACAAAGTCTAGAGTTAACTCGAAGTATTCCTTCTTCATCAATTCTTGCTTCCGGCATAGCACCTTCTTGCACTTTCTTCCTCATGTGCATCAACTCCAAGTCTGTAGCTTGAGCAACTTTAACTTTATCGATTAAAGTAAAGTTGGTTCTACTCGTATATTCGTCATCATCACATAGGTCCCTGGAGTCTTTAACTCTATCTCCATCCTTTGCAAGTCACACAAAATGGGCCTTTGTGTTGACAATATCGCACCCGTACTTGCATATGATCTTCTACTCAATGCGTCAGCTACCACGTTCGCTTTTCCAGGATGGTATTGAATGGTATGATCATAATCTTTCAACAGTTCAAGCCAACGTCGTTGTCGCATGTTGAGTTCCTTTTGAGTGAAGAAATATTTGAGGCTTTTATGATCCGTAAAGATCTCCACCTTCTCCCCATACAAGTAATGCCTCTAAATTTTAAGTGCAAAGACAACAGCTGCTGTAAAACCCCAACTTATTAATGAATAAAATCAAATTTTCTCTAAATATTATTATGAATAATAAGGGGTTAATTTGATATAATACTTTGGTTATGGGTGAAATGTGCAAATTTTGTAAAATAAGCAAGTGGTTATAAAATATTCATTTTGTCGGGGAATATTCGTTTGGTCGTGGAATATTCTTGCTGTCGGGGAATATTCGTACGACGGCGCAGCCTTGTGTGGGCCCCATAACGGAAAGCGATTGGATGAAGAAAACGACAAGTATAAGTTATTTATAAATAACGACGTAGTTGTTACCGTTAATACTGTTGGAATACCCGGTGGTTAAAATACAGTAGCACCCGGCATTGCACCAATTATTGATTCTTACGTAAGAAGACACTACTCAATAATTGTTACAGTAGTTATTATTCAATATTTTATTTTATTGATTCAATAATTGTTGCGTTGATATTTTATATTATTGTTGTTTCAATAATTATTGCTGCACGGTATTTTCTATTATCAGATCAATAATTCATATTATTTGAATAATATTATTAGATAACATTATTGGCAATGTCTAGAAAGTTCTGTCTAAGGAGAGGTTTGGTCATCTAATTGCGCGCCAGTAAGGAGAAATCCTTATTGGAAAGTCCCCCTCTTTCCTGGGAACGGCCTGGTTGTCATAAATGTGATTCTGTAATATTATTTATGAATAATTAATTATTGATTCATATGATAAGGAAATATTTATTTTATGTGGATATAAATGAGGAACATATTTTTGTGGTTAAAAATGAAGGAGTTAATGTTGAGATTTTTATCAGTATTTTTGTCGGAATGGAGGTATTAAAAATCAGGATTTTTGAGATATTTTGCGGGGGTTATAATTTTTAATCCGACCGTTGGATCGTGGTAATTTTTGGATATGTTATACATATATAAGTTGAGTATATGTCCACAAATTTTGAACCGTTAAAAATGAACGTATGATTTATTATGAATTTTACGAGATGACTGGTTCAGAAATTGTTGAATTTTCGGAGTTAATCATTTTGGTGGAAAATTCTAGAATTGGTGGGCCCCACTTGTGGTTGGTGAAGAAATGTGCTGAATTATATTTCAAATGTGGTGGGTGGGAATAGTAGCAGGTACAGCCATCAGGTTGCAGGTCAAGCCTACTAAAATTTTCCTATAAATAGAGGGCTAAGTTAGAATTGAAAATCACACCAGAAACAAGTTTTCTCTCTTTCTCTCTCTAGATTATTGAGTGTATTTTGTGAGTATTTAGATACTTTGAGAGTTTCTATTCATCAGAGCAAGTTTCTTTCAGCCTTATACCGGTATTCCGACCAGAAGTACTGATATCTTGAGGTAAGGGATATTATTTTCTTCTTAAATGATATTATTTTCTTCAATATCATTATACTGAAATATTGATATGAGTTTTTATCAAATTTGAAACCTTTTGTGTCGGGGTTACTATTCACGTATACGGCACTATTCACGTATACGGTACTATTCACGAATACGGCACTATTCACCAAAAAATAAAATTTCCCTTTTTGTCCAAGATGTCTATTATGGTTACTATCTTTGATTGTATCCATGTTTTGATCTTTATTTTTTTAAATTCTGCTTCACAATTGATTATTATGAAGTATTATTGATCTTGGATAAACTGTTATACGAATCCCTAATATTTGTCCTTCTGTCTCACTGGATTCATTCTCATTAAGATATTTTTCATCATCCTCAGTCCTAAATGATGATATTACTGAATATCTTTGGCCTGTAGTGCAAAGATGTATGATTACTTGATGAATATCTTTGGCCTGTAGTACAAAGATGAACAGGTGTTGAGATGAACATGACTGACAGGTGATACAAATAAATATCTTTGGCCTGTAGTGCAAAGATGAATATTTGGATAAAGATGATTATTAATTGATGTTACAGGGATAAAATATTGATGATGGATTTTTAAATCTTAGACGATAGTAGAATTCTTTCTCTACTTGACTCTTCTAATGGTTTGTTATTTCCGCTGTAGTTGTTGATCTAAACCTTGTTGTCGATTATATTCCATCAGATTTTTCCCTGTTGAAGACTAACGATAATTTATTGTATATTATCTTAGTCATAATATTCTTTACTGGGCTAGTTGAGCTCACCCTTTTCCTTTTTGTTCCATTTTTCTTCTCAGGAGGTGAGAACATAGCAGGATCTAGTCGGGGTATGGAGTGATGGTTCTAGAAAGATGTTTTAGCAGTTCTCACTATTTCTGTAAAATAGTGTTTGAATAATTGTAATGAGGATTTATTTGAATGTGGATATTGTCCAGAAGACAATATTTGTATTTAAACTCACAGTATGTGTTGTCGTATTTTGTACGACAATTGTATTATTGAAGTTGTAGTTTACTTTCTGTAACATGTATTTGGCGACTCAGAATGGGTGTTGTATACCTATTTTGGGGGCGTCACAGTTGGTATCAGAGCTTAGGGATATGATCCCTGGCTGAGATGTGAGGCAAGAACTAGGAGAGGAGAGACGGAGAATTCCTTCGCTAGTATGACCTGACTAAGTTTATTTGGTGTTTATTTGGTCGGTCAGAGTATAGGGATAATATATGACATGACTATTAACCCTTGTTTTATGGCAGTATTTAAGAATGGCAGCTGAGAATGTTAATAATGGAGTAAATCAGATCGTAGAGACACCTTTGATCACCACCCAGGGGAACGTGCAACAGGAAGGCAATATTCCTCCTGTAAACAACGTTACCGAGCAAACGATGAATGATGGAATGTTTAGGAGCTTTTTGCAGTTCATGCAAAGTCAGACGAGGGAGACTCGTGTGCAGAATACGGGTGGAAATGATAACAACGCGCGGTTTGTCACAGCTAAGCAGTTCAAAGAATTGGGACCACCAGAATTTAAGGGAAAGCCGGATCCGATCATGGCGGAAACGTGGGTCAAGCAAATTACCAAGATATTCGATGTCATGGGATGCACGGAGGAACAGAAGGTTCCATTCGCCACTTTTATGTTCCGCGGTGAGGCAGACTACTGGTGGGAGTCTGTGAACCGTACCCAGCCTGACGCACTCAATACGTCCTGGGAAACATTTCAAAAACTGTTCAATGACAAGTACTTTCCTGAAAGTGTTCGTCATATGAAGGAGGTAGAGTTTATCAGACTGGAACAAAACAACATGACGGTGTCCCAGTACGAGGCGAAGTTTGCAGAGTTATCCAGGTTTGCACCTCATTTGGTCGAAAATGAGGAACGAATGACAAGGATGTTTCTGAGAGGTCCAAAACTCGAGATTCGACAATATCTTATCTCTCATAAATTTTCTTTATATTCAGATGTTGTAAACAGGGCTCAATTATTAGAGCGAGATAATGAATATATGCAACTGAGGGACCACAACCAGGGTCATACCGGTGGCAGCGGTCATCGGAGCAATGACAACCAGAGGGAAGGAAAGCATTCGGACAAGAGCGGTAACCACTCGGGTGGTCATCGTGGCCATGATAATAGGAGAGGTGAGTCAAGTGAAAATTTCAAGAAGAGAAGATTTAACGATGACAGGAAGACGTCGATAGCAGCACCAGCACTAGGAACAAATTCTAGGGGAGGAGAACGACCGCCGGTTAGATGTTACAGATGCGGAGAGGAGGGACATATAAGTCCAAACTGCCCACAACAGTTCAAAGTATGTTATAACTATGGAAAGGAGGGTCATATAGCTCGAGAGTGTTCTGTAGCAAAACCAAGTTCAGCGGGGATGGTGACTCCAAAAGTTGTCCCGGATAAGTCAAAGTCAACAGTTCCTGGAAGAGCATTTTTCGTGACTGGTCAGAATGCGAGGAACCCGAACGAAGTTAGCACGGGTTAGTTAATTATAAATTTTTGTGAAGTTTATACCTTATTAGATACCGGTTCTACCCATTCATTTATCTCTCCTGCTTATACTCAACGTTTAAACTTGATTCCGGAGAAGTTAAACTTTGACCTATCTGTGGAAGCTCCGTTAGGAGAAACTTTCATCACATCCACTGTTTATAAATCTTGCTTAATCCAAGTTGGCACAATCACATTACCTGTTGACCTTATCTCTTTAAAGATACTTGCTTTTGATGTGATTTTAGGAATTGATTGGTTAACCACTCATCATGCCAAAATTTATTGCTTTCGTAAGGTTGTTAGTTTTCATATTCCTAAGCAACCTGTTATTCGAATTCAAGCAACCAAACCACTAAAGTCAATCATTGTCATATCAAGCCATAAAGCCATTCGTTTATTGAAAAACGGATGTCAAGCTTTCTTAGCCATGTTATGGACTTGAACAAAAATACGTCAGATTTGAATGATATTTCTGTTGTTAGTAAATTTCCTGACGTATTTCCTGAAAAATTTCCTGGCCTACTCCCAGAGCGTGATATTGAATTTTGTATCGACTTTGAACCCGGTAAAAAAAACCCATTTCTAAAATCTCATATCGAATGGCTCCTATTGAACTTCAGGAGTTAAAAACCCAACTATAGAAGTTGATAACCGAGCCTCTATCTGGTGACTTCCTTTGTGGAATGCACCGAAGCCAGACTCTCCGTAGGGGACGCCATATTCGTGCGATAGTAAACTGATAGGTGTCATTGTGACGTGCTATCCAAGGTTGGGATATGAGTCACAGTTGAGAGCAATCTAAGTCGGTAATCGAAATATGTAGCTTTCTAGGGTTAGTTGGTTATTATCGGAGATTCGTTGAAGGATATTCTCGAATCGCTATTCCATTAACGCAGCTGACTCGTAGAGATACAAAATTCGTATGGAGTGAGGAATGCGAGAAGAGTTTTCAAGAACTCAAGAGGAGACTCATTTCGGCACCTGTTCTGACAATACCATCTGGTTCGGATGGATTTGTTATCTACAGCGATGCTTCAGGCAAAGGGTTAGGATGTGTTCTCATGCAACATGAGAAAGTCATAGCCTATGCCTCGCGACAACTCAAAGAATATGAGAGGAATTATTCTACTCATGATTTAGAGTTGGCAGCAGTCATTTTTGCGTTGAAGATCTGGAGACACTACCTGTATGGGGAGAAAGTGGAGATCTATACAGATCATAAAAGCCTCAAATATTTCTTCACCCAAAAGGAACTCAACATGCGGCAGCGACGTTGGCTCGAGCTGTTGAAAGATTACGATCATACCATCCAATATCATCCTGGAAAAGTGAACGTAGTAGCTGACGCATTGAGTAGAAGATCATACGCGGGCACGAGTGCAATGTTGTTAACACAAAGGCCCATTTTGTATGACTTGCAAAGGATAGAGATAGAGATGAAGGCTCTAAGTACCCACTTGATGATATCAAATATACGAGTAGAACCGACTTTAATCGATAAAGTTAAAGTTGCTCAAGCTACGGACATGGAGCTGATGCGTATGAAGAAGAAAGTGCAAGAAGGTGCTATTCCAGAAGAAAGAATCGATGAAGAAGGAATACTTCGAGTCAACTCCAGACTTTGTGTTCCTAACGATTTTGACTTGAAGCATAGAATAATGATGGAGGCACACAACACACCGTTTGCAATCCATCCTGGGAGTACCAAAATGTATCACGATCTTCGACATACATTTTGGCGGAGCAATATGAAAAGAGAGATCGCGGAGTTTATCTCGAGATGTTTAACTTGTCAACGTGTAAAAGCGGAGCATCAAGTACCAAAGGGTCCATTGCAACCACTTGAGATTCCGAAATGGAAGTGGGAACACATTACTATGGATTTTGTTACGGGTCTTCCCAAGGTTTCTCAAGGCATAGATGCGATTTGGGTTATTGTTGATAGATTAACCAAGTCTGCTCATTTCTTACCGATACGTGAGACTTATTCCCTTGAACATCTTTCTAGTATGTATGTGAATGAGATTGTGAGATTGCATGACATGCCAGTATCCATAGTTTCGGATCGTGACCCAAGATTCACTTCACGATTTTGGGTTAGCTTGCAAAAAGCTATGGGCACGGATTTACGATTTCGTTCGGCATACCATCCTCAAACGGACGGACAATCAGGGAGGACTATTCAAAATCTTGAAGATCTATTAAGACTTTGTGTCCTAGATCTCAAAGGGAGTTGGGATAAGTACCTACCATTGGTGGAATTCTCCTACAACAACAGTTATCAAGCGAGCATAGGTGTGGCTCCATTCGAGGCGTTGTATGGAAGAAAATGTCGTTCTCCAGTATGTTGGGATGAGGTGGGTGAAGCAACATTGTTGGGACCAGAGTTGGTACGCATTACTACAGAGAAGATCCAAACGATTCGATAACGTATACAAACGGCACAGGATCGACAAAAGAGTTATGCGGATCTTCATCGGAAGGACGTGGAATTTAATATTGGGGATCATGTATTATTACGTGTTGCACCATGGAAGTGAGTTACAAGATTTGGGAAGAGAGGAAAGCTCAATCCAAGATTTGTTGGTCCATTTGAGATTCTTGAGCGAATAGAAAATGTGGCATATAGACTCGCATTACCTCCAAGCATGTCTCGTGTTCATAATATTTTTCACATATCTATGCTTCGTAAATAGGTTAAAGACCTGAACCACATTATTGAGTTAGAACCAGACGAGATAGCTGAAGATTTAACGTACGAGGAGGTACCTGTTAAGATCTTGGATAGGAAAGAGCATGTCCTACGCACGAAGGTTATACCACAAGTTAAGGTTTTGTGGAGAAACCATGCTATTGAAGAAATGACCTGGGAGTTGGAATCAGAAATGAAAGCGAGGTATCCTCACCTTTTTGAAATATCAGGTACGTACGTCAATTTCGAGGACGAAATTTCATAAGGAGGGGAGGTTGTAAGACCCCAACTTATTAATGAATAAAATAAAATTTTCTCTAAATATTATTATGAATAATAAGGGGTTAATTTGATATAATACTTTGGTTATGGGTGAAATGTGCAAATTTTGTAAAATAAGCAAGTGGTTCAATATTTTATTTTATTCATTCAATAATTGTTGCATTGATATTTTATATTATTGTTGTTTCAATAATTGTTGCTGCACAGTATTTTCCATTATCAGATCAATAATTCATATTATTTGAATAATATTATTAGATAACATTATTGGTAATGTCTAGAAAGTTCTGTCTAAGGAGAGGTTTGGTCATCTAATTGCGCGCCAGTAAGGAGAAATCCTTATTAGAAAGCCCCCTCTTTCTTGGGAACGGCATGGTTGTCATAAATGTGATTCTGTAATATTATTTGTGAATAATTAATTATTGATTCATATGATAAGGAAATATTTATTTTATGTGGATATAAATGACGAACATATTTTTGTGGTTAAAAATGAAGGAGTTAATGTTGAGATTTTTATCAGTATTTTTGTCGGAATGGAGGTATTAAAAATCAGGATTTTTGAGATATTTTACGGGGGTTATAATTTTTAATCCGACCGTTGGATCGTGGTAATTTTTGGATATGTTATACATATATAAGTTGAGTATATGTCCACAAATTTTGAACCGTTAAAAATGAATGTATGATTTATTATGAATTTTACGAGATGACTGGTTCAGAAATTGTTGAATTTTCGGAGTTAATCATTTTGGTGGAAAATTCTAGAATTGGTGGGCCCCACTTGTGGTTGGTGAAGAAATGTGCTGAATTATATTTCAAATGTGGTGGGTGGGAATAGTAGCAGGTAAAGCCATCAGGTTGCAGGTCAAGCCTACTAAAATTTTCCTATAAATAGAGGGCTAAGTTAGAATTGAAAATCACACCAGAAACAAGTTTTCTCTCTTTCTCTCTCTAGATTATTGAGTGTATTTTGTGAGTATTTAGATACTTTGAGAGTTTCTATTCATCAGAGCAAGTTTCTTTCAGCCTTATACCGGTATTCCGACCAGAAGTACTGATATCTTGAGGTAAGGGATATTATTTTCTTCTTAAATGATATTATTTTCTTCAATATCATTATGCTGAAATATTGATATGAGTTTTTATCAAATTTGGAACCTTTTGTGTCGGGGTTACTATTCACGTATACGGCACTATTCACGTATATGGTACTATTCACGAATACGGCACTATTCACCAAAAAATAAAATTTCCCTTTTTGTCCAAGATGTCTATTATGGTTACTATCTTTGATTGTATCCATGTTTTGATCTTTATTTTTTTAAATTCTGCTTCACAATTGATTATTATGAAGTATTATTGATCTTGGATAAACTGTTATACGAATCCCTAATATTTGTCCTTCTGTCTCACTGGATTCATTCTCATTAAGATATTTTTCATCATCCTCAGTCCTAAATGATGATATTACTGAATATCTTTGGCCTGTAGTGCAAAGATGTATGATTACTTGATGAATATCTTTGGCCTGTAGTACAAAGATGAACAGGTGTTGAGATGAACATGATTGACAGGTGATACAAATAAATATCTTTGGCCTGTAGTGCAAAGATGAATATTTGGATAAAGATGATTATTAATTGATGTTACAGGGATAAAATATTGATGATGGATTTTTAAATCTTAGACGATAGTAGAATTCTTTCTCTACTTGACTCTTCTAATGGTTTGTTATTTCCGCTGTAGTTGTTGATCTAAACCTTGTTGTCGATTATATTCCATCAGATTTTTCCCTGTTGAAGACTAACGATAATTTATTGTATATTATCTTAGTCATAATATTCTTTACTGGGCTAGTTGAGCTCACCCTTTTCATTTTTGTTCCATTTTTCTTCTCAGGAGGTGAGAACATAGCAGGATCTAGTCGGGGTATAGAGTGATGGTTCTAGAAAGATGTTTTAGCAGTCCTCACTATTTCTGTAAAATAATGTTTGAATAATTGTAATGAGGATTTATTTGAGTGTGGATATTGTCCAGAAGACAATATTTGTATTTACACTCACAGTATGTGTTGTCGTATTTTGTACGACAATTGTATTATTGAAGTTGTAGTTTACTTTCTGTACCATGTATTTGGTGACTCAGAATGGGTGTTGTATACCTATTTTGGGGGCGTCACAGCTGCCAACTCTAGATCATGAGTAGGATAATTTCTCTCATATTCCTTGAGTTGTCTTGATGCATAGGCTATGACTTTTTCATGTTACATGAGAACGCATCCCAACCCTTTGCTCGAAGCATCACTGTAGATGATAAATCCCTCCGAGCCAGATGGTATTGTTAGAACAGGTGCTGAAATGAGTCTCCTCTTGAGTTCTTGAAAACTCTTCTCACATTCTTCGCTCCAACCGAACTTTGTATCATTCCGAGTCAGCTGAGTTAATGGAGTAGCGATTCGAGAAAATCCTTCCACGAATCTCCGATAATAACCAGCTAAACCAAGAAAGCTACGTACTTCGGTCACTGATTTAGGTTGCTCCCAGCTTTGAATAGCTTCAATCTTTGCTGGGTCAACAGATATTCCACGACTTGATACTACGTGCCCAAGGAATGCTACTTCCTCCAGCCAGAACTCGTATTTCTTTAACTTGGCATAAAGCTTGTATTCACGAAGCTTTTGGAGTACTAGCCTCAAGTGTTGCTCATGATCTTCATGGCTTTTGGAATAAATAAGGATGTCATCAATAAAGACGACCACAAAGTGATTCAAATATTCCTTGAATACCCGGTTCATCATATCCATGAAGGCAGCAGGAGCATTAGTCAATCCAAAGGACATGACTAGGAATTCATAATGCTCGTACCGAATTCTAAAAGTCGTCTTTGAAATATCCTCAGTTCTAACCTTCAGCTGATGATATCCAGAACGAAGATCGATCTTTGAAAAGAATTGTGCTCCTTGTAATTGGTCAAACAGGTCATCAATACGTGGTAATGGGTACCTGTTTTTGATGGTGACATGATTCAACTCCCGATAATCAATACAAAGTCGCATACTTCCATCTTTCTTCTTCACGAATAGAACAGGAGCACCCCAAGGAGAAGTACTAGGACGAATAAAGCCAATGTCTAACAATTCCTGCAATTGGATCTTTAACTCCTGAAGTTTAATAGGAGCCATTCGATATGGGGCTTTGGAAATGGATTTTGTACCGGGTTCAAGGTCTATACAAAATTCAATTTCACGCTCTGGGGGTAGGCCAGGAAGTTCTTCAGGGAATACGTTAGGGAATTTATTAACAATAGAAATATCATTCAAAACTGACGTATTTTTGTTTAGATCCGCGACATAAGCTAAGAAAGCTTGACATCCATTTTTTAATAAACGAATAGCTTTATGGTTTGAGATGACAGCGATTGATTTTAATGGTTTGGTTGCTTGAATTCGCATAATAGGTCGATTAGGAATATGAAAGCTAACAACCTTACGAAAACAATCAATTTTTACATGATGAGTAGTTAACCAATCAATCCCTAAAATCACGTCAAATGCAAGTATTTTTAATGAAATAAGATCAACAGGTAATGTGTGGGTACCAACTTAAACCAAACAAGACTTATAAACCGTGGATGTAATGAAGGTTTCTCCCAATGGAGTTTCAACAGATAAGTCAAAGTCTAATTTCTCTGGAGTCAAATTTAATCGATGAGCGCAAGTAGGAGAAATAAAAGAATGGGTAGAACCAGTATCAAATAAAGTATAGACTTCGTTAGAGTTTATGATAGCTTACCCGTGATGACCTCATTCAGATTCCTTGCTTTCTGGGAGGTCACAACAAATGCTCTCCCTTACACTACCGGTTTTGACTTTTCTGGGACGGCCTTTGGTGTCTCCATCCTGGCTGAACTTATTTTTGGTAAACGATAAAATCGAGCTAAATGACCTTCTCTTCCACAATTATAACATGCTTTAGATGGCATCGCGCAGTTTGGACTGACGTGCCCCTCCCCTCCGCATTTGAAACATATGATAGGTGGTCGTTCTCCTTCCTTAATAACGGGTGCTGGTGTTGACGTCTTTCCATCATTGTTGAATCTCCTCTTCTTGAAATGACTATTCTTATTGTTTTGGCCCTGGTTACCACCGAAGTGGTTACCATTTCTGGCCTGTTGATTCCCTCCACGCTTGTTGTCATCACTTCGATGACTGCTCTCACTGGTATTATCATTTTGCCAACTGCTCTCTTTTAGTTGCGTTGACTCATTATCGCGCTCCACTAACTGAGCCCTATTCACAACATCTGAATACAAACACAGTTTATGAGAAATAAGATGTTGACGTATCTCAGGTTTCAAACCTCGCAAAAACATTCGCGTCATTCGCTCTTCATTATCCACCAAGTGGGACGCAAACCGGGATAACTCAGCAAATTTAGCCTCATACTGCGACACGGTCATATTATTCTGCTCTAATTTGATGAACTTCACCTCCTTCATGTGACGAACACTTTCGGGAAAGTATTTGTCATTGAACAGCTCTTGGAACTTCTCCCAAGACATCTTCAGTGTGGCAGGTTGAGTACGCTTAATCGATTCCCACCAGTAATCTGCCTCTCCTCGCAACATAAAGGCGGCAAAGGGAACCTTTTACTCCTCAGAGTATCCCAAGACATCAAATATCTTAGTGATCTGCTTTATCCATGTTTCCGCTATAAGTGATTTTGGCTCTCCCTTAAACTCCGGTGGTCCCAGCTTCTTGAACTGTTTAGCGGTGACCGTCCGAGAGTTTTCAGTGTTTCCACCTACATTTTGAACAGGAGCCGCACTCGCCTGCTGTTGCATGAACTGCATAAAACTTATGAACATTTCATCATTCATCATTTGGTCAGTATTGTTGTTTGCATTACGATTGTCGCCTTCCTGATGCACATTATCCCGATTATTGATATGTGGTGAATCAACAGTTGCCTATACTCCATTGCTATTCTCAACATTCTCGGATGCCATTTTCAGATACTGCCACAAAATAAAAGTTAATTGATATGTCATATATTATCTTTATATTCTGACCGACCAATTAAATATCATGCAAATAAACTTAGGTAGGTCATACTAGCGAAGGAATTCCCCGTCTCTCCCCTCCTAGTTCTATTCTCACATCTTAGCCAGGGATCATATCCCTAAGCTTTTATACCAACTGTGACGCCCCCAAAATTTGGTATACATCACCCATCTTGGGTCGTCAGATACATGGTACAGAATACAAATACAACTTACTAACACAACTATCGTGTACAATACGATAAAACATAACTGTGAGTTTGAATACAAATATTGTCTACTAGAGACTATACAAACTCAAAAGGAGTCCTCATTACAATTATTGTCACACTATTTAACAGAATAGTGAGGACTACTAATACTATCATCTGGTCCATCACTCTGTTCCCCGACTCGTCCCAGCTATATTCTCATTTCCTGAAGAGAACAGTGAAAGAAAGGGTGAGCTCAACTAGCCCAGTAAGAAATATTATGACTAAGATAATGCAGAATAAATTATCATTAGCCTTCAACAGTGTTAAACTGATAAAATATAACGAACATCAAGTTTAACTGTAGCGGAACAAGCAATCCATTAAAAGAGTTAAGTAGAGAATAAAATCTACTATCTTCTATGATTTAAAAGGTTTTTCAACACTGTTATCGCTGGGACTCAGCTTAACAAAATAATCCACATCATCGAATCACCCCTGCACTACGACCAAGGATATTCTTTAGTATCACGACCACAATTATCCATGCACTACGAACCAAGAATATTCGTGTATTCATTAATGGTCATGATCATGCCAACAACTGTCCATCAATGCACTATGGGCCAATGAGGACTTTTACCACATCATTTGCAATATTACGGCCATGATTATACCGAATAATCCCTGGTCATAATCATACCAAGTTCATCTATGCACTACAGGCCACAGATGACTTTCAACATTTTATAAACATGAGGATGACGACAATGATATAAGAATTCAATAAAACAAGTTCAAGAATTAATTTATCCAAGAATTAACAACGTCCAAATTGTCAACATGATACTGCTTTGTGGAGTAAAATTCAAGAATGCTTAGAATAATATTTTCATGAAAAGATACTGGATGAAACGCAATTATCAAGGATATTCCACTAATTTCATGGAGTATAAAAGTTAAAACTTAACCAACTGAGTATAATAAAGAATGGAATAACAAAAGAAATCACCCGGCATGTGATAGACCGCACAGATAGGTTATTCTAATAGAATAATAAATAATTGAACCAGGTCCGGCGTAAACGCACAGACAGGATATTCCGACAGAATAATAAATAATGGAACCAGGTCCGGTATAAAATACACAGACAGGATGTTCCCACAGAATAATAACAAGACGGAACCAGGTCCGGTGTAAAACACACAGACAGGATGTTCCAACAGAATAATAATAAAAATGAAACCAGGTCCGATGTAAAACACACAGACAGGATGTTCCAACAGAATAATAGAAAAATGTCACCAAGTATAGGGTAGACCGCGTATATAGGTTATTCCAACAGAATAATAAGAAATGGAATAACAAAAGTTCTCTTCATGAATAAGAAAGAATAACACCCCTTACCGTTTTAAAGAAGAACTGAAATAAAGAAGTAGTTAAGTAGCAGAATACTTTTCTTCTCTTTCTATAGTTTCTCTCTATAGTTTCTCTCTCTAGAGTTCAGTGAATTCGTAAGAAATAATGAAGGAATGAGCTGCTATTTATAGAAAAATAGAATGCATAGTAACTAATCCATGAACGGTCCAGATTGATTACTTTAATCTGACGGTCCATATTTAAAGAAAAATCTTTTAAATAAAATATAATATATTCTATTTATAGAATAACTTTAATAAAGTATTCTGTTTTATATAAAAAGATGTTTCTGTTTTATTACGTTAATAATACGAATAAAACAAAACTTCATTATCGCTAAATAATTCATATTATTAACTGACAATAATTGAATCAAACTGAGTGACTTCTCACATAAGCATTAATAATCAATACCGTGTGCTACTATGCAACCACACGTGTTACTGTACTTTTACTACTGAGTAGTTCAACAGTATCAATGGTAATACTTTCGCCGTTATTTTTAATAAAATATTTTTGTCGTTTTCTCAATCCGACAATAATTCTGTTGTGGGGTCCACCAATAATTGTGTCGTTGTACTAATATTCTCTGTTAAAACGAATATTTCCCGACCAATCGAATATTATATAACAACTTGCGTACTTTGCAAAATTTATAAATATTACCCACAACTATAACATTATATCAAATTAACTCTATAATATTCAAAAATGATATTTATTAAAAATTCATCTTTATTTATAAAAGTTTCTTATATATATATATATATATATATATATATATATATATATATATATATATATATATATATATACTGCTTGGTTGTGCAAAGATCTAACTTTTTACAGTTTAGTTTGTGTATATAGTTGGTATACGAAGTATTTTGACTAGATCTATCATGGATCTAGTTGGATCTAGCATTTAACCAATTCAAGAGCGTCATAGCTTGAACCTTTGAGCTAAATCGGCTTAGATCTAGGTATATCTATATTTTCTAGCTATGCAAGTATCCTGTTACCCCATGCTACCCTAGACCTATATCTAGTGGAAGTGGGAAACCTAACTACTCACGTGCAAGGGTTTAATCGATAAATCACTTATTAGCGGAGTTAGGAAGCATATATATATATATATACAGAAAGGATCAAGAGTAGAACTCTTAAGTAGTATAACTCCCTTAAATAATAGAATTGTATCAAAACGACGTAGTTTTGATAAGACGCGGTGGCATTTTTGTAAATACCATGTCACCGCGTATTTACCAAAATGTCACCGCGTCTTATCAAAACTACGTCGTTTTGATACAATTCTATTATTTAAGAGAGTTCTATTACTTAAGAGTTCTACTCTTGATCCTCTCCCTATATATATATATATATATATATATATATATATATATATATATATATATATATATATATATATATATATATATAATGTGTTAATAGCTATTTCGTGCATACTTTGGAATAATTCCATGTGAGCCTAGGAAGCATGGGGTCAAAGATCCTCCAAACGGATGTCGACTCGGTTCCCATGATGGACTCATTTCAGTTGTGTAGACACTCGAAATTTCTGTACACCTGTCACTAACATTTCAGGAGGACAGATTCGTCTTTTAAGAGAGAACCCTAGAAGATAAATTATACCCATTCCGGATACTACCGGAAGTTCAGCATCAACCCCGGAACACACACCGGGAGTAACAATTCCAACCTCGGAGACAACCCCGAGACAGATCTAATACCAGAATACACACCGGAGAAGACCGATTAATCTCAGAGATAACCCCGAGGTATCCAGTCTCAGTCCCAACCATGGGAATAGCCACAAACCTTGGTGATAACCCCAAGGAATGCAGTTTCGGCAATAACCTCGGAAATGCTTGTTTCAAATGCAACCAGCTTCAATCTCGGCGCTCACAACGAGATACTCAGTACCAACTCGGAGATAACACCGCGACGACAAGCACACCTCAGAGATGACACTGAGGACCTTCAATAGTTACAGCAGTCCAATCTCAGCGAAGCCCTGAGCAACGTCTGCTTTATCAGCCCAAATCGGTGATAACACCAGTGAAGGGCAACATCGTCATCTCGCCAACACGATGCCACGTCACGTCGTCTCAACATCACATTTCTACACAATGACGTCCCACAAGAATGCAGGAAAACCAATCCCGAGTGACTATTGAGTAGGATAACGGATAGAATTTGAAGCTGAAGACCGGAGGGCAACGTCCCATATTCATAACTTCGTACAACCTCTAATCCCGTGACATTACGTAACTCTCGACAACGGCAGTCCGAATAAGGTCCTATATACCTCAGTCGGATGCCCGAATTGCAATTCTGAAAGTTTGAACGGATATTACAGTGCCCGAGTGCACGTACTACGAGACGACCCGACTCGAGAAACCCAGGGCAACCCGAGTAGCCTCTGGTACACTGCGGCCCAGCTGCAGGTACACCTGCAACTCCACCCTCTATAAATAGAGGGCTTGGGGTGGCCATTTTGCAAGAGAAAACGGCGAGGAACCCCTGCCCAATTTGCTCCGTACTCACCCCATACTGAGTGCTTTCTCATTTTAAACACATGTGAGCTCATATATAGCTACTTTTGTACCTATAAAAGCATGTGTTTACCCACTTTAAAGATATAGAAGTCTTCTTTGGCAGCCCACTGTAAGCCTTCTCACACACTTTAAAGCCTTTCTCTTCATCGTTGCACACACCCTTTTTCAAGTTAAGAGTCGTGTTGCGTGTTTGCCCAGACTTCGGTCCGTAGTTTTATTTCAGTTTGTATATACATATATATATATATATATATATATGGACTAACATTATCGAGTTATGCCTCGATTGAGCCTAGACTTCGGTCTGGAGCGTTTATTTGCTTATATATATATATATATATATATATATATATATATATTAACTGTGTGTCAAACTCTGTTCGATGAGCTTGGATTTTATATCCGGTGCGTTTACCCGCTTTTATATATATACTTATATATATGAACTGTTATCGAACTTTGTTCGGTGAGCCTGGATTTTATATCCGGTGCGTTTACTCGCTTTTCTATATATATACTTGTATATATAAACTGTTGTCGAACTCTATTCGATGAGCCCGAATTTTACATCCGGTGCGTTTATTGCTTATATATATATATATATTTCGTCCCGCCTGGAGTTTACTCTGTGGTCGTTGATCGCTTTTACCGTTTTCTTTACGATTCGTCCTGCCTAGAGTTCACTTCGTGGCAGTTGATTGCTTTGTACAGCTTTATTTACGCTTCGTCCCGCCTGGAGTTTCCTCCGTGGCGGTTGATAGCTTTTACAGCTTTATTTACATTTTTGATCCCCCATGGAGGTGCTTCGTGGTTGGTGATCATGTCTGTATATATATATATATATTTACAGCTTTTATATATATACCTGATTACTGCTTTCATACAAATTGTAGTATCCTGTGCGCCTAGGAATCTTGTGATTACAGATTCAACCTATTGGATCTAGATTCGGTTCCCGTGATGGACATTATCAGCTGTAAGCAGCTTGTAAATTATTTTGCGGTGTCTGAATTTCCTCAGATGGTTTCCATACCCACGAGGAAGTCAGCATTATTTTGTATTTTATATTTTTTATACAGATGCCTCGCATCTATAAAATAAAATCAATCAAGTCGAACACTTAATAAAATTGAAGTGTAAAAGGTCTCAATTACTATTGAGCATCAGGATTTGAAAAACCTCTTTTATAAAACATCATTGCCATATCTTGCTAAAAACTAAATTTTCACATAAATTCAAACCCTGTGTATATAGGTGAGAACGAGGCCTCGCACTACTTACAAATAATAGCACATTGACCCACACACACACACATTCAGATAATAGTTTCTTGAAAAGAGGCGGTCACCGTGGTAACATGGATGTCGGGGGGTGCCTAACACCTTCCCTCCGCATAAGCAAGTCCTCGGACCCTAATTGAATCTCGGTTTCACCGACCCGTTTAGCAGTGTCACATCACTGGGTCAATGTGCAAACCTTTTCTCAGTTGTTTTGGTACAACCATTTAAAAAACCAACTGGCGACTCTTAACAGTCCATCGTCGACATTATACATGTCGGACCTTTTTCACTTATTTTTTCAAACAAATCTCACCTAAAATGAGAACACCAAAAAACAAGTAACGGAAAGGGACATTTAAAAATCCCGACGTCGATAAGTTGTACTATCAGTTTGTCATCTATTGTACATGTAATCTTGGGCCTTAAAACGGGATCCGAATTTAAGGCCCCATAATAGTGAAATCGTGGTTGTAAGTGCCCGGGCTTACTTAAATGCCTTTCATGCCAACAAGGAGCCGACCCTTGTAGTTCACAGTTTTCATTTCATCACCCAACATGATTTTCAAATCAAATTAACGAAGATCTTATAAAATTTAGATCACGTCAGGATGGATAGACTTAAGAAAAAATCAAGCAATTAGAACCCCGAGTTCTAAACCACCCCCCTCCCCCAAGGATGCTTCGTATCCAAACAAAAATCAAATAAAGCCGCTTCTAGGATTAAAAGAAGGCTTATTCCAAGTTAAAATTGGAAGTATAAAAGGGCCTCTATTCCTATTTGGCGAAAGGTTTGAAAACCATCTTTTCAAAATATCACTTTCATATATTTAATCTAAAAAACGAACTTTTCTTTAAACCAAACCCTTCCGGAATAGGTTAAAAGATACACAACACTACTTACAAAATAAAGCACTCAAGAACCTTTCAAAATTAAAATCATACACACACACACACTTTTCATGTTTAGGGAATTAAAAAGGCGCGGTAACCGTGTTACACGGAAGTTGGGGGGTGCCTAACATCTTCCCCTCACTTAAGCAAGCCCCCGAACTTTATGAATCTTGAGTTCCAGACCAATTTTACAGTCACGTTGATGAGTGCATATTATTAATTTATTTTGATTCCTTTATGTTTAGTTTTATTTCATGTTTCATATGTATATGAACTTATTAAGGTGTTTAATAATTTCAGAAAGAATTGGAGCTGAAATAAAGAAAAAGGGAAAATTGCAAGGTTTTTAGAATTAAGTTGGATGTATGTTCTTGGCCTGAGACTTCGATTTTATTGTAGAGCTCTTCATTAGCTTTCCGGAACATCTTGAATCGTCCCAATCGGAATTCATATGAAAAAGTTATGATCTTTTTACTAAACGAACGTTGAACCTCAAAGTTTGGAAGTTGTAATTTACACAGACACTTGGAGCCCGATTTTGACCTTGGTTCAGCCAGAATCTATTAATTCTCAAAGAAGTAAAGTTATAGATGTCGTCGAGAGCTTCGATTTGATAGGTAGTAAGCCACGTAACTCCTCCCAGATCAAAAGTTATGGTCATTTTACCAAAGGACGTTGAAGCAGGAAATATGGGCGAATTTGAGAGGGAAAATTGGAAAATCATGGATTTTTGGAAAGTTTCTAAAAGCAAATTTTTGCAGATTTCTACATGGAATTGGATTGATATTTCTATTAGATTTAGGATATCTTTTAGACTAAGATTTATTTCTAAATTAGATTCTATTTCTTTATGGAAACTAGTTATGATTTGTAATTCCTTTTAGAATTTAAATTTCTAATTCTCACAGGATTTAGGTCTTTGTCTAGCACTATAAATAGAGGATGATAGTCAGAATTTTATTCATTCAATCATCTACTACATTCTCTCATCTACAATATTGGAGGATTGAAGACATGAGCTAAGTTCTTTTTATTCAGTTCTAAGGGATGTTGAACCTTATTTATAATTAATGGTTAATTGAGTATTCATTATTTATTCCTTCTCACATGCAATTCATTCTTGATAATCTAATTTAATTTCTGAATGTTATTTGGCTTAACTAATTTAATTTCTGCAGGATTGAGTTGGTTAACAAATATCATATGCTAGATCAAGGAATAATATTACGTGTAATTAATATTGTTCCTAATCACAAGTAGTAATTAGTAATACCTGATTGTGGATAAGCTTTTGAGTATTGCTATGATTATCAGAAGACAAGTTAAACAATCTGAGCTTATGTGTTTGTTGCTTGGAATAGTCTAATTCCCTAGTTCTTACTGATGTTGTTATATTAAATCTAGAGAGCTTGTTCTAGGTTATATAATTGTTAAAATCTTATGAAGAGAGCTTGTTTCATTGAGTGACAATCTAAGGGAAGTTTCGGGTTGCAGAGCTTGTTGTTACATAGGGCTATTAGTTTCATTGAAGGGTAAATAATGTTACACTTGATTATTCTATTGTTGTAAAAAGGTGATACTGAACTGAAGAACTGAAGCTTTTTATTCATTGTTTATTCTTATTAGTTTATTCTTGTTAATTTAGTTAATTAATTAAAACCCTTTTTCATTAGAAATCATAGAATAAATATAAAACAAAACACTCTCTGCGGGATCGATCATTGCTTACTATTGTGCTAACTGTTTGAATTTGTAAAGTAAAAGTGATGTTAATTTAGGAGTGTAAACGACAGCTCTCAAATTTTGGCGCCGTTGCCGGGGGGTGTTATTTATTTTTTTTATTCTTTTTTTTTGTTTATTTTTATTATTTTATTCTTCTTTTTATTTTATGACTCAATCCTCTCACTCTATTAACTTAAATTTTGATCAAAAGATAAAGCAAACTGCAGATTCCAAAGAATTTTTTGTTTCATCACTTGAGGAGGAAATGATGGCAGTGCCTAACAACAACAAGACTTTAAGACAAGTGGCTACAGGGAATATGCGAGTTGCAAAGGTGTGTGGAATTTGCTCAATGTTAGGGCATACTAGTGATGCTTGTCCAATATTACAAGAGGATGAAATTTTGCATCAAGTCAATGTCGTGGGGACATTCTTAGGACAACATCCACATCAATGTGATCCTTGGGCAAACACTCACAATCCCGGATGGAAATGGTATCCTGACTTAAGCTATGAAGTACTTGCCAATTCTGGAACATCTATGGAGGATATGTTCAAAGCATTCATGAGTCAGACACAACTGTTCATGAATCAGACACAGCAGTTCCAGCAGGAGACAAGAACTTTTGTTCAACAATTGAGGAACCAAGTGGGCCAGCTTGCAGCCACGATGGGAAGGTTGGAATCTCAAGGCTTAGGGAAGTCACCTCCTCAAATTGTTGAACCGAAAGCCATTACAAAATTTAATGAGGATGAACAAGAGGTGGGGATAGAAGAATTAATAATTCCTGCAGATTTCTACAAGGAGGACATGGATGATGATACTTTCTTTATACCAGCAACAACACATAATGATAAACACCATGGGACCTTACACATGGAATTTGATGATGCACATGTCCAGTTCAGCATATATGAAGTTAAGAGGTATTTTGGTAATGTTAATTTTATTTTTGCTATTGATGTTATTGACTCTATAGTGCAGAAATCTCTTAAGCAAATATATAAGAAGGATTTGAGGGCTGGAATGGAGCAAAATCATGATATGAAGGATGCTCCTAATGAATTGAAACTATTACCAATCCACTTTAAGTACACAAGTCCAAGTACATAGGATGAGAAGGATAATGTCAAGCCAATGACAATAAACAAGGGCAGCTGCTTGGGAGGCAACCCAAGATTCCAGATTTAATTTTTCTATCCCTTTACTTTTTAGTTTTTTCATGCTAGTTAGTAGTTTCTTTCTTCTTTGCATGATTTTTTTACATTGGGGACAATGTAAGGTTTGAGTGTGGGGGGAGAGTTTAGGTTTTATTTTATTTATTTAGGAATAATAATCCAATTTTAAAGGGAAATTGAAAATTCTGTGAAATTATTTTTTGAAATTTTTGGTTTCATAATTCTATTTGACTATGTGTTAAAAAGATTAAAGTCAAAAAGATTGAAAATCGATGCTAAAATTCAGATTCTACTTGATGCTTAATTACTTGATGAATGATGAAAACTAAGTCATGATCCATAGTAATTGATTTAAATTGAATTTGTGATACATGAGTACTTGAATATGAGAAGCATGTTTATTTGACTAAGTTATTTGTGGAGTTGTCTATGTGCACTGATTTCATGATTTAGAACTGTTTAAATTGCTTATGCTTATTGCAGAACCATGTGAAAAAAATGATGAATGAAAAAAAGAAAAAAAGAGAAGAAAAAAATGAAAATTGAAAATCTGCTTCAATGTCCATTATACGAATTAACTAGGTATCCAAGCCTTGGAAAGTATCGGTATTCACGCTGAAAAGTGTGACGGATAAAAACAGCTTGACTAGTCGACTTTTATGACCTTTGTTACTTGAATAAGTAAGCCCTAGATGTGTCTCTACACCCAGAACCCTAAGATCATCTGGTTTGGGAGTCGTTGGTGGAAAGTTCGCTACATGGGTAACTCTGAAAAGCCTAAGAAAAGGAGAAATTGCACATATCAAGAAAAGAAAAAAAAATAGGAGAAGAGCATGAAAATACATTCATATGTGCTAAAGAAAAGGTTCTATGAAAAAAAATAAAAAACAAGGAAAATTTGTTCTTGGTTGTGAGTCAGTGTGCACGGTTTTTGTTCCATAATAACCAAGTTGAGTAAGTATGTGGTCTGTAGGAAAGTTTCCTTTGTGGTTACAGGTTGGTTTAATGAAGTTCGTTGGTGAAATGGTAAGGTTGTTCATTATGAGTTAATTGATGAGGCATTGATTAGATTTCTGTGAGTTTAGTGTTGAAAGTCATGATTTGTGTCTTGAAATCTTTTGACATAATGGTTGAACAAAATTTTTCTTGAAATCAAACTTTTGTTTTACACGACGACTTGTAAAGACTAAGTGTGGGGGAATTTGATGGGTGCATATTATTCATTTATTTTGATTCCTTTATGTTTAGTTTTATTGCATGTTTCATTTGTATATGAGCTTATTAAGGTGTTTAATGATTTCAGAAAGAATTAAAGCTGAAATGAGGAAAAAGGGAAAATTGCAGGGTTTTTAGAATTAAGTTGGATGCATGGTCTTGGCTTGGGACTTGGATTTTATTATAGAGCTCTTCCTTAGCTTTCCGGAACATTTTGAATCGTCCCAATCGGAATTCATATGAAAAAGTTATGATATTTTTACTAAACGGACGTTGAACCTCAAAGTTCAGAAGTTATAATTTACACAGCAGTCACTTGGAGCCCGATTTCTATCTTGATGCAGCCAGAATCTGTTAATTCTCAAAGTAGTAAATTTGTACATATTGTCGAGAGCTTCGATTTGATAGGTAGCAAGCTCCGTAACTCCTCCCGGATCAAAAGTTATGGACTTTTTACCAAAGGATGTTGTAGCAGGAAATATGAGCGAATTTGAGTGGGAAAATTGGGAAATTATGAATTTTTGGAAAGTTTCTAAAGGCAGATTTTTACATGCAATTGGATTGATATTTCTATTAGATTTAAGATATCTTCTAGACTAAAATTTATTTCTAAATTAGATTCTATTTCTTTATGAAAACTAGTTATGATTTGTAATTCCTTTTAGGATTTGGATTTCTAATTCCCACCGAATTTAGGTCTTTGTCTAGCAAAATAAATAGAGGATGATAGTCAGGATTTTATTCATTCAATGATAGTCAGCACTATAATTGAGTATTCATTATTTATTCCTTCTCACATGAAATTCATTCTTGATAATCTAATTTAATTTCTGAATGTTATTTGGCTTAACTAATTTGATTTCTGCAGGATTGAGTTGGTTAACGAATATCATATGCTAGATCAAGGAATAATATTACGTGTAATTAATATTATTCCTAATCACAAGTAGTAATTAGTAATACCTGATTGTTTACAAGCTTTTGAGTATTGCTATGATTATCAGAAGACAAGTTAAACAATCCGAGCTTATGTGTTTGTTAATTGGAATAGTCTAATTTCCTAGTTCTTAATGATGTTGTTATATTAAATCTAGAGAGCTTGTTCTAAGTTATATAATTGTTAGAATCTTATGAAGAGCTTGTTTCATTGAGTGACAATCTAAGGGAAGTTTTGGGTAGCAGAGCTTGTTATTACCTAGGGCTATTAGTTTCATTGAAGGGTAAATAATGTTACACTTGATTATTCTATTGTTGTAAAAAGAAGATACTGAACTGAAGAACTGAAGCTTTTTATTCATTGTTAATTCTTATTAGTTTATTCTTGTTAATTTAGTTAATTAATTCAAAATTCCCTTTTCATTAGAAATCATAGAATAAATATAAAACAAAACACTCTCTGTGGGATCGATCATTGCTTACTACTGTGCTAATTATTTGAATTTGTAAAGTGAAACTGGGTTTAATTTAGGAGTGTAAACGACATCTCCCACACATATTGGGCCACATTATGAAAACCTCCAAAAATTCGGATGAGTTGGTACATTCTTTTGAACTCATACCAAATGCCAACTCTGTCTAATTCGGCCTAATCGTTT
This sequence comes from Panax notoginseng, assembly GCA_016801055.1. NCBI lineage: Eukaryota > Viridiplantae > Streptophyta > Magnoliopsida > Apiales > Araliaceae > Panax > Panax notoginseng. The sequence goes on from CM029016.1 coordinate 202,108,674, forward strand.
AAAATCAATCTTTTCAAAATCGTCGACATGTATGTCGGTCTTTTCCTAAAACTCACCCTTTAATTAAATTAATCGACCTAACGAAAGACTAAAGGGTAGAAACAAAATTAGGAAGTGAGTTCCCCGACGTCGACATATAAATCCGCTTAATTGGTCTGGAACTCGAGATTCATAGAGTTCAGGGGCTTTCTTAAGTGATGGAATGGTGTTAGGCACCCCCCTACTTCTGTAAAAACACGGTTACCGCATCTTGTTGATTTTCCTAAGCATGAAGCGTGTGTGTGTGATTTTAGAAATTCTTTTGATATTTATTTTACATGTGTTAAGTGCTTTTGATTTTAAAGGTTGTTCTAAGCCTTGTTTTAACCTATGAGCGGCATTATTTTGAAAGTAGTATTGAACCTCTTTGGACCTATGCACGAAGGATTTAATTTAAAGAAAAGTTCATTTTTAGACAAAGTATATTGAAATGAGGTTTTGGAAAACAAGGTTCTCAAATCATTCGCCAAATAGGAATGAAGGTCCTTTAATACTTCAGATTATTAACCTTAAGTTTTTCTATCCCCGGAGCACTTTATTTTTATACAAGCTCTTTGCGATTTTGGTTTGAAAATCATTTTGAGTGATAATGCATGAAAACAAGCATCAAAAAGGGTCGGGCCATCTCCTGGCATAAAAGCCATCTCGATAGACCCCAAGCACCTACAGTCATAATTTTTCATTATCACAAGGCCTTAAATCTAATTTCTCATGATAAAGCCCTCAAAGTCGTTTTAAGGCCCAGTATTACATATGCAATGGTTTGCGCGATTGAATATTATATTTTAAACAAAATGTCCATCGTGGGAAATTATTAGATCTCAACCCCGGGATTCCTATGCTCACATTAATATGCTTGGACTTATATAATGTATCCTAAACACGTTATTAGGTGATTAATTGATTGAAATTCCTATCACAGATATTTAGGACCCCCTCACCACTAGATATAGATCTAGGGCTCTACGGAGTAATGAAAATCTATTGAAAGCTTTTAAATGACTAGATCTATCCTATATCTAAGTCGATCTAGCATGGGGGTTCGAGCTCTGAAGCTCATGAACCGATTAAGGGCTAGACCCGGCTAGATCCAAGTAGATTATAAGACCCTAAATTTTATGAAATGAAAGTATTCAATTTTCTTATAATTATTATTCTATTTAGTAAATGGTTAAATTGATAAAAAGTTAAAGTTAAGGGTGATATGTGAAAATTTTATAAAGTAAGCAAGTTGTCATAAAATATTCGTTTAGTCGGGGAATATTCGTTTTATCAGGGAATATTAGTACGACGGCACAATCGTTGGTGGACCCCACAACAGAATTACTGTCGGGGTTAGAAAACAACAGAAATAACTTTTTATAAAAATAACGACAAATTTTTTACCGTTAACTATTGAAATACTCAGTGATAAAAGTACAATAATACGTGTGGTTGCATAGTAGCATACGGTATTGTACATTATCTTTGATTATTGATTCTTATGTGAGAAGTCACTCAGTTTTATTCAATTATTGAAACAGTAGTTGATGCATAGTATCTCATATTATTGATTCAATTATTGTCACAGTATCATCTGCATAATATTTTATATTATTAAATTAATAATTGAGACGACACAGTTATTCATATTATTATTTGCATTATTGACAATGTCTAGAAAGTGCTATCGAAGAAAGGGGTTTGGTCATCTAATTGCGCGCCAATAAGGAGGAGTCCTTATCGGAAAGCCTCATCTTTCCTGGGAATAATCTGGTTGTTAATATTGCGAGTTATAATATTAATGATGAATAAATGTTATTAAAAATATGTTTAGCGAAGCCAAGTGAATTGAGATAAATAGAGGGATTTTTTATGAAGTATTTATTATAAGTTTGGCTTATTACATGGACCCCCACTTACTCATTTTTTAAAAACGTCGAGAGAAAGTTATCTCAGTTTTGTTTTATTACTATATATATATATATATATATATATAATTATATAAGTATTATATATATAAGGTGTGTGTGTGTGTGTGAGGGTGTGTGTGAAATATATATATATATATATATATATATATATATTAAGTTTTTTTTATATATAAAATAGAATATATTATATTTTATTTTATTTCATAGTACTGCATAGTGTGTGCATAGTGCTGCATAGTAAAATCAAAAAAATTCGTTGAATTCGGTTGAACTGCGCCCGTGAGTTTTCTAAACTTTTCACCCGTGATTATTTCAAATAGTATCATGTCATTCTTCTATAAATATGATGCTTACTTTAGAAATGAAAATCACACCAGAATCAGAGAATTCTTCTTCTATAATATTGAGCATATTTCTTTTGAGTTTAAGAAAGTTTTGAGTGTAGAAAATAGTATAAGTTTTCTTCAAGAATATCTCCGCTATACCAGTCAGAATTACTTTTCTTTTAAGGTAAGTGGTATTATTTATTTCATATTCAGAAGAGATATTATTTTTCGTATTCGTATGAATATTATTTTAGTTCAATATTCGTAAGGGATATTGTCTTCGTTTAATATTCGTAAGGAATATTATTTTTGTTCAATATTCGTAAGAGATATTCTTTTTGTTCAATATTCGTAAGAAATGATATTTTCTTCCATACTCTGTAGTACGTAAGTAATATTATTTCGTTTCATATTCATATTTCTACACTTATTTTGATAAGTATTGCTTCTATACTCCTTGAAATTAGTAGAATATCCTTAAAATTTGTGCTTCATCTAGTATCATTTCACAGAAATATTTTTCTGAATATTCTTGTTAAATTTTAAGATTTTCATGCCAAAGTACTATTCATGGGTACTATTCATACATACGGCACTATTCATACATACGGTATGTCGACGTCGGGATTTTTAGATGTCCCTTTTCGTTACTTGTTCTTTGGTGTTCTCATTTTAGGTGAGATTTGTTTCAAAAAACAAGTGAAAAAAGTTCCAACATGTATCATGTCGACGATGGACTGTTAAGAGTCGCCAGTTGGTTTTTTAAATGGTTGTACCAACACAACCGAGAAAAGGTTTGCACATTGACCCAGTGATGTGACACTGCTAAACGGGTCGGTAAAACCGAGATTCATTAGGGTCCGGGGACTTAGTTATGCGGAGGGAAGGTGTTAGCCACCCCCCGACATCCATGTTATCACGGTGACCGCCTCTTTTCAAGAAACTATTATTTGAATGTGTGTGTGTGTGGGTCAATGTGTTGTTATTTGGAAGTAGTGCGAGGCCTCGTTCGCACCTATATACACAGGATTTGAATTTATGTAAAAATTTAGTTTTAAGCAAGATATGGCAGTGATGTTTCATAAAAGAGGTTTTTCAAACCCTGATGCTCAATAGTAATTGAGACATTTAACACTCCCATTTTATTAAGTGCTCGGCTTGATTAATTTTATTTGACAGATGCGAAGCATCCGTACGAAAATAATATACAAAATAATGCCGACTTCCTCGTGGGTATGAAAACCATCTGAGGAAATTCAGACACCGCAGAATAATTTACAAGCTGCTTACAGCTAAAAATATCCATCACGGGAACTGAATCTAGATCTAATGGCTTGAATCTGTGATCATATGATTCCTAGGCGCACATGATACCGTAATTTGTATGAAAGCAGTAAGCAGGTATATATATATATAAAAGCTGTAAATATATATATACAGACATGATCACCAACCACGAAGCACCTCCATGGGGGATCAGAAACGTAAATAAAGCTGTAAAAGCTATCAACCGCCACGGAGGAAACTCCAGGCGGGACAAAAATATAAATAAAGTTGTACAAATCAATCAACTGCCACGAAGTGAACTCCGTGCAGGACGAAACGTAGATAAAGCTATAAATACGGTCAACCGCCACGGAGGAAACTCCAAGCGGGACAAAATATAAAGAAAGTTGTAAAAGCGATCAACCACCACGGAGGAAACTCCAGGTGGGACGAAATATATATATATATATATATATATATATATATATATATGAACTGTTGTCGAACTCTGTTCGATGAGTCTGGATTTTACATCCGGTGCGACAACAGAGTTCGACAACAGTTCATATATATATATATATATATATATATATATATATATATATATATATATATATATATAAAAGCGAGTAAACGCACCGGATGTAAAATCCAGGCTCACCGAATAGAGTTCGATAACAGTTTATATATATATATATATATATATATATATATATATATATATATATATATATATATTAAAGCAGTAAACGCACCGGATGTAAAATTCAGGCTCACCGAACACAGTTCGATAGCAGTTCATATATATAAGTATATATATATAAAAGCGAATAAACGCACCAAACCGAAGTTTAGGCTCATCGAACAAAGTCCGACACACAGTTAATATATATATATATATATATATATATATATATATATATATATATATAAAGTTCGATACACAGTTCATATATATATATATATATATATATATATATATAGATGAAAGCAAATAAACGCTCCAGACCGAAGTCTAGGCTCAACCGAGGCATAACTCGGTAATGTTAGTCCATATATATAATATATATATATATATATATATATATATACAAACTGAAATGAAACCCCGGACAAAAGTCTGGGCAAAAGCAAGCAACACGACTCTCAACGTGAAGAAGGGTGTGTGCAAAGATGAAGGGAAAGACTCTACAGTGTGTGAGAAGGCTTACAGTGGGCTGCCAAAGAAGACTTCTATATCTTTAAAGTGGGTAAACACTGGCTTTTGTAGGTACAAAAGAAGCTATATATGAGCTCACAGGTGTTTAAAATGAGAAAGTACACTGTATGGGGTGAGTGCGGAGCAAATTGGGCAGGGCTTCCTCGCCGTTTTCTCTTGCAAAATGGCCACCCCAAGCCCTCTATTTATAAAGGGAGAAGCCGCAGGTCTACCTGCGGCACCTAGTAGCAGGTGTACCTGCAGCTGCCCGGGGTGCCTCGGGCATTGTGGGTCCCGCCGTGTCGAATTACGTACATTCAGACAACGCGTTGTTCGCTCGGTCGCTCATAACTTTCAATCCGGGAGTCCGATAGAAGCGTGCCATATCATTCCGGAAAGCTCTTTCTGAGAGCTATACATTGACATAAGATTTGCCTTTTTTTGATTCCAGGAAGATGGGTCCACGACCGAAATGGCATTTCTGGGTTTTTGTCAGGCAGTCCGTTGAGTCGTTTTACGTAGTTTGCGCTCGGAAGTTAAGATATGGTTCTTGTGGGACTTATATTGAAGCATTTTGAGTTTCAAATGAGTGTATTTGATTTGAAGTGAAGTTGAGTTGGAAAAATTATCATTTTGTCCCTCCCGAGGTTATCTTCGATGTTTGCGCAGTTGTAGCAGTCTTTTCTCAGGGTTATCTTTGAGGTTGTCATGTTGTGGACTCTGAATGTCCTCAGGGTTATCTCTGAGGTTGTCTTGACCTCCCGGGATTGGAAACTGGATATCCCGGGGCTATCTTTGGGGTTAAAATTGATGTTGTGGTCCTCCAAGGTTACCTCTAGAATGTAAAAAAGACGCTTTTGCCCTCCTGCATAATTAGTAACAGGAAAAGAAAATTTCGAGTGTCTACACGGTACTATTCATACGGTACTATTCACATTATACTATTCACAAAGTACTATTCACTCGGGGTACTATTCACGACAAAAATTTATTTCTTTTATGTCCAAATTATTTTTGATACATGAATATTATTCTTGAATTTTACTCCAAAAAGCAGTTATCACGTTTGTGACGCCCCCAAAATAGGTCCACACGACCCATTCTGAGTCGCCAGATATCATACTATAAAATCAAATACAAACTTCATTTATACAACTGTTGAACTATCGTATAGAATACGACCACAGTTAACTGTGAGTTTTAATACAATATTGTCTCATAGACAGTATCCAAACTCAAATTATTACAATGCCATATAAAATACAGCAGCAAATATTTCAAGACCCCAAAGAAGAACGAGAAGATTATTATTTTGTTCATTCTAATGAGGTGCACTTTTGATGCTTCCAAAGTCGGGTTCTCATCACCCTATTGTCGTTCACCAAAATCAATTATTAAGTGATGTATAAAATGCGACATCCACATCTTAGGTCCTCAATACAATTATATATTGTATGTCATGTCATTTTATAATGTATTGAGAAACTTCGACAGTCTCGGACCATCACACTATTCCCCTGTTATCCCCGCTCGACCCAGCTACACTCTTATTACCTGAAAGGAATTGTGAAGCAAAAGGGTGAGCACAACTAGTCCAGTAAAGAATATCATGACTAAAGATAACTATATTATCAATAGTTTTCATCAATAATAAATCAGAGATTTAGAACATATGGTAGATAATAAAAGTTTTCAACCATAATTGCAGCGGAATCAACAATCCATTAGAAGAGTCAAGTAGAACATAATGTCTACTATTTCCTCTAAATTAAAAGTCCATCGTTGATATTTTATTCCTGTAATACTCATTAGCAGTTCTTTGTTATACTTAAGACCAATAGAACTTTCAACACTTGTCTTCACCTGAACCACCAAAGATGTTAGTTAAATTCACAATTCATATTTATAATAATGTGAATTAACAGTTCCTTCTTGCCACAATGGCTTAATAGAACGTTTACTCAATATCCTTACCCCAAAGGCTGAAGATATTCAAATGTAATAACAATGATCATACCAATCAGCTGTCTATCTTTGCACTACGGGCCAAAGATATTCAACTATTAAAAATAATGGTCATTATCATACCAATCAATTGCCTGTTAGTGCACTACGGCCAAAGACATTCAACTGCTAACTAATGGTCATGATCCTGCCAATCACATCATTGAATTATCCAAGCACTACTGCCAAGGATATTCGCTAGTATCACTAGTGGTCATGATCATGTCATACACATGTCCATCTTCGCGCTATGGGTCAAAGCTATCAAACAACATATCATCTTTGCACTACATGCCAAAGATATTCAACAACATATCATCTTTGCACTACAGGCCAAAGACATACAACTGTAAAACCAATAATCAACAGTATAATAAAGAATGGAATAATAAAAGAATTTCACCATGTATGCAGTACTTCGCATAGACAGGTTATTCTAACATAATAATAAAAAATGGAATAATAAAAGAATTTTACCATGTATGCAGTACTTCGCATAGACATGTTATTCCAATATAATAATAAAGAATGGAATAACAGAAGAATTTCACCTTGCGTGCGTAATCCGCACAGACAGGATATTCCAACAGAATAATAAATAACGGAACCAGGTCAGGCGAAATTCACACCGACAGGATATTCCGACAGAATATTAAATTCAAAATAATAAATAATGGAACCAGGTCCGGCGTAAAGTACAGAAAGGATATTCTGACAGAATATTAAATGCGGAATAATAAATAATAGAACCAGGTCCGGCGTAAAATGCACAGACAGGATATTCCGACAGAATAGTAAAGAATAGAATAATAGAAGAATTTCACCATGTATGCAATACTTTGCATTTACAGGTTATTCCAACATAATAATAAGGAATGGAATAACAGAATAATTTCACCAAGTATAGGGTAGCCCGCGTATACAGGTTATTCCAACAAAATAATAAAGAATGGAATACAGAAGAATTTCACCAAGTATAGGGTATCCCTCGTATACAGGTTATTCCAACAGAATAATAAAGATGGAATAACAGAAGTTCTCTTCATGAATACAAAAGAAATAATACCCCTTACGGGTACAACAAATAATATCCCTTACTATAATAATATCCCTTTACCTTAAAAAGAAGAGTATTTCGACTGGTAGGGTGAAGATACACTCGAAAAAAACTTGTACTACACTCAAAGTTTTCTTTAACTCTAAAGAAATACGCTCAAGATTATAGAAGAAGAACTCTCTCTATAGTTTTCTCTCTAGAGTTTCAGTGAGTTCGTAAGAAATAATGAAGGAATGAACTTCTATTTATAGAAGAATGGAATGCATAGTAACTAATTCATGAACGGTCCAGATTGATTTACTTTAATCGGACGGTCCATATTTAAAGCAAAATATTTTAAATAAAATATAATATATTCTAATTATTACCTAATAAAACAAATAACTTTATAAAAGTATTTTGTTTTATATAAAAAGATTTTACTTTGCAAAATATTATGCAACACTATGCATAATAAAATATAATATATTATATTTACAGAATAACTTTATAAAAGTATTCTGTTTTATATAAAAAAAATTTACTATTATAATTTCAACCAACGGTCTGAAAAATTAGTACATCTCTTCATGGAATAATATTGTACCCAAAACTGATTTGGACCGAAAATAAATATATTGTTCGGGTGAATAGTAACTCGTGAATAAGTAACTCATAAATAGTATTCTGACACAAAAAGTGTTCCAAATACTCGAGTGAACAATACTAGAGTGAATAGTAATTTGGGTGAATAGTAACCCGTGAATAGTAACTCGTGAATAGTAACTCCGACACAAAAAGCGTCCTAAATACTCGAGTGAACAATACTAGAGTGAATAGTAATTTAGGTGAATAGTAACCCGTGAATAGTAACTCGTGAATAGTAACTCTGACGCAAAAAGTTCCCCAAATACTCGAGTGAACAATACTAGAGTGAATAGTAACCGAATATTTTATGACAACTTGTCTACTTCAAAAAAAATTTCATATATCACCCTTAACTTTAACCTTTTATCAATTTAACCATTCACTAAAATAGAAAAATTGAATACTTTTATTTCATAAAATTCGGGGTCTCACAATCTCCCCTCCTTATGAAATTTCGTCCTCAAAATTTACGTACGTACCTGATATTCGAAGAGATGAGAATACCTTGCTTTCTTTTCAGATTGTACCTCCCCGGTAATTTCCTCGCTATCATGATTTTCTCATTTCTCATCTCCTGTATTTCAGATATCATTCTAGAATATAGCTTCAAAAAAAGGTTAATCGACATATCACAATTTATTCACTTATCAAGTAAACAATTTCAGCTTAGGTAAGTCACACCCTAGCGAAGTATATTACTCGTCTCTCCCCTCCTAATTCTAAACTAATATCTCCGCCAGCGACCATATCCTTAAGCTCTGATACCAATTGTGACGCCCCCAAAATAGGTCCACACGACCCATTCTGAGTCGCCAGATATCATACTATAAAATCAAATACAAACTTCATTTATACAACTGTTGAACTATCGTATAGAATACGACCACAGTTAACTGTGAGTTTTAATACAATATTGTCTCATAGACAGTATCCAAACTCAAATTATTACAATGCCATATAAAATACAGCAGCAAATATTTCAAGACCCCAAAGAAGAACGAGAAGATTACTATTTTGTTCATTCTAATGAGGTGCACTTTTGATGCTTCCAAAGTCGGGTTCTCATCACCCTATTGTCGTTCACCAAAATCAATTATTAAGTGATGTATAAAATGCGACATCCACATCTTAGGTCCTCAATACAATTATATATTGTATGTCATGTCATTTTATAATGTATTGAGAAACTTCGACAGTCTCGGACCATCACACTATTCCCCTGTTATCCCCGCTCGACCCAGCTACACTCTTATTACCTGAAAGGAATTGTGAAGCAAAAGGGTGAGCACAACTAGTCCAGTAAAGAATATCATGACTAAAGATAACTATATTATCAATAGTTTTCATCAATAATAAATCAGAGATTTAGAACATATGGTAGATAATAAAAGTTTTCAACCATAATTGCAGCGGAATCAACAATCCATTAGAAGAGTCAAGTAGAACATAATGTCTACTATTTCCTCTAAATTAAAAGTCCATCGTTGATATTTTATTCCTGTAATACTCATTAGCAGTTCTTTGTTATTCTTAAGACCAATAGAACTTTCAACACTTGTCTTCACCTGAACCACCAAAGATGTTAGTTAAATTCACAATTCATATTTATAATAATGTGAATTAACAGTTCCTTCTTGCCACAATGGCTTAATAGAACGTTTACTCAATATCCTTACCCCAAAGGCTGAAGATATTCAAATGTAATAACAATGATCATACCAATCAGCTGTCTATCTTTGCACTACGGGCCAAAGATATTCAACTATTAAAAATAATGGTCATTATCATACCAATCAATTGCCTGTTAGTGCACTACGGCCAAAGACATTCAACTGCTAACTAATGGTCATGATCCTGCCAATCACATCATTGAATTATCCAAGCACTACTGCCAAGGATATTCGCTAGTATCACTAGTGGTCATGATCATGTCATACACATGTCCATCTTCGCGCTACGGGTCAAAGCTATCAAACAACATATCATCTTTGCACTACATGCCAAAGATATTCAACAACATATCATCTTTGCACTACAGGCCAAAGACATACAACTGTAAAACCAATAATCAACAGTATAATAAAGAATGGAATAATAAAAGAATTTCACCATGTATGCAGTACTTCGCATAGACAGGTTATTCCAACATAATAATAAAGAATGGAATAACAGAAGAATTTCATCATGTGTGCGTAATCCGCACAGACAGGTTATTCTAACAGAATAATAAATAACAGAACCAGGTCAGGCGAAATTCACACCGACAGGATATTCTGACAGAATATTAAATACGGAATAATAAATAATAGAACCAGGTCCGGCGTAAAGCACAGACAGGATATTCCGACAGAATATTGCATGCGGAATAATAAATAATGGAACCAGGTCCGGCGTAAAACGCACAGACATGATATTCTGACAGAATAGTAAAGAATGGAATAATAGAAAATTTTCACCATGTATGCAGTGCTTTGCATTTACGGGTTATTCCAACATAATAATAAGGAATGGAATAACAGAATAATTTTACCAAGTATAGGGTAGCCCGCGTATACAGGTTATTCCAACAAAATAATAAAGAATGGAAGACAGAAGAATTTCACCAAGTATAGGGTAGCCCTCGTATACAGCTTATTCCAATAGAATAATAAAGATGGAGTAACAGAAGTTCTCTTCATGAATACAAAAGAAATAATACCCCTTACGGGTACAACAAATAATATCCCTTACTATAATAATATCCCTTTACCTTAAAAAGAAGAGTATTTCGACTGGTAGGGTGAAGATACACTCAAAAAACACTTGTACTACACTCAAAATTTTCTTAAACTCTAAAGAAATACGCTCAAGATTATAGAAGAAGAACTATCTCTATAGTTTTCTCTCTAGAGTTTCAGTGAATTCGTAAGAAATAATAAATGAATGAACTTCTATTTATAGAATAATGGAATGCATAGTAACTAATTCATGAACGGTCCAGATTGATTTACTTTAATCGGACGGTCCATATTTTAAGCAAAATCTTTTAAATAAAATATAATATATTCTAATTATTACCTAATAAAATAAATAACTTTATAAAAGTATTTTGTTTTACATAAAAAGATTTTACTATGCAACACTATGCATAATAAAATATAATATATTCTATTTATAGAATAACTTTACAAAAATATTCTGTTTTATATAAAAAACTTTTACTATTATAATTTCAACCAACGATCTGAAAAATTAGTACATTTCTTCATGAAATAATATTGTACCCAAAAATGATTTGGACCAAAAATAAATATATTGTTCGGGTGAATAGTAACTCGTAAATAGTAACTCGTAAATAGTAACTCATAAATAGTATTTCGACACAAAAAGTGTCTCAAATACTCGAGTGAACAAAACTAGAGTGAATAGTAATTTGGGTGAATAGTAACCCATGACTAGTAACTCGTGAATAGTAACTCCGACACAAAAAGTATCCCAAATACTCGAGTGAACAATACTAGAGTGAATAGTAATTTGGGTGAATAGTAACCCGTGAATAGTAACTCGTGAATAGTAATTTTGAAACAAAAAGTGTCCCAAATACTCGAGTGAATAATACTAGAGTGAATAGTAATCGAGTATTTTATGACAACTTGTCTACTTCAAAAAAAATTTCACATATCACCCTTAACTTTAACCTTTTATCAATTTAACCGTTTACTAAAATAGAAAAATTGAATACTTTTATTTCATAAAATTCGGGCTCTCACAACGTTGACAATTTTAACATTTTTAAACTCTGGATAAATTCAAAATCTTTAATATTTATCCTTGATTTCGTTTGATTGATGCTTATGTCATTGTCAGCATCCTCATATTTTAATTGTAATGAAAGTCATCTTTGGCCCGTAGTGCATAGATGGACTGTTGACTGGTATGATTATGACAGGAATTATGTATCGGTATAATCATGACCTGTAATGTTATAAATGATGTGGTAAAAGTCCTCATTAGCCCGTAATGCATTGATGAACAATTGTTTGGTATAATTATGACCACTGGTGTTAATAACGAATATCCTTGGCCCGTAGTGCATGGATAATTCGTGGATGTGATAATAACTGTAAGACCCCAACTTATTATAAATGAAATTTAATTTTCTCTGTTTATTATTTTGAAATAGTAAGGGTTGATTTGATTAATGTGGTTAGTTATGGGTAAAATGTGCAAATATTTTAAATAAGCAAGTGGTTATAAAATACTCATTGTTGTCGGGGAATATTCGTTTAGTCGTGGAATATGCTTGCTGTCGGAGAATATTCGTACGACGGCGCAGCCTTGTGTGGGTCTCATAATGGAAAGCGGTTGATGAAAAAAACGACAAGTATAAGTTGTTTATAAATAACGACGTAGTTGTTACCGTTAATACTGTTGGAATACCCGGTAGTTAAAATACAGTAATACGCGTTGTTGCACAGTAGCGCACGGTATTACACCAATTATTAATTTTTACGTAAGAAGGCACTACTCATTAATTGTTACAGTAATTACTGTTTAATATTTTATTTTATTAATTCAATAATTACTACGTTGATATTTTATATTATTATTGTTTCAATAATTGTCATTACACAGTATTTTTTATTATCAAATCAATAATTCATATTATTTGAATAATATTATTAGATAGCATTATTGACAATATCTAGAAAGTTCTGTCTAAAGAGAGGTTTGGTCACCTAATTGCGCGTCAGTAAGGAGAAATCCTTATTGGAAAGCCCTCTCTTTCCTGGGAACGACCTAGTTGTCATTATTGTGATTCTGTAATATTATTTGTGAATAATTAACTATTGATTTATATGATAAGGAAAATATTCATTTTATGTGGATATAGATGGAGAATATTTTTAAACTGACAATTGATGAAAATTGGTATTTTATCTTTTCTGATAAAATAATTTATTTAATTATATTATTATATTATAATAATATAATAATATAATAATGGTGATATTTTTACAATGAATGTGGGACATATGAGTAAATGAGGAGGAGAAATATTTTTGTTGCAATAAATACTAAAAACATGTTAAACATGTTGGTGGACCCAATTTTTGACTGAAATTTGATTATAGCCTGTAAAATCGTTCGTATGTAAATTTCGGTCAATTTCTATTTGAAATTTAGAAAAACTTAAACTTACAAAGTTGTAGAATATTGAATTTCCTATAGAAGGACATAAGATTCGAAATTTTCTAATAAAAGGGCTATTTATTATGAATTATTGAAGTTCCGAAATAATTGGTTTTTGAAGTTTTAAATAATTTTTAAAAGAAAAACATTTTTTTCATTTGTGGGTATGTGTTAAATGGTTGAAATCAGCTAGTGAGGTGTGCGTAGGAATTTAATTTATAAATATTATTATTTTATTAAATTTTCTGCTTGGGTGTTCTAAGTATTTTCCTATAAATAGGGTGCTTAGGTTAGAATTAAAAATCACATCAGAAACTGAAATCTTCTCTCTCTATATTATCGAGCGTATTCTTGTAAGTATTTTGATACTTTGAGTGCTGTTATACGGTGCAAGTTCCTTTCAACACTATATCCAGTATTTCAGTCAGAAGTACTATCCTTTTGAGGTAAGGGATGTTATTTTCTTCATAAATGATATTATTTCTTTCAATATCATTATGCCAAAATACTGGTCTAAACTTTTTATTAAATTTGAAACTTTTTATGTCGGGGTTACTATTCACGTATACAGTACTATTCACGTATACGGTACTATTCACGAATACGACACTATTCACAGAAAAATTAAATTTTTATTTTTTATCCAACATATCTATTATGGATACTAGCTTTGATTGTATCCATGTTTTGATCTTCATTCTTGAATTTTACTCCACTATGGTTAATTATGAAGTATTTTGAACTTGGATTGTTTAAAGTACGAATCCTTAATATTTGTTCTTTTGTTTCACTGGATTCGTTTTTTTTAAAATATTTTTCATCATCCTCAGTCCTAAATGATGATATAACTGAATATCTTTGGCATGTAGTGCAAAGATGAATGATTTTCTGATGAATATCTTTGGCCGTGGTGCAAAGATTAACAGGTGTTTAGATGAACATGACCAACTGATGAATATCTTTGGCCTATAGTGCAAAGATGAATATTTGATTCCAGCAATATATATTGATTGATGTTACAGGGATAAAATATTAACAATGAACTTTTAAATTCATATATAGAAGATAGTAGATTTCATTCTCTACTTAACTCTTCTAATGAAATATTATTTTCGCTGCAAATATTGATTTAAAACTGGTTGTCTATTGTATTCTATTAGATTTTTCCCTATTGAGGACTAATGATAATCTGTTCTATATTATCCTAGTCATAATATTTTTTACTGGGCTAGTTGAGCTCACCCTTTTCATTGTTGTTTCATTTTTCTTCTCAGGAGGTGAGAATGTAGCGAGCACTAGTCTGGGTGTGGAATGATGATTCTAGAAGTTATTTTAGTAGTCCTCACTATTTTATAAAATAGTGTATCAATAATTGTAATGAGAACTTATTTGAGTGTTGATATTGTCTAGATGACAATATTTGTATTTAAACTCACAGTTTAAGTGTTGTCGTATTTTGCGCTACAATTGTATTAATAAAGTTATAGTTGTTTCTATACCATGTATTTTGCGACTCAGAATGGGTGTTGTATACCTATTTTGGGGGCGTCACAGTTGGTATCAGAGCTTAGGGATATGGTCTCTGGTGGAGATCGGGGAATAGAACTGAAGGGGAGAGACGAATAATCATTCGCTAGTTTGACATACCTAAGCTTATTTGTTGGTCAGTCGGAGCATATGGTTAATATGTGATATGTTAATTTGTTTAATTACCCTTATTTTATGGCAGTATTTAAGAATGACAGCTGAGAATATTAACAGTAGAGTGAATGAGACCGTGGAGACACCTTTAATCACCACCCAGGGGAACGTGCAACAGGAAGGCAATATTCCTCTGTAAACAACACTACCGAACAAATGATGAATGATGGGATGTTTAGAAGCTTTTTGCAGTTCATGCAAAATCAGACGAGGGAGACTCGTGTACAAAATACGGGTGGAAATGATAGCAATGCGCGGCTTGTCACAGCTAGGCAGTTCAAAGAGTTGGGACCACCAGAATTTACGGGAAAGCCGGATCCGATCAAGGCGAAAATGTGGGTCAAATAAATTACCAAGATATTTGATGTCTTGGAATGCACGGAGGAACAGAAGGTTCCATTCGCCACCTTTATGTTCCGTGGCGAGGCAGACTACTGGTGGGAGTCTATGAAGCGTATCCAGCCTGCCGCACTCATCATGTCTTGGGAAACGTTTCAAAAACTTTTTAATGACAAGTATTTTTCTGAAAGTATTCGCCATATGAAGGAGGTAGAGTTTATTAGACTGGAACAAAACAACATGACGGTGTCCCAGTACGAGGTGAAGTTCACAGAGTTATCCAGGTTTGCACCTCATTTGGTAGAGAATGAGGAACGAATAACGCGGATGTTTCTGATAGGTCTAAAACCCGAGATTCGACAATATCTTATCTCTCATAAATTTTCTTTATATTCAGATGTTGTAAAAAGGGCTCAATTATTAGAACGAGATAATGAGTATGTTCAACCGAAGGACCACAACCAAGGTCATACCGGTGGCAGCAGTCATCGGAGCAATGAAAACCAGCGGGGAGGAAAATATTCGGACAAAAGCGGTAACCACTCTGGTGGTAATTGTGGCCATGAAAATAGAAGAAGCGAGTCGAGGGGAGATTTTAAAAAGAGAAGATTCAACAATGATAATGTGAAGACGTCAGCACCAGCAGCAACTGGTTCTAAGGGAGGAGAACGACCACCGGTTGTATGCTATAAATGTGGAAAAGAGGGACACATCAGCCCAAACTGTCCACAACAGTTCAATGTATGTTATAATTGTGGAAAGGAAGGACATATCGCTCGAGATTGTACTGTAGCGAAACCAAGTCCAGCGGGGATGGTGACTCAAAAGGTTGTCCCAGAAAAGTCAAAGTCAACGGTTCTTGGAAGAGCATTTGTCGTGACGGGTCAAAGTGCGAGGAACCCAAACGAGGTGATCACGGGTAAGCTAATCATAAACTCTTGCGAAGTTTATACCTTACTAGATACCGGTTCTATCCATTCATTTATCTCTCCTGCTTGTGCTCAACATTTAACTTGACTCCGGAGAAATTAGACCTTGACTTATCTATTGAGACTCCGTTAGGAGAAACTTTCATTATATCTACTATTTATAAATCTTGCTTGATTCAAGTTGGAACCATCACATTACCTGCTGATCTTATTTCGTTGAAAATACTTGCATTTGATGTGATTTTAAGAATTGATTGGTTAACCACTCATCATGCTAAAATTGATTATTTTCGTAAGGTTGTTAGTTTTCATATTCCTAACCAACCTGTTATGCGAATTCAAACAACTAAACAACTAAAGTCAATCACTGTCATATCAAGCCATAAAGCTATTCGTTTATTGAAAAACGAATGTCAAGCTTTCTTAGCCCAGGTCATGGACTTGAACAAAAACACGTCAGATTTGAATAAAATTTATGTTGTTAGTGAATTTCCTGACGTATTCCCTGAAGAACTTCCCGGTCTACCTCCGGAACGTGAAGTTGAATTCTTTATTGACCTTGAACCTGGTACAAAGCCCATTTCTAAAATCCCATATCGAATAGCTCCTATTGAACTTCAAGAGTTAAAGGTCCAACTACAGGAGTTGTTGGACATTGGTTTCATTTGTCCTAGTACATCTCCTTGGGGTGTTTCTATTTTATTTGTAAAGAAGAAAGATGGGAGTATGCGACTTTGTATTGACTACCGGGAATTGAACCATGTCACCATCAAGAATAGGTATTCGTTACCTCGTATTGATGACCTGTTTGACCAGTTACAAGGAGCACAATTCTTTTCAAAGATCGATCTTCGTTCTGGATATCATCAGCTGAAGATTAGAACTGAGGATATTCCGAAGACTGCTTTCAGAACTCGATACGAGCATTATGAATTCTTAGTCATGTCTTTTGGATTGACTAATGCTCCTGCTGCTTTCACGGATATGATGAACCGTGTGTTCAAAGAATATTTAGATCAGTTTGTTGTCGTCTTTATTGATGACATCCTCATCTATTCCAAAAGCCGTGAAGATCATAAGTGTCATTTGAAGCTGGTACTGCAAAGGCTTCGTGATAACAAGCTATATGCCAAGCTGAAGAAATGCGAGTTCTGGCTTGAGGAAGTAGCATTCCTTGGGCACGTGGTGTCAAAATATAGAGTATCTGTTGACCCGGCAAAAATTGAAGCAATACAAAATTGGGAGCAACCGAAGTCGGTGACCAAAGTACGTAGCTTTCTAGGCTTAGCTGGTTATTATCGGAGATTCGTGGAAGGATTTTCTCGAATCGCTACTCCGTTAACTTAGCTGACTCGTAAAGTATAAAATTCCTATGGAACGAGGAATGCGAGAAGAGTTTCCAAGATCTCAAGAGGAGACTCATTTCGGCACCTATTCTGACAATACCATCTGGTTCGGATGGATTTGTTATCTATACTGATGCTTCAGGCAAAGGGTTAGGATTTGTTCTCATGCAACATGAAAAAGTCATAGCCTATGCCTCGCGACAACTCAAAGAATATGAGAGGAATTATCCTACTCATGATCTAGAGTTGGCAGCAGTCGTTTTCGCATTGAAGATCTGGAGACAGTACCTGTATGGGGAGAAAGTGGAGATTTATACGGATCATAAAAGCCTCAAATATTTCTTCACCCAAAAGAAACTCAACATGCGGCAACGACGATGGCTCGAACTGTTGAAAGACTACGACCATACCATTCAATACCATCCTGGAAAAGCAAACGTGGTAGCTGACGCATTGAGTAGAAGATCATATGCGGGTACAAGTGCAATGTTGTTAACACAAAGGCCCATTTTGTATGATTTACAAAGGATGGAGATAGAGATAAAGGCTCCAAGTACCCACGTGATGATATCAAGCATACGAGTAGAACCAACTTTAATCGATAAAGTTAAAGCTGCTCAAGCTACGGACATGGAGCTGATGCGTATGAAGAAGAAAGTATAAGAAGGTGCTATTCCAGAAGTAAGAATCGATGAAGAAGGAATACTTCGAGTCCACTTCAGACTTTATGTTCCTAATGACTCTGATTTGAAATACAAGATCATGATGGAGGCACACAATACACCGTTTGTAATCCATCCTGAAAGTACCAAAATGTATCATGATCTTCGACATATATTTTGGTGGAACAATATGAAGAAAGAGATCGCGAAGTTTATCTCGAGGTGTTTAACTTATCAACGTGTAAAGGCGAAGCATCAAGTGCCAAAGGGTCTATTGTAACCACTTGAGATTTTGAAATGGAAGTGGGAACACATTACTATGGATTTCGTTACGGGTCTTCCCAAGGTTTCTCAAGGCATAGATGCGATTTGGGTTATTGTTGATAGATTAACCAAGTCTGCCCATTTCTTGCCTATAAGGGAGACTTATTCCCTTGAACGTCTTGCTAGTATGCACGTGAATGAGATTGTGAGATTGCATGGCATACCAGTATCCATAGTTTTGGATCATGACCCAAGATTCACTTCATAATTTTGGGTTAGCTTGCAGAAAGCTATGGGCACGGATTTACGATTCAGTTCGGCATACCATCCTCAAACGGACGGACAATCAGAGAGGACTATTCAAACTCTTGAAGATCTATTAAGACTCTGTGTCTTAGACTTCAAAGGGAGTTAGGATAAGTATTTACCATTGGTGAAATTCTCCTACAACAACAGTTATCAGGCAAGTATAGGTGTGGCTCCATTCGAAGCATTATATGGACGAAAGTGTCGCTCTCCAATATGTTGGGATGAGGTGGGTGAAGCAACATTGTTGGGACTAAAGTTGGTACGTATGACTACGAAAAAGATCCAAATGATTCGACAACGTATTCAAACTGCACAAGATCGACAAAAGAGTTATGCAGATCTTCATCGAAAGGACGTGGAATTTAGTATTGGGGATCATGCATTGTTACGAGTTACTCCATGGAAGGGAGTTACAAGATTTGAGAAGAGAGGAAAGCTCAATCCACGATTTATTGGTCTATTTCAGATTCTTGACCGAGTAGGAAATGTGGCCTATAGACACGCGTTACCTCCAAGTATGTCTCGTGTTCATAATGTTTTTCACATATTTGTGCTTCATAAATATGTGAAAGACCCAAACCACGTAATTGAGTTAGAACCAGACGAGATAGCTGAAGACTTAACGTATGAGGAGGTACCTGTCAAGATCTTGGATAGAAAGGAGCATGTCCTATGTACAAAGGTCATACCATAGGTCAAAGTTTTGTGGAGGAACCATGCTATTGAGAAAATGACCTGGGAGTTGAAAACGAAAATGAAAGCGAGGTATCCCCACCTTTTCGAAACACCAGGTACGTACGTCAATTTCGAGGACAAAATTTCATAAGGAGGGGAGGTTGTAAGACCCCAACTTATTATAAATGAAATTTAATTTTCTCTATTTATTATTTTGAAATAGTAAGGGTTGATTTGATTAATGTGGTTAGTTATGGGTAAAATGCACAAATATTTCAAATAAGCAAGTGGTTATAAAATACTCATTATTGTCGAAAAATATTCGTTTGGTCGTGGAATATTCTTGCTGTTGGGGAATATTCGTACGACGGCGCAGCCTTGTGTGGGTCCCATAACGAAAAGCGATTGATAAAGAAAACGACAAGTATAAATTGTTTATAAATAACGGCGTAGTTGTTACCGTTAGTACTGTTGGAATACCCGGTGGTTAAAACACAATAATACGCGTTGTTGCATAGTAGCACACGGTATTGCACCAATTATTGATTCTTACGTAAGAAGGCACTACTCATTATTTGTTACAGTAATTACTGTTTAATATTATATTTTATTGATTCAATAATTGCTACGTTGATATTTTATATTATTGTTGTTTCAATAATTGTCACTACACAGTATTTTCCATTATCAAATCAATAATTCATATTATTTGATTAATATTATTAGATTGCATTATTGGCAATGTCTAGAAAGTTCTGTCTAAAGAGGGGTTTGGTCACCTAATTGTGCGCCAGTAAGGAGAAATCCTTATTGGAAAGCCCCCTCTTTCTTGGGAACGGCCTGGTTGTCATTATTGTGATTCTATAATATTATTTATGAATAATTAATTATTGATTTTTATGATAAGGAAAATATTCAATTTATGTGGATATAGATGGAGAAAATTTTTAAAGTGACAATTGTTAAAAATTGGTATTTTATCTTTTCTGATAAAATAATTCATTTAAATATATTATTATATTATAATAATATAATAATGGTGATATTTTTACAATGAATGTGGGATATATGAGTAAATGAGGAGGAGGAGTATTTTTGTTGCAATAAATACTAAAAACATGTTAAACATGTTGGTGGACCCAATTTTTGACTGAAATTTGATTATAGCTTGTAAAATCGTCCGTATGTGAATTTCGGTCAATTTCTGTTTGGAATTTAGAAAAACTTAAACTTACAAACTTGTAGAGAATTGAATTTTCTATAGAAGGACATAAGACTCGAATTTTTCTGATAAAAGGGCTATTTATTATGAATTATTGAAATTCCAGAATAATTGATTTTTGAAGTTTTAAATAATTTTAAAAGAAAAACGTTTTTTTCATTTGTGAGCATGTGTTAAATGGTTGAAATCAGCTGGTGAGGTGTGCGTAGGAATTTAATTTATAAATATTATTATTTTATTAAATTTTCTACTTTAGTTTTCTAAGCATTTTCCTATAAATAGGGTGATTAGGTTAGAATTAAAAATCACACCAGAAACTGAAATCTTCTCTCTCTATATTATCGAGCGTATTCTTGTGAGTATTTTGATACTTTGAGTGTTGCTATACGGTGCAAGTTCCTTTCAACACTATATCCAGTATTTCAGTCAGAAGTACAATCCTTTTGAGGTAAGGGATGTTATTTTCTTCGTAAATGATATTATTTCTTTCAATATCATTATGCCGAAATACTGGTCTGAACTTTTTATTAAATTTGAAACTTTTTGTGTCGGGGTTACTATTCACGTATATGGTACTATTCACGTATACGACACTATTCGCGAATACGGTACTATTCACAGAAAAATTAAATTTTTATTTTTTTTCTAAGATATCTATTATGGATACTAGCTTTGATTGTATCCATGTTTTGATCTTCATTCTTGAATTTTACTCCACTATGGTTAATTATGAAGTATTTTGAACTTGGATTGTTTAAAGTACGAATCCTTAATATTTGTTCTTTTGTTTCACTGGATTCGTTTTCTTTAAAATATTTTTTATCATCCTCAGTCCTAAATGATGATATAACTGAATATATTTGGCATGTAGTGCAAAGATGAATGATTTTCTGATGAATATCTTTGGTCGTGGTGCAAAGATGAACAGGTGTTTAGATGAACATGACCAACTGATGAATATCTTTGGCCTGTAGTGCAAAGATGAATATTTGATTCCAGCTATATATATTGATTGATGTTACAGGGATAAAATATTGACGATGAACTTTTAAATTCATATATAGAAGATAGTAGATTTCATTCTCTACTTAACTCTTCTAATGAATTATTATTTTCGCTGCGAATATTGATTTTAAACTGGTTGTCTATTGCATTCTATTAGATTTTTCCCTGTTGAGGACTAACGCTAATCTGTTCTATATTATCCTAGTCATAATATTCTTTACTGGGCTAATTGAGCTCACCCTTTTCCTTGTTGTTTCATTTTTCTTCTCAGGATGCGAGAATGTAGCGAGTACTAGTCGGGATGTGGAATGATGATTCTAGAAATTGTTTTAGTAGTCCTCACTATTTTGTAAAATAGTGTATCAATAATTATAATGAGGACTTATTTGAGTGTGGAAATTGTCTAGATGACAATATTTGTATTTAAACTCACAGTTTAAGTGTTGTCGTATTTTGCACGACAATTGTATTAATAAAGTTATAGTTGTTTCTGTACCATGCATTTGGCGACTCAGAATGGGTGTTGTATACCTATTTTGGGGGCGTCACAATAACGAATATCCTTGGCCCGTAGTGCATGTATAATTCGTGGATGTGATATTAACGAATATCCTTGGCCCGCAGTGTATTGATAATTCGGTGATGTGGATTATTTATTTTACAGACAAATGATGTGGTAAAAATCCTCTTTGGCTTACGTGCAAAGATGGATTGTTGATTATTGGTTTTATAGTCGTATATCTTTGGCTTACGTGTAAAGATGGACTGTTGATTATTGGTTTTACTGTTGTATATCTTTGGCTTACTTGCAAAGATGGACTATTGATTATTGGTTTTACAGTTGTATATCTTTGGCTTACGTGCAAAGATGAACTGTTGATTATTGGTTTTAAAGTTATATGTCTTTAGCTCGTAGTGCAAAGATGGACTGTTGATTTACCTGATTATAAATATGAATTGTGAATTTAGCTAATCTTTGGTGGTTCAGGTGAAGACAGATGATGAAAGTTCTCTTTGTCTTGGGTACAACAAAGAACTACTGATGGGTATTACATGGATGAAATATTAATTATGGACTTTTAATTTGGAGGAGATAGTAGACATTATGTTCTACTTGACTCTTCTAATATTGGATTGATGTTTTCGATGCAGTTGTTGATCTAAAACTTGTTGTCTATTGTATTATATCAGATTTTTTCCTGTTGAGGACTAAGGATAATTTGTTCTATATTATCTTAGTCATAATATTCTTTACTGGACTAGTTGAGCTCACCCTTTCGCTTCACAATTCCTTACAGGTATTAGGAGTGTAACTAGGTCGAGCGAGGATAACAGGGGAATAGTGTGATGGTCTGAGACTGTGGAAGTTTCCCAATAGATTATAAAACAGCATATAATTGTACTGAGGAATTAAGATGTGTGTGTCGTATTTTATACGTCACTTAATAATTGATTTTGATGAACAACAACAGGGTGATGAGAACCCGACTTTGAAAGTGTCAAAAATACACACTATTGAAATGAATAAGATAGTAATCTTCTCGTTCTTTTTTGGGGCCTATTTGGTCAACCAAGGGTAATGCTCAAGTCATATGATATCTATTATAACTTAGATGCATGGCCTCCCATGTATGAAGGATTCTTTGAGTATTTTCCAAAGATTTTAATTCCTAAAGCAATTATCGACTGTACCTTTATGTAAAGTATCATCGGTTTGGAGTGTGAATTTTCTATTGAAACTCACAACTTATGTGTTGTCGTATTTTGCATGACAGATCAACAGTTGTATAAATGAAGTTTGTATTTGAATTATGTACCGTGTATCTGGCGACTCAGAATGGGTTGTGTATACCTATTTTGGGGGCGTCACATAGATCAAGTAACAAGACTTGATTTCTAACTAGATATATACAAACTGATCAATAAAATAGATACATCTACCAACCAACGCGCAATATATGTACAAAATAACAAGTCTAGTTATATATAAACACTACATTAAAATAGATCTAGTAGATTGAACTATATGAAATGTACAAAAATTCACTTTTTTCACCTTGGGGAACGAAGAAACGAGCTCCTTTTAACTTGGATTTGAGTTATATTACTCTAGATACTAAAGATTTAATATATGTGATGGATTCAACATAAATCTAGTGATTTAATGCTAAAATCGAGCCTCTCTCTCTAGAACTCGTTGTTTCTCTCTCTAAAAATGCTAACTTTTTCTAGATCTGCTGAAATCCGTCCATTTGAAGAGGAAAAGGGGTAGCCGCTGGTGCAATGGAGGCAGTCGTAGGTACCTACGGCTGGCCTGGGGTGGGCCCCACTTCCTCAATTTTCGCGCCACAAAGTCAATTTTTGTGTTATCCGCTAAATGTTCATAACTTTCAATCCGCGAAGAAATAAGAGACGTGTCGTATCATTTTGGAAAACTCTTTCCGATAGCTTTGCGCTGGTTTATTATTCACCCAATTCTGAGTTCGGGAAGATAGGTAAAAAGGGGAAAACCATCCCTAGGTAGATGTCAGTTAGTCATTCGCCTTACTTTATAGTCGGTTGTTCGTTCCTTTCAATCCGGGAATAGTTGGGAGACGTAACATACCATTTCGACAAGATAATTCCGATAGCTTCTCAATGTCATTAAGTTGACTATTTTCGGATCCAAGAAGATGAAGTGAAAAGCATACGGGTATCTTCCGGATTCACCGAAATAGTCGACTAGTTTATCTACGGCTCGGGGATCGTTATGATATCTTTTTATGACCTCGTCTTCAGTTTGGCGATCCTTGCTTCAACATGTTGTCAGGGAAAAATTACACTTCTGCCCTCTCACGGAGTTATCACTGGGGTGAAAGTATGCTTTTGCCCTCTTGCTAGGTTAGTACAATGAAAGCAAAAGATTCATTTTTTTCACCTTAGGGACCGAAGAAACGAGCTCATTTTAACTTGGATCTGATTTATATTACTCTAGATACGCAAGATTTAATATATGTGATGGATTCAACAGAAATCTAGTGATTTAATGCTAAAATCGAGCCTCTCTCTCTCTAGAACTCGTTGTTTCTCTCTCTAATAATGCTAACCTTTTCTAGATCTGGTGAAATCCGTCCATTTGAAGAAAAAAAGGGGTAGCCGCAGGTGCAATGGAGGCAACCACAGGTTCACCTGCGGCTGGTCTGGGGTGGGCCCCGCTTGCTCCGCAAAGTCAATTTTTGTGTTATCCACTAAAACATTTGTAACTTTCAATCTGGGAAGAATTAGGAGACTTGTCATATCATTTCGGAAAGATCTTTCTGATAGCTTCACAATGGTTTATTATTCATCCAATTCTGAATTCAGGAATATAGGTAAAAAGTGAAAAAACCATCCCTAGGTAGATGTCAGCTAGTCATTCACCTTACTTTGTAGTTGGTTGTTCGTTCCTTTCAATCCGAGAATAGTTGGGAGATGTGAGATACCATTCCGGAAATCTCATTCTGATAGCTTTGCAATGTCATTAAGTTTGACCATTTCCGGATCCAAAAGGATGAAGCGAAAAGCAAACGGGTATCTTCCGGATTCACCAGGATAGTCGACTAGTTTGTCTGCGGCTCGGGGATCATTATGATGGCTTTTTATGACCTCATCCTCAGCTCAGAGATACTTGCTTAAACATGTTGTTGCAGGGCGAAATTACACTTCTACCCTCTCGCAGAGTTATCATTGGGGTAAAATTACGCTTTTGCCCTCCTGCAGGGTTTGTACAAGGAAAGAAAAATTTCAGGTGTCTACAAGTGTGCTGGTGAAGTGGGCGGTTTTGATAAAGGTTTTTCAAAGTTGAAATCATTTTTCGGTGATGGCCGATGGTTTGGCGTGGTGGTGGCCTGATGGTTGAGTTGTAAAGTTTGGTGGCGATAATGGATTATAACAAGTTAGGTCATATTTGTTTGCAATGATTATAATTTCGGAACTATATTCCCATGAATTATAATTTCAAGACTATTAATTTTATGATTAAATAGTCCTAGTCATGTGTTTGTTTTTTTATGAGATTACTCATAGGATAACTTAAAATAATATCATGTTTTGGTCATGATTATTTAAA
This sequence comes from Panax notoginseng, assembly GCA_016801055.1. Classification (NCBI taxonomy): domain Eukaryota; kingdom Viridiplantae; phylum Streptophyta; class Magnoliopsida; order Apiales; family Araliaceae; genus Panax; species Panax notoginseng. The sequence continues at coordinate 202,134,815 of CM029016.1, forward strand.
TGATTGGATAAAAATTGACCGTTTGGACTATCATACCCTCACTACTAATAACAAAGGTATAATAATCTCATTATTTTAAGTGTATATATATAGATAGGATAAGATGCATCGGTCTTTTTAAAGAAAATTAAAGGTTAATTTTGTCAACAAATTTTTATTCCAAATGGTAGGGATTATAATATCTAGTTGGACATAGGATTAAATAGTCATCCCTTTCAAGTTATTTTATTATCCCGGGATTAATAGTTCTAAGTTTATTTCTAAAAACAAATAAGAGATTTTGGATTAATAATCCAATCTCCAGTATAATACTTGCAAACAAACATATCATTAGAATTTTGAGAGGTTTATAATGGTTGAGATGGTTGAGATGGTTGAGAGGTCAGGGCTGAGATGTTTATTGTGTTTTTAATCTTTAAATTTTAAAATGTAATACTTTATTAAATTTAAGCCTTTTAACTAAAAAAAATAATTTAAATCAATTGTAAAATGATATTTTTTTAATGCATAAGCATTATCATGCCATCTGTCAAAGTCACATCATTAAATTTAAGCGTGGCGCTCTAATTGAGTCAAAATAAAAAAAAATAAGAATTTAATGCTTTGATTGTAAAAATTAAAAGGTCAATTATCAAAGTAAAAAAAAATCAATAATTAAGATAATAATTTATATTTAAGCTTTTATAGCACTTGTAAACAACTTTAATTTATGTGTTCATCGTACTCTTAAAATATTTTAAAAAATGAAGGCAATAATTACTTTATTTCTATCCTTTTTTGTTGCTTAATATCAACTTTCTTTTTAAATTTGTGTTAAAAATATAATTCGGACATCTTTCTGTATATACTTTTTCTCGAGATTCTTTTTTTTTAGGAAAGAGGCAAAAATAAATGTAAGAGTATGTACCAATCTCCATCAATTTCTCTACATATCACTTTAATAAATAGTCATTTTGTTTATAATTTTTTTATTTATAAAAATTTTAATATTATAAATATTTTTATTTAGTAATAATAAAATTATAATGACAAATATAAATTTTTTATATTATTTTATATTAGTATGACTGCAAAGTTAATTTTATTATTAATAAAATTGTTGGAGTTGTTATAAAATTATTAGGGTCCTTTACATAAGTATACAACAAATAGAAAGTAATCACAAGAAAAGTGCATCAACTAAATAATTACAAAAAGAGTGTAATTAGGAGTCATATTACAAAAAAATAGTACAATTCACATTAATAAGGAAACCTAAAATCAAGGACAAATAACTGCCATAATTAATAATTCAAATTCAAATATTTGGATCTAACAACAAAAACAAGTTCAAATTCAAAATAATAATTCAAATTCAAATTTTCATCTCCCTCACATACACTTTGAAATAATAGTCCGCCGCTACACCTCACATACTCCGCCGCTACAACGCCGCGAATCTCCGTTGTCCAAAACGCCAATGAGAATATATAAGAAGAATATTCGCTCTACAAAAAGTTTAAAAATAAATAGATGTAACTATTAATGTTCTAAAAAAAATTTTATAACTATTTTGTTACTCATAAATAATAAAATGGTTACCTTTGAATGAATGGTTGGCTACCAACTGCATCACATTCAAATGAAATTAGTAACTTAATAAAATTGAATTGATTACCATGGTCTGAAGGTTTGGTTACCAACTGCACTATAAAAAAACTACGGGTGTGGATGTGAATTAGTTACTTTGGTATGAAGGTTTTGTTACATTGGTACGAATGTTTGCTTACCTTGATCTAAAGGTTTAGTAACCAACTGTACTAAGAAAAAAAATTAAAAGTATGGAGGTTAATTGGTTACTTTGATATGACATTTTGATTACCTTAATATGAAGATTTGATTACCATCATCCATTATCTGAAAGTTTGGCTACCAACGTAAACGCGCTTCCTCACTTCCTTGCTAGTCCTCTGCTTGAGCTTCCATGGTAAATTATGGCTTCGCCGGTGAATGACATCCGGTCCAATCACATCTGGTTTGAGAATCTCCGCTGTGAGATGGTTTGGACCGCGACTGGAGAACGACGCCACGCGATGTGCTGATGGAGACTGTCCGATCACCGTTCCTTGCAACGTAATCGTTGCAGTTGGTGATGAGTCTGAACTCGCGTATTCTCTGATCTTATCTCCGGCTTTCGCGCCAGCCATAGTCGTCGGAATTAGCTGCGAATCGGCGAGAAGCTCTTCGCCATTGTCATCCGTGTTGGCGTGGATCATTCCGACACCGCCAGCAATTTTAACGGCATGGGTATAGCAATATCTGCTACCGCATTCATCGGCATAAACTAATGGATACTTCGATCCTCCAAGAGTTATAGATGAGGAAGAAGGATAATGATTAACTGCAGTTGTTATAGATGAGGAGAGAGAGAAGAAGTCATTGGTATAATTAATCCCTTAAATAAGGAATTTTAATTAAATACTAATTCCCTAAATTAAGGAATCCTAATTGTACTAGTATTGTAAATAAATATGGAAGTATATTAGTTGTGTAAAAATTTTATGAGTGCACTATTGTTGTAATTATTTTTAAAAATGTAATAGAATATGTAAATCATCCAAATTATAATTGATGTCTAGATTCATATAATGGATGTCTAGATTCATTCTCCCTATCTTTATATGTAATGATTTTATAACTTCCATGTCCATTGAGTTTTGAAACTTATGACTTTTGAGTTTTGTAACTTCCTAGTATTGATGTTCTTATTTCTATAAATAAGAGCATTGTAAAGTGATTGATGAATATACAAAATATTATGAGAATACTCTCTTTTCTTCTAATCATCTTTGTTAATATTATTAATCTTTTATAATATGTTATCAGCACTAATTGTTTCTCACTTTTATCTTAAAGCAGATAATCATATTTGGTTTGTTGGTAAGAAGTAGAAGGTATGTTCTTTGCTTTTCATGTCATCTTTTGGCACTCGTAGTAGTTTAGTGATTTTAGCTTATATTTAGGTCCAAGCACTAGATATGACTTTGATATTTAATTTTTTTTCAAATTTGAACTAGTGAGACCTTTTTGCCACTCTCTTACAACTATGTGATACTCTTTTATGAAAAGGTCGTGATTTTTTTTTTGGTTGTGATGTGGATACTTATCCCAATTAATAATTGGATTATCGGACACCCGTTCATGCAAATGTTATTTTCATGTTCTACTGGAGTGTGGACATTACTTATTATTTACGGAATGCATGTAAATACAATGGCAGTAGTGATTCAGTTTAAAGTTGTAGTTCTCTTTATGGTTTTTGACATATAAGTACAGTACACTTATGAGCATACTAATTTAAAAGAAAAACATACATCTAAAGACTGAAAGCTATTGCATACAATATACACGAGTTTAATAAATTTAGAAGTAAATGCATATATATTTTAGTCCATGTATGTTGTGGTGTTTGGTTTCCTTGTGGCTTCCTGCAAATCATAGTTACCGTCCATGCATGTATAGATGAAAATATAAGTGTTTTTCATACGACATTTAAATGATATTAATATTATTACTTGGTTTAAATGTAAGTTATTATAATGAAAAATATTTGAGAAAAAAGTAGAAGATTTTTCATAGTCAAACTTTAATAAATATATATTGTATGCTTATCTAATTTTTATAACCAGATATTCATGCACATGTGGATAGTTATAATAAACTAAATTTCTAATAATTTTGGATTTTTTTTTATGAAGTTACAATGACAAACCTTTCCAAACTTGAGTTCGTAACACTTGATATTACGGGTAAGAATTATTTGTCATGGATCCTTGATGCCGAAATTCATCTTGATGTCATGGGTCTTGGAGACATCATTAAAGATGGTAATGAAATACCTAGTCAAAACAAGGCAAAGACCATGATTTTCTTACGCCATCATCTCCATGAGGAGTTGAAATTAAAGTATCTCACAATAATAGATCCTCTTATTCTTTGAAAAAAATTTGAAAGAAAGATATGACCATCAAAAGACAGTTATTCTTCCAAAAGCTCGTTATGATTGGATACATTTACGATTGCAGGATTTTAAATCAGTAAGTGAATATAATTCTGCAATGTTTAAAATCAGTTCTAAATTGAAATTGTGTGGAGATAATATCACTGATGGAGATATGTTAGAAAAAAATATTCTCTACTTTTCATGCCTCGAATGTGCTCCTGCAGCAGCAATATAGAGAACGAGGTTTTACGAAATATTCTGAACTGATTTCATGTCTCCTTGTGGCTGAACAAAATAATGAGCTTTTAATAAAAAAAAATCATGAAGCACGACCGACTGGTTCAGCTCCATTCCCTGAAGTGAATGTTACACGATATAATAATAATTATGGTCGTGGTCGTGGTCGTGGTCGTGGTCGTGGTCGTGGTCGTGGCCACGAGCGAGGAAGGTTTAATTACCACAACCATGATATCAAACCTTCAAAGAATGAGGAAAAACAAGAAAAGGGGAAGAATATAAATAATAGAGATACCAAGAAGGAAGAAAATATTTGTTATCGGTGTGGAATGAAAGGACATTGGTCTCGTACCTATCATACAGCCAAACATCTTGTTGATTTATATCAGTCCTCATTGAAAGAAAATGAGAAGAACATAGAAATAAATTTTTCTCATCCACATCAAGATAATGATGATATCTATTTTGATCCTATGGATATGACACACGTTGACGTTGCAGATTTCTTTGAGTAAAATAATGAGCAATTAATATTTCTTGTAATGAAAATAATTAGTTCAGAATTATGTTAATCCTCTTAAGTGTGTTTTCTTTATTCCTTTCATGTTAGCTTATTTATGTATTTTGTTTTCTTTATTTAGTGAAGAATTGTGTTATTAAATATATATAACATTATGTCTTATTATGAACTTATTATATATTTATTCATTTTTATGAAGAAAATATGGATTTGCGTCATGCTATAAATGAGCCTAATTTCAATGGTGGAGATATATGCTTAGCAGATAGTGCAACGACACATACCATTCTCAGACATAAGCAATATTTTTTAAATCTAAGAATGATGAAAGTAAAAGTAAATACAATATCAGGTTCAGCAGACTTGATTGAAGGCTCTAGAAGAGCCAATATAATGTTTTCTAATGGAACAAAATTTATTATTGATAATGCTTTATTTTCTACAAATCAAGGAGGAATCTGCTAAGTTTTAAAGATATACGACTTAACGGGTACCATATTGAGACAGCCAATAAAAATGGTATAGAATATCTTTACTCATATCAAATGTCTCTACTGGAAAATAAATATTGAAAAAAATACTCGTTTTATCTTCAGGTTTGTACTATACAAGTATTAGTACAATTGAAGTCAATGCAATAATGAACCAGAAGTTCAATGAACCAAATAATTTTATTATTTGGCATGACCGGTTGGGTCATCCTGGATCAATAATGATGCGAAGAATTATTGAGAATTCACATGGCCATCCATTAAAGAACCAGAAGATTCTTCAATTTAAGGAATTCTTGTGTGCTGCTTGTTCTCAAGGCAAATTGGTCATTAGACCATCACCAGCTAAAATTGGGACTGAATCCCCAAGGTTTCTAGAACGTATTCAAGGAGATATTTGTGGGCATATTCACCCACCAAGTGGACCATTTAGATATTTTATGGTTTTAATAGATGCATCTACAAGATGGTCACATGTGTGTTTATTATCAACTCGCAACCTGGCGTTTGCGAGATTACTTGCTCAAATTATTAGATTACGAGCACAATTTCTGGATCATACAATCAAGACTATTCGTCTTGATAATGCTGGTGAATTCACATCCTAAACATTTAATGATTATTGTATGTCACTTGGAATAAATAATGAACATCTTGTTGCCCATGTTCATACTCAGAATGGTCTTGCTGAATAATTTATTAAACACCTCTAGTTAATTGCAAGACCATTGCTCATGAGAACAAAACTTCCTGTCTCTGTTTGGGGGCACGCTATTTTACATGTAGCAGCACTTATTCGCATTAGGCTAACATCATATTATAAATTCTCCCCATTACAATTGGTTTTTGGTCATGAGCCAGATATTTCCCATCTAAAAATATTTAGTTGTGCGGTATATGTTCCAATTTATCCTCCACAACGCACAAAGATGGGTCTTCAAAGGAGGTTGGGAATATATATTGGGTTTGAGTCCCCATCAATAATTAAATATCTTGAACCCTTAACAGGTGATTTATTTACGGCACGATTTGCCGACTGTCATTTTGATGAGACTATGTTCCCAGCATTAGGGGGAGAAATTAAACAGCTGGATAAAGCTATTACATGGAATGCATTTTCATTATTGAATTTTGATCCTCGTACAAAACAATGTGAACAAGAAGTTCAAAAGATACTTCGTTTGCAAGATATAGCAATTCAGCTACCAAATGCATTTACTGACTCAAAAGGAGTAACCAAATCTCATATACCAGCTGTAAATGCTCTAGCTCGGATTGAAGTCCTAATAGGATAATCCGCAAAAATTGTAGCAAATGGGTCCAAGGCACGCCAGAAGCGTGGTAGACCAATCGATTCGAAAAACAAAAATTCTCGAAAAAGAAAAGAAGTAAATAAACAAGTTGGCATTATTGAGGATGAAAATATTCATGAGGATATAGACATAACTAATCATAAAACCCCAGAAGAGGTTCAGGTACCTGAAAATAATAAAAATGATGAGATCTCGATAAGTTATGTCTCTACAAAGAAAAGATGGAACCGAAGTGATATAGTTGTTGACAACAGTTTTTCATATAATATATCGCTTGATATCATTAATGAAAACGAGGCTTTTGAGCCTAATTCTGTCGAAGAATGTAGACGAAGAAATGATTGGCCAAAATGGAAAGAAGCAATACAAGCAGAATTAAATTCACTTACAAAACGTGAAGTTTTTGGATCTATAGTCCAACACCCGAAGAAGTAAAGCCAGTTGGATACAAATGGGTCTTTGTACGAAAAAGAAATGAGAAAAATGAAATCATAAGATATAAGGCATGACTTGTGGCACAAGGGTTTTCACAAAGACCTGACATTGATTACGATGAAACATATTCTCCTGTGGTAGATGCAATTACATTGCGGTATCTTATTAGCCTGGCAACTCATGAAAAACTAGATATGTGTCTAATGGATGTTGTTACAGCCTATTTATATGGGTCAATTGATAATGATGTTTATATGAAAATCCCTGAAGGATTTAAAATGCTTGAAGCATATAATTCAAATCCCCGGGAAGTTTATTCAATCAAGTTGCAAAGGTCCCTATATGGGTTAAAGCAATCAGGACGCATGTGGTACAATCGTCTTAGTGAATATTTATTGAAAGAAGGGTATAATAATAACCCTATATGCCCATGTGTTTTTATAAAGAAGTCGAAATCCGATTTTACTATCATTGATGTGTATGTTGATGATTTAAATATTATTGGAACTCATGGAGATATTCCAAAGACAATGAATTATTTAAAGAATGAATTTTAGATGAAAGATTTAGGAAAAACAAAATTTTGACTCGACCTGTAGATCGAGCACTTAGCAGATGGAATTATCATTCATCAGTCAACTTACACAAAGAAGGTCCTTAAAAGATTTTATATGGATAATGCTCATCCATTGAGTACCCCAATGGTTGTTAGATCACTTGATGTGAAAAAGGACCCTTTTAGACCCTGTGAGGATAATGAAAATTACTTGGTCCTGAAGTACCATACCTCAGTGTAATTGGTGCATTAATGTATCTTGCTAATAATACACGACCTGATATAGCATTTGTGACACCCCCAAATTCGGGTACTTCAATTCCCATGGGATTCGGTGTTCACTATACAAACATCATATGCCTATCTACCCATAATAAAAGAAACCATAAATTAGATAAAAATAAATACTCTCCTTAAGGAGTTACATCATCTGAAATAAATACATCAATCCTAGGTCATACTAACCTTAAATCTCAAATGCGGAAACATAAACAAATATTAAGTCTTACACAATATTGTCATAAGTCTAAAATGTAACATAACAAATAAACAACAAGCTTTCATCACTTGTTAATCTTGTCCTTGCCTTTGCTAGTAGAAGGCTCATCGGACCTTTCGTTCTTAACTGTAATGTTATTATTACACAAAAGTGAGCACGATTGCCCACAAGTATAATAATGTAACAACAATATAATAACATGCGAGTGAATCAAAGACTTCTGAAATAAGGAACTTAACTTTTGAATCAAGAATGAACAACAAGAATCAAAAGAATTCTGAGGGTCATAAGACCTTGAACTATGTCCTAGGTTGTCAAGGGTTATACTTGAAACCTTTAATAGTCATAAGACTATGGACTCTTCTACTCGTACTTAGGGGGATCAGCCCTTAGTACCATACTGTGCACAATATCTTAACGCTAAAGCATAAGTAATCCCTTATACAGGGTTGTTCATCTCAGTTTGACATTAGAGTCCGCACCAAAGGAAGTTTGGTTTGGATAAATTCAACAAGGGTTCTGAAATTTAGATCGTTCATCAACTATGGACTAGTCGAATCAATAAGGGTTCGCTAGTCTTAAATTGTTCAACAATAATTATTATTCAATTGAATAAAATTCAACAAAAGTATACAATCGAAATAAGTATTGTATGACTGAATTCATGCTTTAAAAGAATTATAGCATCTAATATGAAGTCTTGAACTTGAACAATTAAGAACAAGAGCTTACTCGATATAAAATACAATTCTAAGACTTGATTAATGAGTAATTTAGAATTTATGGAACTGGCTTAACAACAATAATTTAGAAATAGAATATTTGCTCAATATAAAAGTAAGGTTTAGAAACTTGTCTCTTGCACAAGCTACGATTAATTCACGTTCTTTATTAAATCCTACATATCAATACATTCACAATACCCATTAATCAATAGTCTGATATACCTATCGAATCCCAACATTAGTCTTTGAATATGTTATTGGACTTTTAAGTCTTATTAATTAATCACATAACATAAGTTAACTAACATATTATTATATGCTTGACATGTCCTCATGTTCATTATATTCGGTTTCAAAAACACATTTTCAAAACTTGAACACTTAGAAAAATTTCTGAAGTTCTGCAGGTAGGGCTCGGGCGCGCTACATTTGTTCTCTGAAGCAGCGCGGGCGCGCTCTATTTGTCCTTTAAAGCGGTACGGGCGCGCTGCACGGCGCGGGAGCGCTGCACGGCGCGGGCGCGCTCCATTCGTTCTTTGGAGCGGCGCGGTCGCGCTACGACGCAGACCTAGATTCTGCAGTTCGCGAAGAACACACAGAACAGCCCAATAAATTCCAAATTAAGCTAACACGATGAATTTTAATGCTACCCATGAATTATAAACTTCACAAAAACATCACATAAAGTCTTTAGCATGATTCTAACACTTTAATTCACGAAATTACACAATTTACAATACTTAATTTCATTGTTTTTCATATTTTGTAAAGTTTTGAAGAAAAACATGAATTTTAATATTACAGATTCGTTAATTCACTGAATCCATCCATTTAAATTCTGTTTTGTTCGTTTCAACATACATAAGCATATACGAGTGTAAATTTTTGATACAACTTATGATTAAAGCATTTAATTTGTACGTAAGGGCCATATGGCCATATATTCAACTTTTATACTCTGTAACTTCAAAAATCTATTTACAATGCAATTGATGTTATGAAAACATACATATATAGTAAAAACATGTTATGATAGCATATTATCATATATATATATATATATATATATATATATATATATATATACACACACACACACACACACACACAAATTACTATTCATATCAATTACAGAGACTTTAATAGAGACTTGAAACCCATTTTTCATGAAAACTTTAATAACGTAAATTAAAACTTGAGTTTAAGGGTTTACCCTTGATTACTCCACTTGGATTACACAAGGATGATAATAACTTCTAATTTTCCACAATTCTTTAATCTCACTGATCCTAAATTTCTCTCTGTGAACTTGTTTTTCCAGACTTAAAAAAATAAAAGAAGGCGTATATAATTATAAGAACTGACGTTGTTGTGGTCAGTTAATCCAATTCGTGGGTTAACTGCCCAACTCCCATTAGGACCTCGTTTGGCTAGCCTTAAAAAGCTGATTCCCATTTAATTTAATTAACCTCTTATAATATAGTTTTAATCATGTCACACCCAAGTACACAATAAATCAAATATCTTATTTAATTTAATTTAAATAAAATATAATAATTTCCCATTAATTCACATAGTCACATAATTAATTTTCTCATTTATTAATTATGTCAAATTATTAAATCTCTAATTAATTATTAAATTAATTAAAATAACATTTATACTTATTAAATAATCTATTTAATTCAATAAGCTCACTTAAATACATACTTTGAATAATAAAAATTCCCCACATGAATTTAATCAATATAACACATATAATTAAATTAATCCACCACAATTTCATCAATTAATTATTTAATCCCACAATTAAATCATCAAAAAATATTTATTTAATTCAATAAATATTCAAATTAGCTTACAAAATCTCGTTCATCACATCTTTCCCCTCTTAAAAGGATTCTGTCCCCAGAATCACGACTCAATCAAATCGTTACGTTACTGACCTGACCTTTAGCTTTCGGCAATGGACCCAGTATATCTAACCCCTAGACAGCAAAAGGTATAGGAGATAGGATCGAATATAGCTCTTCTGGTGGCTAATGTGGGATCGGACTGTTGAGTTGGCACTTCTCACACTTCTTTACATACTCCGTAGCCTCCTTGAAAATTGTAGGCCCGTAATACCCCTGACGAAGTACTTTCTAGGGTAACGACTTTACAGCCATATGGTCGCCACAGATGCCTTCGTGAACCTCCCGAAGAGCATATTCAGCTTCGGACGGAGTCAAACACTTCAGCAATGGAGATGAAAAGGTCCTTCGATAAAGATCCCTATCAATAAGAATGAAGTTAGCACTTTTGTACTTAACTTTCTTGGCAAGCATCTGATCTGAAGGAAGGACGCCATCTGCCAGATACCCTTAACCTTAACAGTCATTTGGACTATATAGACTCTTCTTAACGTACTTAGGGGGATCAACCAATATATTTTTCTATACTGCTTAGGGAGAACCTCCACAGCTAGAGACCACCGTTCTATTTCCCTGTTAACCTCGCTCGACGCAGCTACACTCTTATTACCTGAAAGGAATTGTGAAGCAAAAGGGTGAGCACAAATAGCCAGTAAAGAATATCATGACTAAAGATAAATAAATTATCAATAGCCTTCAACAGTAATAAATCAGAGATTTAGAACATATAGTAGATGATAAAAAAATTTAACCATAGTTGCAGCGGAATTAGCAATCTATTAGAAGAGTCAAATAGACCATAAAGTCTATCTTCTCCATGTTAAAAATCCACCAACAATAATTTATCCCTGTAACATTAATCAACAGTTCTGGTCCACAATCATATGAATAACTCATAATCATAATTGTGATTCTAAATTCCTCTTCGCACCCAGGACGAAGATAATTTTCATCACATGTCTTTACCTGAAACATCAAAAATTATTGTTATACCAAATCACAGTTCCTGTTCATAATCATACTAATAACTTCATCTTTGCACTACGGGCCAAAGATATTCGTCACCCGTTCATCTTTGCACTACTGGCCAAAGATATTCAACAACATGTCATCTTTGCACTACGGGCCAAAGATATTTATCAACAATTCATCTTTGCACTACAGGCCAAAGATATTACTCAACAGTTTATATGTGCACTACATGCCAAATATATTCATCAACAGTTCATATTTGCACTATAGGCCAAATATATTAATATCTCAAAGAAATATATAATCATTTCAGAATTTATATAAATAATAATTTTAACCATGTTGATCAATTCACCTTTGCACTTAAACTAAAGATATTCAATTATAAATTCAATGGTCATGATCATACCAGTCAACAATTCTACTTTGCATTACTGGCCAAAGAGAACCCATAGTCATGATTATACTAATAATCTACCCATCTTTACACTCAAGTGAAAGAGAATTTTAACATCAGGGTTATAAAAATGTTATATATGATAATAAAAATAATATGATCAAAACATGAATTTAATTTCAAGAGCAATATTCAGAAACCAATTTTGTCGTGAATAGTACCCATGAATAGTAACTCGTAAATAGTAACTCATGGATAGTAACTCTTGAATAGTAACTCGTGAATAGTAACTCATGAATAGTAACTCGTGAATAGTACTCCGTATTCGTACATAGTACCGTATACGTAAATAATGTCATATACGTAAATAGTGCTATATGCATGAATAGTGTTGTATACGTGAATAGTACCGTATACGTGAATAGTAACCCCGACTCAAAAAGGTAAAAATTCCACAATAAAATTCATATCAATATTTCAGTATAATGATATTGAAAGAATAACATCATTATGAAGAATATAGCATCCATTAATATCCCTTACTATCCCTTACTATCCTTTACTATAATAATATCCCTTTACCACAATAATGATATCCCTTACATTTCAAATAAGAGTATTTCGACTAGTAGGGCGATGACATACTCGAAAAAAATTTGCACTACTCTCAAAGTTTTCTTAAACTCTAAAGAAATACGCTCAAGATTATAGAAGAAGAATTCTCTCTATAGTTTCTCTCTCTAGAGTTTCAATGAATTCATCAGAAATAATGAAGGAATGAGCTTCAATTTATAGAAGAATGGAATGAATAGTAATTAACTCATGAACGGTCCAGATTGATTTACTTTAATCGGACGGTCCATAATTAAAATAAAATCTTTTAAATAAAATATAATATATTCTAATTATTGCCTAATAAAACAAATAACTTTATAAAAGTATTTTGTTTTATATAAAAAGATTTTACTATGCAAAATACTATGCATAATAGAATATAATATATTCTATTTATAGAATAACTTTAATAAAGTATTCTGTTTTATATAAAAAGATTTACTATGCAAAACACTATGCATAATAGAATATAATATATTCTATTTATAGAATAACTTTATAAAAGTATTCTGTTTTATATAAAAAGTTTTTCTGTTATAATTTCAACAAACGGTCTGAAAAATTAGTACATCTCTTCATGGAATAATATTGTATCCAAATACCCGAATGCACAATACTAGAGTGAATAGTAATTTAGGTGCATAGTAACCCGTAAATAGTAACTCGTGAATAGTACTCCGACACGAAAAGTGTCCCAAATACCCGAGTGAATAATACTAGAGTGAATAGTAATCGGGTATTTTATGACAACTTGTCTACTTTGAAAAAATTTCAAATATGACCCTTAACTTTAAACTTTTATTAATTTAACTATTTACCAAAATAGAAAAATTGAATACTTTTATTTCATAAAATTCGGGGTCTCACACAAATATTTACTCAAAAAGTATGACATGGAATAAGCTACAACTATGAAAATACCAATCACTTCTACAACCAAGCTTGACAAATATGATCAAGGATGCAAAATTAAATAGACAGGAAAAACACTAGTGGTACATGTCAAATGCTTGGAAATAGATAGTCTCGTGATTCAGCAAGAAGCAAAACTTAATATCAACTTCAACTGCAGAAGTTGAGTACATTGTTGCTGGTAGCTGCTGTGCTCAAATTCTTTGGATGAAAAATCAGTTAGTTGACTATGAGTTTGAATTCAAATCTATTCCTATATTTTGTTTTAATACCAGTGTAATTGCTATCATCCATAATTTTGTCATGTATTCTAAGATTAAGCATATAAACATCATATATCATTTTCATAAGAGATCATGTTCAAAATAGAACTATATCTTTACATTTTATCTATACTGAAAATCAAATAGCAGATGTGTTTACCAAATCATTAGATGAATTTAGATTCAATAAGTTAATAAGTGAATTAGGAATGTTAAATTTAAATCCTTAATATTATGCTTTGGAGAAAACTAACTCTGCAGGAAGAAATTGTAGAGCAAGAGAAAGTGAATCAAAGATCATAAAGTGAAAAGGATATCGTAGAGTTACAAATACTTTTTGAAAGATGGCTCTATAATATTCATCAAATCGTTGAGTGGATAGTCATAAGCGAGCGAAGCTGAAAAAGTAACTGCACAACAGCTGTAAATGGCAGTTAAGACGAAACGTGCGTCCAATAATTACTCAAAACGTGTTCCACTCGGCCGAAATAAAGAGAAATATATTTATATTTCAAAATTTTCAATTTAATTTTTCCAATTCATCTAATCTTAACTATCAAACTCTCTCTCTAAGCCCTAGTTTTTCTTACAAGCTCACAAATCTTAACAATTTTTTTGTCTTTTAGATAAAATCAACTGTTCAAAACATATCACAAAAAAATTTTCATTAACCAATTAACTCAATTCACGTAACGTGTCACATAATTAATACATGTTAACGGTTAGTGTAATCGACATTTACGTTCACTTTTAAGACAAAATGTTAAGCAATGACTATTTTATAATTTTTTGTAAATATACTAATATATTTATAATTAAAAAAATTAACTAACCACGATGAAAATCGATCGTGACCAATGCAACCATTAACCCGATTTAACGCTAACTAAATGCCATCTCAGTTCTTATCGCAAAACACCCTGCCTCGTCGTCCCAAACTCGCTTCTAATAATAAATCGGATAACTCTTAAAAATCCAATGGTTATAGTCAAATACGACGCATACTAATTTACCCAAAATCTATTAATTTTATTGGTCTGTTATGAGAGAAGCTTACAGAACTTTCTGGAACAAAATCCCAATTCCAATTTTCAACTAATCGAAACCCCTTTTTCTAAATATAGATTTTAGACCCCAAAATTTTGATTTTTTCCCCTTCCCTTTGCCTCTGTTATATGATCTGCTTGAGGTACCCGCCCAAACCTCCAATTCTGATTGCCAATCAATTGCAATCGCAGTTTAACATCAAAAACAAATCAACAAAATCACTATCAATCCCCACGAAGAGGAATAAACGGCCCCAATCTTCATCATCATTAAAACCTCTTCAATTTAGTAGAAGAAATTTCAATTCAATTATGGCGGTGGAGTCAAATGATGCTGCAGCGCCGGCAGCGATTATGCTAACGTCCGGCGCTATCGGAAGGGTGAACGCCCTTTTGTCGTTGCGGGCGTGGAGGAGTTTACTGGTTCTAATCAACGTATTTTTCCTCATTTTGATCTTTCCATTTCGCGGTCGGAAGCACTGCAGTATTTCGCCGATGGTTTCGCCGGCTTTGTGTTCGTCGTCTCCGGAGAGGGGTGGGAGGGAGAAGAGGGGGAAGGGATTGCCGGCGACGGTTGTGCCGTGGAAGAGCGGCGCGCTGGAGGTGACCTCCACCACCAGGAGGGAGCTTGCTATTCGGAGGGTGACGCAAGAGGCCGCCAGAGATGAAGATTCTGTGAGGGACTTTTCTCTTTTTGTGACACTGAGAGGGGATACTTTATTTACACAAACATGGACACCGGTGTCAATCAAAGTCAGGTCAGTTGTAATTTATTATTCATTTTATTTGTACCCTTTGATTAAATCTATTATGTAATTTTATTTATTAGTTCCTGTAAGCATTTACATGTCCAAATGCATTTTACCCTACGAACTGGATCAAGCAAATGATATTATCAACTCTTTTAGATTTGTAGGTAGATCACTATTCAATGAGGCTAATGATAATTAATCATTGAAACTTTTGTCTTTATTTGATAAGCTTGATGGTACTAAGCATAAGTGACTGTATTCCCTATATGGCAGAGTATACAATACAGGAATATACCCTCGCATTCATCTCAGTGCAGTTGCCTACTGATAG
Source organism: Panax notoginseng (assembly GCA_016801055.1). Lineage (NCBI taxonomy): Eukaryota > Viridiplantae > Streptophyta > Magnoliopsida > Apiales > Araliaceae > Panax > Panax notoginseng. The sequence continues at coordinate 202,150,774 of CM029016.1, forward strand.
ATACTGCTTGTTTACGTTGAATTTTAGGCATTTGACATTATTGCCTCTGTTCATTATCTGTAGCAGGATCAGTTGCTTAGTGTCTTTTTCATTATATGCGTTGTTTGTTAGGATTGCGGAGAGGACTCAGCTTTATAGAAGTGTATACATAATGACTTATCCCAAAAAAAGAAAGTGTATACATGATGAAGATGACTGCATTATTTTTGTAATTCCTGACAAAACATCAGTTGGCACAACTTTAGTTAGTGCTATGACGAGAACAGAAGATATACACACCTGATTTGCTGAAGGAAATAAGAATATATATATATATAGGTCCCCATCTATAGCAACCGGTTGCAATGGACACTATTCTAGCAACCATGATTTTAATCGTTGATCTGGATAATGAATGGTCAAAAATAAATTAATCTTTCCCCTGCCTTGTTGCGGTAGCAAAACAGGGCAGGGCTAATGACCATGATACCCTCCAAAATCTGCACTCCACTCAAGCAATTAAACCCTTGCCGGCACAAGCTGTTGCGGCAGGGTCTCAAACAATTAATTAATTCATATATAGCAGATGGGGCTGTTCAGCGCATAAAGGCAATCAAAGCAATTCTTAAATTTTCAAAAATTTAAGAATAAAAATCAAGTCTTTGTAGAAGTTCAAGTCCTCCAAGACTTGTGGGATTTTTTTTAAAAAAATATTGATAATACTCTTTGAAAAGAAGAAGGAGAAAATAGACACCCTTCTGCAAAATATAAGATTTATTTTGAATTTATAAAATCAGTGTAAAACATAGGCAAATTTGTAATTAAATATTTAGCATTTTTTTTGTAATTTCATATATCTCTTTATCGTTTTTGAATACCATTAAATATAAAGGTTCTTAAAGACTAATTCAACCAAAAAGTTTAAAAGCTGTACATAAAATTTAGATCTTACATCTCGGTTATGTTTAAGCCGCCACCTGCTATATATGAATTAATTGTTTGAGACTCTGCCGCAACAACTTGTGGCGGCATGGGATTAATTGCTTGAGTGGAGTGCAGATTTTGGAAGGTATCATGTTCATTAGTCCTGCCGTGTTTTGTTGCCGCAACAGTTTGTTGCGGCAGGGGAAAGATTAGTTTATTTTCGACCATTTATTATCCAAATTAACGGTTAAAATCATGGTTGCTGAAATAATGTCCATAGCAACCGGTTGCTATGGATGGAGACACTATATATATACATATATATATATATATGATTATGATCATCTGTAAGAGATTATCTGTTTACTACTTAAATCATTTCTAGCATGCACTCCTAAAATCTCCTCAAGTCAGCTTTTCCAGTCCTAGACCGGTGTATGTGGATTTATAAGGAAGCAAAACATGAGCAAAAAAAAGAATTTCGGGATAAGCATCTGGTTTTAAGGTATTTCAGTGAGATTTGAAGAAAAGAATTAAGATGCAGTCTCATAGTTTGTCAAGACAAGAAGCGTGATAAGTGTTGGTTTTAAGGTAGCTGGTTTTGATTTGTTCGGGAAAGTTAGCCCTGCATTCGGATGAATTTTAATTTGGTTTGCTGCTCATCCTTTTTTCACTTTACACTTCTTTGAGTTCTGATCTGTATTAACTATTAAGCAGTTGAAGATTCGAATTTTTCTCATGGAAGCTAGGGGTTCACCTACTACTAATTAGAAAAAGTATTGATGCGAGATGTACCAAGTAATATATTTGGTGATACCACAAGTGAACTTAAAGTTGATGTTTGAGTTGCATTTGCGTAAACTAGATGTAATGGGAAAGATGAAATCCTGTTATCGAAAATTTTTTATGAACCAAGTGTTAGCCTTTGTGTGGGGTCGAACCTAGTTTAATATCATTTCATCTCATCTAGATCAGTGTTGGAAAATTTGAAGTTGTATAAATGATAACAATGTCGTGAAAGTGCCATTTTACTTGTGCAACCGTCTATGAAATGTTCTAGTTTCTTTCAGTTTGTTATTTTGATTTTTAATCCCACAGCGGAAATTCATACTTAGCAGGAGTATGGCAGCTGCCCATTGTTTTAGTTTTCAATAATACTTTGGTGACTAAAGAATTATTACTAAAGATGGATACAAAATGATGTGGTTGGTTATAATTGGTTATTATCACTAGGCCCACCCATGTATAGTGGATCATCACCTAATTATATCTTGCCACATGATTTTGTAAGTCATTTTTTTATAAGATTCTTTAGTCTTATGCTGCTAATTGTAAAAGGGGATTAAGCCTCATCACTGAATTCGCTGTTGATGATAAATGCAAGCCAAGTAGTGTCTGCATTTTAATAAGTATAGTTTTGTTGTGTTTTTTTTTGTGAGAATATAAATAATAAAAAATAGTAACAATACCGTCCTTAAATATGCTTGATAAATTAAGAAATAAACGAAACTAAAATACCAGATATGCCTATGCCGGTGATCAGGCAGAAAATTTTATGGTCTCAGTTCATTCACTATCTTTACATATGTGAGTATGAGTCCAGAACACTGGCAGCTGCCTCCTCTGTGGCTCAGCATAGGGTAATAAACCTCAACATCCTATGTTAACCTTAAAGTCTACTGTAATTTTGAAATGAATTATTTGGATTTGGAACTGTTATTTGGTCAAATTTGAATTTTGAGCTTGGAAGGTGGTTTATATTGTTTCTTTAGATACCTCCATGGTAATTATAACCTCTTCAATGATCTCATGGGACATACGCTGATGTTGTTTCATCTTTCTTATGCAGGGGATTGGTTGTTCTTTTACATGGTCTGAATGAACACAGGTTTGTAATGTGTTCCTTCCATCATATTTAGCTTTCCGTTGAGTTGTTTGTTCAACTCATATTACTTGTGGTATATGTTTCCTTTGTACAGCGGAAGATACAGTGATTTTGCAAAGCAACTAAATACTAATGGATACAAGGTTTATGGAATGGATTGGATTGGTAAGTTAACACTTTTTTTTCTTTCTAAGATGATGTTTTGTTCGATGAAGATTTGTATATCCATGAATGAAAATTTTGAAAATTAAAATGTTACCGCTAATGTCCTTAAACCTTTTCTGTTGTTGGGAAAAGAGGAAGGGAGGGAGACGGAACCATCAGATTAATTGTCTCTGTTTCTGTTTCAATGTTTCTTTCCATTCTGTTATCATGTTTATATTTTGTACCTGGCATCACAACTTATAATCAGTCACATACATTAAGAAGCAGAGATGGCTTCAATTATAATTGAATATCGTGTCCACTGAATTACTTTGTGACTTATTCTGCTATCTGGGTTGCATACAAAAGCTACAACTTAGAAAATAGGAATACTGTAAGAGTACTTGAAAACCGAACTTTTTTCCACGTAAAGTGAAATTGACCTTCTGTTGCTTGTCTACAAAAACTTGTATAAATGTGCCAATGAGATTTCTCATGGTCGTCTCAAATAGTCTTTTTTGCTTGATTATGGCATATTAATTAAAGGTTTATCACCAAGGCACCAATTATCACTAGCTAAAGTGTTACACCTCTCATCCCTTAACTGGGAGGTGCAGGGTTCTAATCCGTCAGGCACTTAAAATATCCTAAAAGGGCCTTCTTTCGTAACCCCATAGTCCAGTCTGTGTAGGGTTGAGTTAAGGTTTTATGTCCCCTCACCCCCTCACCCCCTCACCCATCTTGATAATAAATAGACTTACAAAAAAAGTTAAAAATAAAATAAAGGCGGTTGACCATTATTTTCTGTATCTTAGTGGCGCTTTTATGTTGTGTCTTGACTTGCTTGGTCTTGCTTCTAAAAGATTCTACGTTAAGAACTAGAGTTTATTATGTATCAGATGTCTATTATATTCCCCTTTAGATGATCCCGATGTCAGTGTTGTCTCGTAAGGCACACAGACTTGCGCATGTGTACCTTGCACCACGAAGAGAGTGGCATATTACTACAAAAAAAATATTGTATTGACAGAAAACAGGGGAACAGATACATTGATGCGGTAGAGAATGTAAAGGTTAATGGTATTAGTGACACGGTCAAAAGCATTTTCTGACATAATTGACTCTGTATCTGCTTTCAGAATGAGGTGATTCCTAACCTTGAAAATGTTTAATCTTCAAAAAGTTCTTTTACGTTTTCTCACGCACCCCGTTTGTTTATTGTTAAACCATGAAATCCTACCTTGCAATCCTGCCTTGCATCTGATTATAATCCTTCAAAGACAGTAATTGTAATTTCTTAATACTGTTTTCCAAGCCTAGAGATCAAAATTGTTCAGCTATGCATATATATTTGGATGTTGCAGGGGTTGAATATTTTCCGTTTGAGGGCCATTGGTGCGAAAAAGTAACATGTAAGCTTCTCCTGATAAGTAATTTTATTATTTGAGTCTTTACATCTGGCCTTGTACTTATGAGAATGCTTAAGGGGCCACGTGCTTTTGGCATAAGATAAAGCCTTGAAACACTCTGTTTAACAAGTAGGAAAATAGATAGAAAGTTACTTGTTCGTAAATTACTTTTTTTTTCTTGTAGAGAGATTCTAGGCCCCCTCTTTTTCAAAGTTTGAGTGGGTTTTCCTTTTATGGCATAGCGAGGGACACTTCTGTCCTTTCTACTTTAAAGTAGACAGCACTAGACGGCGTGTTGTACAATTTTTTTAATCCTTTGAACATGTTTGATTCTTTAAGCACTACAGACATTATGCTCATTTATGCTGGTAGCATAGTTATCAAATCGTGAATCTTATTGTGTATCGAAAATACCCATATCGTGTTTCATGTAGCGTATCGTGTATCGTACGATATGAAAATGAAATGAAAAATATGGTAAATATATATAAACACACAAAAAACACAATTTATTTGACAAACAAGCATATTAGCTTGCCTATATATAAAAGTAGTCAAGTAAATATTATTATAGACAAATAAATTTTAAAGTTAAAAAGTAGTCAAATACTCTAAATTGATTTATTAGATATTATTTTAGTAATCTTTATTGAGTGACAAGAAAAAACTAAAATTCATATTTACTTTTAAACTATACAACAAAAGATAATAATTCAAATTAATAAATGAAGATTTATGTTTCTATTTGTGGAAAGTGACGTTAGAAAAATAAAGAGATATTGAAGAAGATATGTACCTCTAAAAAGCCATTAGAGGCTCATCAAGCGATATAGGATATGTTAACACTAAAAACCTCATCATTTGAAATTGTAGAACGCTTAAAAGTTTTGCTTTTTCTCTTTTGGATCAACATAAAAACTTTTAAGTCGGTTGCTAACTTTAAAAAGTATCGTGCATTGTATTGTTTCTCAAGAATCGTATCGTAATTGAATCATTTGATACGGTGTCATTTTCGATTCACTCTACAACACGTATCGAATTGTCTCCGAATCAGATTGTGTTGTACGATACGTATCGTACCATGTTAATAACTATGGCTGGGAGTTTATAGTAGTTTAAGATAACTGGAGTCATTTTCTCTGGGTTAATGCATTAGTTGTTCTGGTTTTGTCAGCATCTTCATCTTATGGCCCTTTTACTTAAATCAGTTTGGTAACTATGTGTGTTTAGTTAATAGCGTCTATCTTGCTCCCCCGCCCCCTCAGCGTCAATTTAACACCGAAAACCATGAACCACTTCTATGGATGGTTGTGGATTGTACGTAGTTTCTTTAAGTTATGTGAATTTAGTTATGGTATCTCTGTGAGGTATCTTTTTTTTTGGAGAGGTATCTGTATGCTAATTATAGTTTTAGTATCCAACTTTGTACTCCTCGATTATTCTGTTAATTTAAACATTTATAATTTTTTTGAATCTTTTATTTTATGAGTTTTGCTACATATGACGATAAATTTATATTGATTGTAAATACTAATGAATGTAACTATATGGGATAGGAGGGAATTAAGAATGGTCTTGACCCCACCCTAAATTATTCTATCTTATTGCCTAGAGTTTTGCAAGTCACAATTCATTTTTGTCATAGATTTATCGACATATAAATCATATTCCTTATTTTATTCAGGACATGGTGGAAGTGATGGGCTGCATGCATATGTTCACTCTCTTGATGATGCTGTTACGGATGTGGTATGCTTTAGGTTCATTCATAAAATGCAAAGATACTTGCTACATTAATGTAATCTGCTAAAAGGTTAATTCCCTTATTTGTCTGTAATTTAATGTAGAAATCATTTATCGGGAAGGTTTTAGCTGAGAATCCAGGGCTTCCATGTTTTTGCTTTGGACACTCGACAGGTGCAGCTATAATCCTTAAGGTGAGGTTGCTAACAATGTTGTGTGTTTCAGACTACTTGATAATGAATTTTTGAACTTTCAACTTAATAAACCCCATTTACTAATATCTAAAGCTTGGGATTTGGCATTTATCAATGTAGGCAGCACTTGACCCTGCACTTGAGAACGAAATAGCAGGTATTGTACTTACGTCACCTGCATTAGGAGTTCAGCCGTCACATCCAATATTTTTGGTGAGAGTTCTTTGTCATGTATTTGCATATCTGCAGAATTGTTTTATCAAGGAGAGACTGAAGTGCAAAAGCTATTTTAGTCCGTGTTATAAAAATCAGTAGGCGTACCTATGCAATGGATGGGGTAACTAGCGCTTAGGGTGATCTTATTTATTTATTGTATATTTTTATACACCATATAAATCATATATTACCAAAAAAAAAAAGAAAACACAATCTGATAAGCTAAGAATAAGAAGTAACTAAGTGAGGATTCTTCTAGGTCCACGAATCCCAAGAAATCCACAAATCCAAATTCGTGGATTCTTCCGCATTATTCTAGGGGAATTTATTTTAGGTTTTTTAAATGATAAGAATTGAAAGTATTACCATACTATATACTATATAAATAATATAGTGTTTTATAAACAAAAACTATCGACAAAATTAGTATAAATTATTTAGTATATATTTCCTAAATTCCTATATAGTATTAGGATATCAAATTTTTATTTTTCTTGAATTTCTAAATTTATCTTGAATTATTATTTATTGATATTGCAAATTTAATTTGTGTATATATTTTTCTATATATAAAAGAATCTGTTTAAGATGTAATTATATTCTGAATCCCCAAATTCTCATTTTTTTTTTCGAACCGCCTAATCCTGTGTAGCAAACTTGAATCTTAGGAGCCAAATTTGTGCTTCTTAGCATTTTTAGTATTGTAAAATTTCAAAGCCTTCAGTTAATATTATCATTAGTCCTTATTCTAGATTCATATTTGTAATCATTTCTAAGACGGTACTTTTGACTTTTAATCTTCTGACCAATTCCGGGGACCTAATGCGTTTGGATTGAAGGAATGGAATGGTGATTGGAATGATTCATTCCATTCTAGTTGGAATGAGTTATTTCATGCTCTCCCTCTCCCAACACCCTCATGGCTCAATGATAAAAAAAAACTACTAAGGTTTTGGGCATGAAATCTTGGGCAAGAATGTTAAATTTCAGTCGAAATTTTTTTAAAAAAAATAATAACCAAACACAATTTTTTTCATTCCATAGGAATGAGTAATTCCATTCCCACTTTATTACTTCAATCCAAACGTAGCTTGAGTGCTCAGCTGAATCAAGGTGGTAGCTGAATGATTCTGCCTGTGATAGGGCTTAGGCACGTGACTAAACTGACTAGAAGGATTTTTAGAACACTTATATTAGTTCCTTTACCAAAATTATCATAGATTTCATGGTATAAGGTTTTCGATAAGCAAGGATGCATTTACTCAAATTGTTATACCTAATCATCTGCGTGCTGAAACACCATTAATAACACACTTCAGTTAGAACCTTACTTTTGAAACAAAACCAGCTACGTCTCCTTTCTCACCTTTAAGTCAACATAGGGCTTTATTGTTTAGACTGAGCATATAGCCAACAGATCCTACCTTCTTCAACTAGATGGCAAACATCATTCGCTATTTAAATTCGTCCAATCTAATTCTCCTTACTTCACTCTTTATATCTGACGCTAATGTCAAGTGTGTGCGAGCGTGCGTGTGTGATGAAGTTCTTTTTTTGGTAACCCATAACAGTCATTCTATTCTGAAAGCAGCCTCAAAATTTTGCTCAATGGCAGGTTCTTGCACCGGTTTTCTCCTTCTTGTTGCCAAAATACCAATTCAGTGCTGCAAATAAGAAGGGTATGCAAGTTTCTCGGGATCCAGATGCACTACTGGCCAAGTATTCTGATCCATTAGTCTATACCGGATCAATCAGGGTGAGAACTGGTTACGAGATCCTTCGAATTGCGTCTTACTTGCAACAAAATCTGAAAAAATTGAAAGTGCCATTTCTAGTTCTCCATGGCTCTGCAGATACCGTAACTGATCCAAAAGCTTCTCAAAAACTATATGAAGAGGCTTCCTCAACGGACAAAAGCATCAAATTATACCCGGGCCTCCTGCACGATCTACTTTTTGAACCCGAACGAGAAGAAATTGTGAAAGGCATCATTGAATGGTTGAACAATAGGATCCAAGGTTAGGCACTGCATATGTTTTATCTGAAAAAGCTCGGGTTTTAATTGGGTCGGGGCATATTTTAGATTGCCCCTTGAGCCTTTAAAATGAACTTTGGCAAGAGATTGTTGTCTTGCTAAATAAAACTTGGGATATTTATGTTAATATTTGGGAGTCTTCGGCTCCAATTAATTTGGAAGATACATACTACATATGAATTGTTATTCTAAGAACTTTATTGGGAAGATTGTTAAATAAATTATATTGGAACTTGTTATTTTATAGAATAAAATTAATTAATTAATTAGGTACTTATATGAATTGAGAGAAGATATTTTTTTTGTATAACGCTTACGTTGCGCTTAAGGGTGGGTCTACAATTGTCTCTCTCAATTTTAAGATGAATGTATAGATGTGTATAAAGTTCTTGAGATGACAATGGAGATCAAATTCTGACTATTTTATTTATAGAATAGTTAAGGGTCAAAATCGTTATGCCAAATTAATGTTAGTAATAATATTTATGAGCCACATAATTACCAAACTTATAAATAAGATGATTAAATTAATGCAATATGTAAGCTCAATAATTTCATAAATATTAGAGGTCACATAAGGGAATATAAAAAAATATATTATAACATTCTCCCACTTGATCAAAATACTATTTATATATAAAAATATAATGCTTACAATTATTAATTTGACCAAACATTAATTTAATGTCTATATTATGTTCAAATAAAAACACCAATGTGAATTAATACAATATTTGTGTCACTATTAACACAAGATTCTCATTAGTTACACAATTAGTACTTTCATTAGAACAAATATTAATATTAAGCACAACGGGTATGAATAGAGTTTACGTAAGTTGTAATAAATTAAACTTATTCATATGGTCCTAAAATAATTGTTTGCTCACAAGTTCTCAAGTGTGCACAATAAAGAGATTAGCAAACCATAAACGAAATGTGAAGTCCAAAACAACGAGGTCAAAATATTCTCTTGTATCAAAGTAATTCACTAATTAAGACTGCTAGTTAAACTCATGCTGACAACATACTCTAAAAAGAGCTTGGGTGATAAGCCTTTGTAAGTGAATTCGCTAACATATCATGCATACTAATATAGTTAATGACAACGCTTTGATCTTCAACTCTTTCATTGACAAATAAGTACATAGTGTTGAGGTACAGTTCAACACCACTCGAACTGGTGTTGTTGGAAAAACTAACAACAAAATTATTGTCACAAAATACTTTCAATGGCCTTGAAATGAAATCTACACCTTAAGTCCTGAAATAAGATTCTTCAATAATGCGGCATGACAAATAGCATGATAACAAGCCACATATTATGCCATCATCGTGGAAGTAGTAGTTAACTCCTGCTTATGACTTCTCCACGAAATAGGGCCTCCTGAAAGCATAAAAATGTATCCTGATGTATATTTCTTTTTATCTTTACACTTACAAAATCAGAATCAGAATAACTAACAACTTCAAAGTTATCTGTTTTCTTGAATGTAAACATAAAATCATTAGTACCTTGTAAATAGCGTAAAACATTTTTGGCTGCTTTCTAATGATCCAAACCTGGATTTGACTGGTAACATCCAAGCATACCAGTTACATACGCTATATTTGGACGTGTACAAACTTGAGCGTACATAACACTCTTAACCACAGAAGCATAGGGAATACGATTCATTCAAGTTGATTCTAAGGACATCGATATGAGCCAAATTTGTCACCCTTAACAACAGGGGTGACATTAGGAGAACAATTTTGCATGTTGTATGTGTTAAGAACTTTGTCAATATAAACTCTTTGGGACAAACTTAATATTCAAGAGACATATCTCGATGAATTTCAATATCTATGACTAAGAAGTTTCACCGAGATCCTTCATATCAAAATTTCCAGAAAGGAAACGTTTGGTCTCATGCAACATGTCTAAGTTATTACTTGCAAGTAGTATATCATCAACATACAAAACAAGAATAACAAATTTATTCCCACTGACCTTCACGTATATGCATTGATCCACTATATTCTTTTTAAAATCAAAATTACTCATCATCTCATGAAACTTAAGATACCATTGTCGAGAAGCATGTTTTAACCCATAGATGGACTTCTTTAGTCTACATATCATATGTTCCTTGCCTTTAACCAGAAAACCTTCTAATTGTGCCATATAAACGTTCTCGTGCAAGTTACCATTAAGGAATATATTTTTAACATCAATTTGATATAACTCCAATTCATAATGAGCTACTAGTGCCATGACTATTCTAAATGAATCTTTCCTAGATACTGTAGAGAAATTTTCATTATAATCCACGCTTTCTTTCTAGGTGAAACCTTTAACAACCAATCGAGCTTTATATTTTGTAACGTTCCCTTTAGGATCTAATTTTGTCTTATAGACCCACTTGCAACCAACAGGTTTAACACATTTTGGTAACTTTTCAAGATCCCAAACGTTACTAAGCTCCATTGATTTTAATTCATCATTCATGGCTTCAAGCCATTGAGTTGATTGAGAACTCGTATTGGTTTCTTTATAGGAGATATGATCATTAATCATACTTGAATCATAGTCAATTTCATTAAGATAATTTATAAATTCATCAAAATAACAAGCTTTCTAGGTCTTTCGGACCTAAGTAAAGGCTACACAATTTCAGGAATATGATTTTTAATAATGTGATGTTCAACAATAGGTGGTGGCTCAGCTATACCAGGGGCATCATTCGCTTCAATAATAAGTTGTTGTGTCTCACCCTATTGAATTACAGGATTAAGAACATAAATCTTGTTTTCTTCAAGATCTATTTTTTCTAGGCTCACCACTTCAACTTAAATCACCATTCTCTAAAAACTCTGCATGCCTAGTCTCAACAATTCTAGTGGTATGTGAGGGACATAAAAAACAAAAACCCTTATATATATATATATATATATATATATATATATATATATATATATATATCAAGATATCCAATGAAATGGCAACTAATGGTTTTAGAGTCAAGTTTCTTTATTTGTGGATTGAAAATCTTAGCCTCGGCTGGACAACCCCTTACCTGTAAGTATTTTAAACTAGGTTTTTCACCTGGCCAAATTTCATAAGGAGTGTTAGGGACAAATTTGCTAGGAACTCGGTTTAAAATATGAACATCTGTCTTTAATGCCTCAGTCCAAAAAAACATAGGCAAGCTGGAATTGCATAACATACTACATACCATATTTATAAGGGTAAGATTTCGTTTCTCAGCTACACCATTCTGCTGCGGTGTACCAGACATTATATACTGAGCGACGATACTGTTTTCTTGACAAAATAAGGTAAATGGACCAGGACTATGACCTATATCAGAGTGTTTACCATAATACTTTTCGCCTCTATCCGATCTCATTACTTAAATTTTTTGATCAAGTTAATTTTCAACTTCAGAAACATATTTAGTGATTCATATTTTTCATTAATCAGTCATACATAAGTATAGCGAGAATAGTTATCAATGAACGTAATGAAAGATTTGTGTCCATCAATTTCAGGAGAAAATGGTCCACATATATCAATGTGAATCACCTCAAGAAGTGCACCACTTTTATAGGCTCATTCCTTACTACCTTTCACAAATTTTCCTTTTTATACATTCAATACAATGGTCAAGATCAGAGAAACCTAGTGAATGAAGAATTACATCCTTTATAGACGTTACATTCCGTCTTTTGAAATATGGCTTAAACGTTGATGCCACAATTTTGAAGAATTCTCATTATATAGTTTTCTCTTATTTCCACTTTTAGAGGTACTTTCTATCGCATTCATTGTTAACAAGGATTCAACAAATACATTATCCAAATTTAACTTATAGAGGTTTCCCTCTAAAGAGCCAGAACCAATAACATGAAAGTAATGATAAATAATTATTTTATTATTTCCAAACTTAAACGAAAAACTATTAACGTCAAGTTTAGATACATGAATTAAATTCCGTGTCATCTTGGGAATATAAAGTGTAGCATTTAAATACAAGGTGAAATCACTCTCCAAAACTAAAAGGAGAGTTCCTACAGTTTCAACTTGTATAAGCTCTTCATTGTCAACTTTAATGATTTTTTCCTCCTTTTGGAGTGTTTTCTTTGAAAGGAATCCCTGTAATGAATTAGTAATGTGAACCATAACACAAGTGTCAAACCACAGTGTATTAGAAGAAATATTAATTCAAAAAGATTCATAAGTCACATAATTGAAAGACATACCTTTCTTTTCAAGATATTCTCTGAACTTAGGGAAGTCTTTCTGAATGTTTTTGCTTCTTATAGAACCAACACTTAGAAAATACCTCATAATTGTTACCTAAATAATTAGAAAACGACTTATCCTTATTGTGACGCTCCCAAAATAGGTATACATCATCCATTCTAAGTCGCCAAATACATAGTACATAATTTAAATACAAACTTAATTAATACAACTGTCGTATAAAATACGACAAAACATAGATGACTTTTTACACGAATATTGTCACATAGACAATATCCAAATTCAAATTCAATCTTCATTATATTTATTATCACACTAAATAGTGAGGACTACTAAAACAACCATCTCGGACCGTCACTCCATTCCCCGACTAGTCCCGGCTACGTTCTCATTTCCTGAAGAGAACAATGAAAGCAAAAGGGCGAGCTCAACTAGCCCAGTAAGAAATATTATGATTAACATAATGCAGATTAAATTATCGTTAGCCTTCAACAGTGTTAAACTGATAAAATATAATAAACATCAAGTTTAACTGCAGCGGAACAAGCAATCCATTAGAAGAGTCAAGTAGAGCTTGATATCTACTATCTTCTATGATTTAAAACGTTTATCATCAATTTTATCGCTGAGACTCAACTTAATAAATAATTCACTTCATCGAATCATCCCTGCATTATGGGCCAAGAATATTCATTAGTATCACGTCCACGAATTATCCATGCACTACGGGACAATGATATTCATGTAATCATCAATGGTCATAAACATGCTAACAAGTGTCCATCAATGCACTACGGGTCAATGAGAACTTTTATCACATTATTTGTAACATTGCAGGTCATGATTATATCGAATAATCCCTAGTCATAATCATATCGATCAACAGTCCATCTATGCACTACGGGCCAAAGATGACTTTCATAACAATATAAGCATGAGGATGATGACAATGATATAAGAATTCAATTAAATGAAAGCAAATGATAAATTTTTAAATATTTATAATTTAATTTATCCAGAATTCAAAAACGTCCAAATTGTCAACATGATACTTCTTTGTGGAGTAAAATTCAAGAATAATATTGTATCAAAAATGATTTGGATCGAATTTTTTTTTAATTTTTGTCATGAATAGTACCCCGGATGAATAGTAACTGAGTGAATAGTACTTCGGGAATGGTACTCCGTGAATAGTACTTCGGCAAGAAAAAGTAAAAATTATCAAGAATATTTATAATAATATTTCCATGAAAAGATACTGGATGAAGCACAAATTTTAAGCATATTCTACTAATTTCATGGAGTATAGAAGTCAAAACTTAACAACTTAAGTGTAGAATTCAAAATCTGAAATGAAATAATATTACTTACATATTACAGAGTACGGAAGAAAATATTATTTCTTACGAGTATTGAACAAAAATAATATCCTTTACCTTAAAAAAGAGAGTACTTCTGACTGGTAGAACAGAGATATTCTTGAAGAAAACTTTCACTGTTTTCTACACTCAAAGCTTCCTAAAACTCGAAAGAAATACTCTTAATATTATAGAAGAGGAATTCTCTGATTCTGGTGTGACTTTCAATTTTAAACTAAGCATCCTATTTATAGGAGAATGGAAGGATACTATTTGAAAAAGAAAATCACGAACTGCACAGGGAAGTTTTCACGGACGCCGGTTGAATTTAAAAAAAATGATTTTACTATGCAAACACTATGCATAATAAAATATAATATATTCTATTTTTCATAAAAAAAATAAAACTTATTATAATATATGTGACGCCCCCAAAATAGGTATACATCGCCCATTCTGAGTCGCCAAATACGTGGTACAGAAACAAATATAACTTCATTAATACAATTGTCGTGCAAAATACGACAACACATATACTGTGAGTTTAAATACAAATATTGTCTAATAGACATTATTCAAACTCAAAAGGAGTGCTTATTACAACTATTGATATACTATTTTATAAAAATAGTGAGGACTGCTAAAACAACTTTCTAGAATCATCACTCCATACCCCAGTTAGTTCCTGCTAAATTCTCACCTCCTGAGAAGAAAAATGGAACAAAAAGGAAAAGGGTGAGCTCAACTAGCCCAGTAAAGAATATTATGACTAAGATAATGAACAACAATTTATCGTTAGCCTTTAACAAATCAGATAAAATATAATGGACAACCAGTTTTAGATCAATATTCGCAGCTGAAATAATAATTCAGTAGAAGAGTTAAGTAGAGAATGAAATCTACTATCATCTATGGATTTAAAAGTCCATAATTAATATTTTATCGCTGTAACATCAATCAATATACATGTTGAATCAAATATTCATCTTTGCACTACAGACCAAAGATATTCATTTGTATCACCAGTTGGTCATGTTCATCTCAACACCTATTCATCTTTGCACTACGGGCCAAAGATATTTATCAGTTAATCATTCATCATTCAGTAATATCATCATTTAGGACTGAGGATGATGAAACATATTTTTAAGAAACGAATCCAGTGAGATAAAAGATCAAAGATTAAGGATTCTTACTTTAGTTTATCCAAGTTCAAAAATACTCCAAAATAAATCATAGTGGAGTAAAATTCAAGAATGAAGATCAAAACATGGATACAATCAAAGATAGTAACCATAATAGATATCTTGAACAAAGAAGAGAAAATTTTATTTTTCTGTGAATAGTGTCGTATACGTGAATAGTGCCGTATACGTGAATAGTAACCTTGACATGAAAAATATAGAAATTCCATAATAAATTCATATCAATATTTTGGCATAATGATATTGAAGAAAATAATATCATTTATAAAGAAAATAACATCCCTTACCTCAAAAGAACAGTACTTCCGGCTGAAATATCAAGTATAAGGCTGAAGAAAACTTGCACTGAATAGCAACTCACAAAGTATCTAAATACTCACAAAATACGCTCGATAATATAGAGATAAAAAGCTTATGATTCTGGTGTGATTTTCAATTCTAACTAAGCACCCTATTTATAGGAAAATACTTAGAACGCCATAGCAGACTAACCTGCTACCTGATTACTTTACCTGCTACTATTCAAGCCCACCACTTTTGAAATAAAATTTCATCACATTTTTCACCAACCAAAAGTGGGGCCCACCCATGTTTTTAATAAAAAATATTTATTTCTGAAACTTTAATAATTCATAATAAATAGCACTTTTATCAAAAAAATACGAATTTTATGTCTATTCCATAGAAAATTAAATTCTCTACAACTTTGTAGATTTAAGTTTTTTTCAAATTCCAAACGAAAAATGACTGAAATCCACATACGGACGATTTTTAGCACCTCTATTCCGATAAAATACTGATAAAATACCTCAGCATTTATTCCTTCATTTATATCCACACAAAATAAATATTTCCCTATCCATCCACATTGAATAAATATTTTCTTATCATATAAATCAATAATTATTTATTCATAAATAATATTATAGAATCACAATTATGACAACTAGGTCGTTCCCAAGAAAGAAGGGATTTTTTGATAAGAATTTCTCTTTATTGGCGCGCAATTAGGTGACCAAACCCCTTTTCTAGACAGAACTTTCTTAGACATTGCCAATAATGCTATCTAACAATATTATTCTAATAATATGAATTATTGATCTGATAATTGAGATACTGTGCAGTGACAATTATTAGAACAACAATAATATAAAATATCAACGCATCAATTATTGAATCAATAAAATAAAATGTTGAACAGTAATTACTGTAACCATTATTGAGTAGTGCATTCTTACGTAAGAATCAATAATTCAAAAATACTGTGCAATACCGTGTGTTACTGTGCAACCACGCGTATTACTGTATTTAAACCACCGGGTATTCCAATATTGTTAACGGTAATAACTACGCCGTTAATTGTAAAAACTCAAACTTGTCGTTTTTTCATTCGACCGTTTTTCGTTATGGGGCCTACAAATGGTTGTGCCATCGTACGAATATTCGCTGACAGCAAGAATATTCCACGACCAAACGAATAGTCCCTGACAACAATGAATATTTTATAACCACTTGCTTATTTTGTAAAATTTGTACATTTCACCCATAACCAAAGTATTATATCAAATTTACACCTTATTATTCACAATAATAATTAGAGAAAATTCGATTTTATTTATAAAAGGTTGTGGTCTTACTATATATATATATATATATATATATATATATATATATATATATATATATATATATATATATAACATTAATCATACAACCCCCCCAGTGAATCAAATTACCTCCCACCCACGACATTTCATTTTCAAGTGGGCCCCACCATATTATATATATATATATATATATATATATATATATATATATATACTGAATAATTTTTTATCGATTATTTTGAAAAATGGGGGGTCCATATAATAAGAAAAATTTACAACAAATACTTTAGAAAAAATTCCCTCAATATTTTTAACAACATTATTCATCATTATTATAACCCATAATATTAACAACCAGATTGTTCCCAGGAAAGAGGGGGCTTTCCGATAAAGATTTTTTCCTATTGGCGCGCAATTAGGTGACCAAACCCCTTTCCTCGACAGAACTTTCTAGACATTGTTAATTATGCAAATAATAATATGAATAACTTTTCATCTCAATTATTGATTTAATAATATAAAATATTGAAAATAATTGAATCAAATAATGTGAGATACTATGCAGCAATTACTGTAGCAATAATTGAATATAACTGAGTGACTTCTCACGTAAGTATCAATAATCAATACCGTGTGCTACTATGAAACCACGCGTATTACTTTACTTTTATCATCGGGTATTCCAACAGTTAACGGTAAAACTTTCGCCGTTACTTTTATAAAATGATATTTCTGTCATTTTCTAACTCCGACAATAATTCCGTTGTGGGGTCCACCAATGATTGTACCGTCGTACGAATATTTCCTGTTAAAACAAATATTCTCCGACCAATTGAATAGTTTATAACAACTTGCATACTTTGCAAAATTTATAAATATTACCCACAACTATAACATTATATCAAATCTACACCATAATATTCAAAAATATATTTCGAGAAAATTAATCTTTATTTATGAAAGTTAGGTTCTAACAACCTCCCCTTCTTATGAAATTTCATCCTCGAAATTGGGGTACGTACCTGGTATGTCGAAGAGGTGAGGATACCTTAATTTTATTTTAGATTCTAACTCCCAGGTCATTTCCTCAACATCGTGGTTTTTCCACAACATCGTGATTTTTCCACAAAACTTTGACTTAAGGTATAACCTTAGAGCGTATAATATGTTCCTTCTTATCCAAGATTTTAACAGGTACCTCTTCATACGTTAAATCTTTCGCTATCTCGTCTGGTTCTAACTCAATAATATGGATCGGGTTTTTCACATATTTACGTAACATGGATATGTGAAAAACGTTATGAACGCGAGACATACTTGGAAGTAAAGCGAGTCTATAGGCCACAGTTCCTACTCGATCAAGGATTTCAAATGAGCCAATGAATCGAGGATTGAGATTTCCTCTCTTTCCAAATCTTGTAACTCCTTTCCATGGAGAAACACGTAACAACACATGCTCTCCAACATTGAATTCCACGTCCTTTCAATGAAGATCAAAATAACTCTTTTGTCATATTGTGAGATTTTTATACGTTATCGGATCATTTGAATCTTTTCCGTTGTCATGCGTACCAATTCTGGTGCCAACAACATTACTTCCCCCACCTAGTCCTAGCATACTGGAGAACGACACTTGCGTCCATACAACGCCTTGAATGGAGCCATGCCAATACTTGCTTGATAATTGTTGTTGTAGAAAAATTCCATCAATGGCAAAAACTTGTCCCAACTTCCTTTGAAGTCAAGGATACAAAGTCTTAATAGATCTTCAAGAGTTTGAATAGTCATCTCCGACTGCCCGTCCATTTGAGGATGATATGCCGAACTAAATCGTAAATCTGTGCCCATAGCTTTTTGCAAACTAACCCAAAATCATGAAGAGAATCTTGGGTCGCGATCAGAAACTATGGTTATTGGCATACTATGTAATCTTACAATCTTATTTATGTATATACGAGCAAGACGTTCAAGTGAATAAGTTTCTCGTATAGGTAAGAAATGAGCAAACTTGGTTAGTCTATCGATAATAACCCAAATCACATCTATGCCTTGAGAAACCTTAGGAAGACCAGTAACGAAATTCATGGTAATGTGCTCCCACTTCCATTGTAGAATTTCAAGTGGTTGTAATAGACCTTTTGGCACTTGATGCTCTGCCTTGACTCGTTGACATGCTAAACACCTTGAGATAAACTCTGTGATTTCTCTTTTCATATTGCTCCACCAAAATATATATCGAAG
The DNA here is from genome assembly GCA_016801055.1 of Panax notoginseng. NCBI lineage: Eukaryota > Viridiplantae > Streptophyta > Magnoliopsida > Apiales > Araliaceae > Panax > Panax notoginseng. Next base: position 202,169,963 of record CM029016.1, read on the forward strand.
ATCAAGATACATTTTTGTACTTCCAGGATGGATTACAAACGATGTGTTGTGCGCCTCCATCATGATTTTATACTTTAAATCAGGGTCGTTAGGAACACAAAGTTCGGAGTTGCTCGATGTATTCCTTCTTCATCGATTCTTGCTTCCGAAATATCACCTTCTTGCACTTTCTTTTTCATGCGCATCAGCTCCAGGTCTTTAGCTTGAACAACTTTAACTTTATCGATTAAAGTCAGTTCTACTCGTATATTTGTCATCATCACGTGGGTCTCTGGAGTCTTTATCTCTATCTCCATCCTTTGTAAGTCATACAAAATGGGCCTTTGCGTTGACAATATCGCACTCGTACCCGCATATGATCTTCTACTCAATTCGTCAGCTACCACGTTTACTTTTCCAGGATGGTATTGAATGGTATGATCGTAATCTTTCAACAGCTCAAGCCAACGTCGTTGCCGCATGTTGAGTTCCTTTTGGGTTAAGAAATATTTAAGGTTTTTATGATCCGTATAGATCTCCACCTTCTCCCCATACAGGAAATGCCTATAAATCTTTAGTGCGAAAACGACTGCTGCCAACTCTAGATCACGAGTAGGATAATTTCTCTCATATTCTTTGAGTTATCGTGAGGCATATGCTATGACTTTCTCATGTTGCATGAGAACATATCCTAACCCTCTGCTTGAAGCATCACTGTAGATGACAAATCCCTCCGAACCAGATGGTATTGTCAGAACATGTGTTGAAATGAGTCTCCTCTTGAGTTCTTGAAAACTCTTTTCACATTCCTCGCTCCAACCAAATTTTGTATCTTTTTAAGTCAGTTAAGTTAATGGAGTAGCGATTCGAGAAAATCCTTCCACGAATCTCCGATAATAACCAGCTAAGCCCAAAAAGCTACATACTTCAGTCACTGACTTAGGTTGCTCCCAACTTTGAATTGCTTCAATCTTTGCCGGGTCAACAGATATTCCATGATTTGATATCACGTGCTTGATAATTGTTGTTGTAGAAAAATTCCATCAATGACAAAAACTTGTCCCAACTTCCTTTGAAGTCAAGGATACAGAGTCTTAATAGATCTTCAAGAGTTTGAATAGTCATCTCTAACTGCCCGTCCATTTGAGGATGATATGCCGAACTAAATCGTAAATCTGTGCCCATAGCTTTTTGCAAACTAACCCAAAATCGCGAAGAGAATCTTGGGTCGCGATCAGAAACTATGGTTATTGGCATACTATGCAGTCTTACAATCTTGTTTATGTATATACGAGAAAGACGTTCAAGTGAATAAGTTTCTCGTATAGGTAAGAAATGAGCAAACTTGGTTAGTCTATCGATAATAACCCAAATCACATCTATGCCTTGAGAAACCTTGGGAAGACCAGTAACGAAATTCATGGTAATGTGCTCCCACTTCCATTGTAGAATTTCAAGTGGTTGTAATAGACCTTTTGGCACTTGATGCTCTACCTTGACTCGTTGACACGCTAAACACCTTAAGATAAACTCTGTGATTTCTCTTTTCATATTGCTCCACCAAAATATATATCGAAGATCAAGATACATTTTTGTACTTCCAGGATGGATTGCAAACGATGTGTTGTGCGCCTCCATTATGATTTTATACTTTAAATCAGGGTCGTTAGGAACACAAAGTCCGGAGTTGCGCGAAGTATTCCTTCTTCATCGATTCTTGCTTCCGAAATATCACCTTCTTGCACTTTCTTTTTCATGCGCATCAGCTCCAGGTCTTTAGCTTGAACAACTTTAACTTTATCGATTAAAGTCGGTTCTACTCGTATATTTGTCATCATCACGTGGGTCTCTGGAGTCTTTATCTCTATCTCCATCCTTTGTAAGTCATACAAAATGGGCCTTTGCGTTGACAATATCGCACTCGTACCCGCATATGATCTTCTACTCAATTCGTCAGCTACCACGTTCACTTTTCCAGGATGGTATTGAATGGTATGATCGTAATCTTTCAACAGCTCAAGCCAACGTCGTTGCCGCATGTTGATTTCCTTCTGGGTTAAGAAATATTTAAGGTTTTTATGATCCGTATAGATCTCCACCTTCTCCCCATACAGGAAATGCCTCTAAATCTTTAGTGCGAAAATGACTGCTGCCAACTCTAGATCACGAGTAGGATAATTTCTCTCATATTCTTTGACTTATCGTGAGGCATATGCTATAACTTTCTCATGTTGCATGAGAACATATCCTAACCCTCTGCTTGAAGCATCACTGTAGATGACAAATCCCTCCGAACCAGATGGTATTGTCAGAACATGTGTTGAAATGAGTCTCCTCTTGAGTTCTTGAAAACTCTTTTCACATTCCTCGCTCCAACCGAATTTTGTATCTTTTCAAGTCAGTTAAGTTAATGGAGTAGTGATTCGAGAAAATCCTTCCACGAATCTCCGATAATAACCAGCCAAGCCCAAAAATCTACGTACTTCAGTCACTGACTTAGGTTTCTCCCAACTTTGAATTGCTTCAATCTTTGTCGGGTCAACAGATATTCATTGATTTGATATCACGTGCCCAAGGAATTGTACTTCCTCAAGCCAGAACTCGCATTTCTTTAACTTGGCATATAGCTTATTTTCACGAAGCTTTTGGAGTATCAGTCTCAAGTGTTGCTCATGATCTTCACGAATTTTGGAGTAAATGAGGATGTCATCAATAAAGACGACCACAAAGTGATCCAAATATTTCTTGAATACTCAGTTCATCATATCCATGAAGGCGACAGGAGCATTAGTCAATTCAAAGGACATGACTAGGAATTTATATTGCCCGTACCGAGTTCTAAAAGCAGTATTTGGAATGTCATCGGTTTTAATCTTTAACTAATGATATCCGAAATGAAGATCGATATTTGAAAAGAATTTAGCGCCTTGCAACTGGTCAAGCAAGTCATCAATACGAGGTAACGGATACCTATTTTTGATGGTGATATGATTCAACTCCCGATAGTCAATACAAAGTCACGTACTTCCATCTTTCTTCTTTACGAATAGAACAAGAGCACCCCAAGGAGTCGTACTAGGACAAATGAAATCGATGTCTAACAATTCCTGCAGTTGGGTCTTTAACTCCTGAAGTTCAATAGGAGTCATTCGATATGGGGCTTTGAAAATGGGTTTTGTACCGGGTTCAAGGTCGACTCCAAACTCGATTTCACGCTCCGGGGGTAGGCTAGGAAGTTCTTTGGGGAATACGTCAGGAAATTTATTAGCAATAGAAATATCATTCAAATCTGACGTATTTTTTTTTAAATCAGTGACATGGGCTAAGAAAGCTTGACATCCATTTTTCAATAAACGAATAGCTTTATGGCTTGATATGACAGTGATTGACTTTAGTGGTTTGGTTGCTTGAATTCGCATAATAGATTGGTTAGGAATATGAAAGCTAACAACCTTACGAATACAATCAATTTTTGCATGATGAGTGGTTAACCAATCAATCCCTAAAATCACATCAAATGAAAGTATTTTCAAAGAAATAAGATCGACAAGTAACTTGTGGTCACCGATTTGAATCAAACGAGACTTATAAACAGTGGATGTAATGAAGGTTTCTCCCAACGGAGTATCAACAGATAAGTCAAAGTCTAATTTCTCCGGAGTTAAATTTAAACGTTGAGCACAAGTAGGAGAAATAAAAGAATGGGTAGAACCGGTATGAAATAAGGTATAGACTTCGCTTGAGTTTATGATTAGCTTACCCGTAATAACCTCATTCGGGTTCCTCGCTTTTTGGGAGGTCACGACAAACGCTCTCCCTTGAACCACCGGCTTTGACTTCTCTGGGACGGCCTTTGGTGCTTCCATCCCAGTTGGACTTGACTTCACTACATGACAAAATCGAGCCAGGTGACCTTCTCTTCCACAATTATAACATGTTTTGGACTGCTGCGTACAATTTGGACTTATGTGTCCTTCCCCTCCTCATTTGTAGCATACGATCGATGGTCGTTCTCCTTCCTTAACAACGAGTGCTGGTGCTGACGTCTTTCCATCATTTTTGAATCTCATCTTCTTGAAATTTCCACTTCTATTGTCTAGGCCATGATTACCACCGAAGTGGTTACCATTTTTGGGATGTTGATTTCCTCCACGTTTGTTGTCACCGCTTCGATGACTGCTACCACTGGTATTATCATTTTGCCGGCTGCTCTCTCTTAGTTGGGTTGACACATTATCACACTCTAATAACTGAGCCCTATTTACAATATCTGAATACAAACACAGTTTGTGAGAAATGAGATATTGACGTATTTCAGGTTTCAAACCTCGCAGAAACATTCACGTCATTTTCTCCTCATTATCAACCAAGTGGGACGCAAATCGGGATAACTCGGCAAACTTAGCTTCGTAGTGCGACACGGTCATATTGTTTTGCTCCAGCTTGATGAACTCTACCTCCTTCATATGACGAATACTTTCAGAAAAGTACTTGTCGATGAACAGTTATTAGAACTTCTCCTAAGACATCTTTAGTGCGGCAGGCTGAGTACATTTTACAGACTCCCACCAGTAATCTGTCTCTCCTCTTAACATGAATGTGGTAAAGGGAACCTTTTGCTCCTCGGAGCATCCCAATACATCAAATATCTTGGTGATCTGTTTTATCCACGTCTCTGCCTTAGTGGTTCTAGCTTTCCCACAAACTCTGGTGGTCCCAGCTCCTTGAACTGTTTAGCTGTGACCATCCGTGAGTTGCCAGTGTTTCCACCTGTATTGCCTGAATTACAGAAATCTTATGAACATTCAGTCGTTCATCATTTGGTCGGTGTTGTTATTCACCTGAGGATTATTACCTTCCTGATACATATTATCCTGGGTATTGATCGTTGATGACTCAACGGTCTCATGTGCTCCATTGCTTTTCTCCATATTCTCAGATGTCATTTTCAAACACTGCCACAAAATAAGGGTTAATTGACACGCCACATATTATCCCTATATTCTGACCGACTAATTAAAAATCAAATAAGTTTAGGTAGGTCATACTAGCGAAGGATTTCCCCGTCTCTCCCCCTAATTCTAGTCTCATACCTTAGTCAGAGATTATATCCCTAAGCTTTGATACCAACTGTGATGCCCCAAAAATAGGTATACATCACCCATTCTGAGTCGCCAAATATATGGTACATAATTCAAATACAAACTTAATTAATACAACTGTCGTGTAAAATACGACAGAACATAGCTGAGTTTTTACACGAATATTGTCTCATAGACAATATCCAAACTCAAATTTAATCTTCATTACATTTATTATCACACTAAATAGTGAGGACTACTAAAACAACCGTCTCGGACCACTAAAACAACCGTCTCGGACCGTCACTCTATTCCCCGGCTAGTCCTGGCTACGTTCTCATTTCCTTAAGAGAACAATGAAAGCAAAAGGGTGTGCTCAACTAGCCCAGTAAGAAATATTATGATTAACATAATGCAGAATAAATTATCGTTAGCCTTCAATAGTGTTAAACTAATAAAATATAATAAACATCAAGTTTAACTGCAGCGGAATCCATTAGAAGAGTCAAGTAGAGCCTGATATCAACTTTCTTCTATGATTTAAAAAGTTTATCATCAATTTTATCGCTGAGACTCAGCTTAATAAATAATCTACATCATCGAATCATTATTGCAATATGGGTCAAGGTTATTCATGTAATCATCAATGGTCATGATCATATCAACAACTGTCCATCAATGCACTACAGGCCAATGAGAACTTTTACCATATTATTTGTAACATTACAGGTCATGATTATACCGAATGATTCCTGGTCATAATCATACCGATCAACAGACCATCTATGCACTACGGGTCAAAGATAATTTTCATAACAATATAAGCATGATGATGATGACAATGATATAAGAATTCAATTAAATGAAAGCAAATGATAAATTTTTAAAGATTTATAATTTAATTTATCCAGAATTCAAAAACGTCCAAATTGTCAACATGATACTGCTTTGTGGAGTAAAATTCAAGAATAATATTGTATCAAAAATGATTTGGATCGAAAAAAAATAAATGTTTGTCATGAATAGTACCTCGGATAAATAGTAACTGAGTGAATAGTATCTCGTGAATAGTACTTCAGGAATATTACCCCGTAAATAGTACTTCTGCATGAAAAAGTTAAAACTTATCAAGAATGCTCAGAATAATATTTTCATGAAAAGATACTGGATGAAGCGCAAATTTCAAGGATATTCTAATAATTTCATGGAGTATAGAAGCCAAAACTTAACAAAATAAGTGTAGAATTCGAAATCTGAAATGAAATAACATTACTTACATACTACAGAGTATGGAAGAAAATATTATTTCTTACGAGTATTGAACAAAAATAATATCTCTTACCTTAAAAAGAGATTACTTCTGACTGGTAGAGTGGGGATATTCTTGAAAAAAACTTTCATTGTTTTCTACACTCAAAGCTTCCTAAAACTCGAAAGAAATACGCTCAATATTATAGAAGAATTCTCTGATTCTTGTGTGATTTTCAATTGTAAACTAACCATCCTATTTATAGGAGAATGAAAGGATACTATTTAAAAAAAACAATCACGGACTGCACAGGGAAGTTTTCACGGACGCCGGCTGAATTTAAAAATAAAATTAATTTTACTATGCAAACACTATGCAAGCACTATGCATAATACTTCCTCTGTCCCAAATTAATTGCTCAGTTTTGACTTTTTTAAGTCAAATTGACTATTTTTAGAATTAATAATTAAGCATATATAAATATATTTCTAAAATTATAAAAATTGGGATTTGTAATAAATTGTATATACTTTCTTTTGGTTATAATCACTTCACCTATATTTTAGCAAAAATAATAAAAATATTAGTTTTAAAAATGGTCAATTTGACTTTAAAAAGTCAAAACTAAACAGTTAATTTGGGACGGAGGGAGTAAAATATAATATATTCTATTTTTCAAAAAAATAATATATATATATATATATACCCCCCCCCCCCCGTGAATCAGATTACCTCCCACCCACGACATTTCATTTTCAAGTGGGCCCCACCATATATATATATATGTATATATATATATATATATATATATATATATATATATATATATATATATATATATATATATATACTGAATAACTTTCTATCGATTATTTTGAAAAATAGGTAAATGGGGGGTCAATATAATAAGCAAAATTTATAACAAATACTTCATAAAAAATCTCCTCAATATTTTTAACAGCATTTATTCATCATTATTATAACCCGCAATGTGCAACAATAATTAATAATTAATCATAATAAAACTAATTGTAAGTCAAACAGTTAGTTACATAAAATCTATTTACAACACTAAAAAATAGATTTTAATGAGATGTTGATGCACAATTATCAATCTTTTTTTCGTCCAATTAATAATATGTTAATAAAATCCCCATAAAATAATGCAAAATATATTTATCCACGTATCACCGTTGGATAGAAACGAAATAAACTTGTTACTTATGTAATAAAATTCCATTTAATAAATTCTAATTCTAATTTTACCCTCTAATTCTAAATTTTCAATTGGGTAAAATTTAAATTTTTATTTATTAAATGTAACATTATGCGACTTTTCTTAATCTTTAATTGTTTCAATTAATAACTCTCCGTTGGGTTGATTATTAATTTTAACAATAAAAGAGACACATACATGTAAATTATTATAATCAAACTCATTTTTTTAAACAACATATTAATCAAGTTTGAAAATTAGCATTATTTATAATTTACATGCAACAACTTAAAAGCCCTAATAATATATCACATCACGTTCTAAAATCTTAAATTAAGATATACAATTTTGAACAAGAATTTATTACAAAATATTCACATAATTTTTTTATATATTAAACTTAAATGCATGATAGCATAATACTATAATATAAACATAATGCTTAATAACGCCAACATAATGCCATAAATACTTTAATAACGAAAAGTAAGTATTAAAGAATCAGATTACATAACACATCACATGAGGAATCATAATCATGTAATTTTCGAAAGCAAGGAGGAATCATAATCAAATTACGAATGTCAATAAATCATTAGTTACTAATTACGAATCGGATTACATAATTATTTTTTGGAAAAATAAGTATTAAAGAATCAGATTACACAACACGGGGAATAATCACTAATTACGAATGGAAATAAATTTATATTCTTTTCAGAAATTCCTTAACATACAGAATAGTTCTACATTATACCAATAAAGAGTTTATGCAGAATTAAAATTTCTAACATGACAACGGAATTAATTTATTCTATATAATAGTGTAATCATGATCTGATACCAAGTCCTATTTATGGTTTCTTTCTGTCAGTCACTAGTTATACTAGCGGATTATAAATTTTTTTTCCAATTTTCGAAATTAATTTTAAATTAATCCACTAGAATCAGTAGCGGATGGTGAGGAGGCTTTTTTAAATCCCAGCTCTTTATTTTTGTAATGTACAATATACATGTTATATGCCATATTTTGATACATAGAAAATAGATGTATGGATCATTGCCATATATATATATATATATATATATATATATATATATATATATATATATATATATATATATATATATATATATATAACATATAACATGGTATCAGAGCCATGTTGTATGTTGTTTCTGACTGCCTAGTTAGATCTGTTTAATCAAACTTATCTTTCTCTTTCAAAATTATCTTCTTCTTCAAGTGTTCTGAAGTCACCTTACTTACCTGTAGACCACCTAGTTCGTGTCTAACCTTTGTAAGTCTCCAGAGTGTGAGCAGTGTCGGTTATAGAACATAGGTATGAGTTTACTTAGGGTAAACGGGGTATGCATGAATGAACCTTGAGTCAGAATTTATTTTGAAAACAGTTAAGATGAGTAGATTATTTAGATCCAACTCTTCAGTTAGTAACAGGTCGACTTTGCCTCCAGTCCCAGACATAGTCAACCAGGAAGAACAGAGTTATGAAAACCTTAATCAAGTTTTGAATAATTGGAACATACCTAGGGTTTCCCCTAAAGATATTTATCAGTCAACATTTTCAGATAAATTTAAAACAGATTACAATGTTAAAACAGTTGAAAGAGTTTTTGCAATTAATAAAGAATATGAAAATTATAGCCTTTTATCTCCAGAAGTTATTAAAAAACACAGAAAAAAGGGTTATAATTTTATTCATATAGGATTAATTCAAGTTGCAGTTAAACCACTTAATAGGAAATGAATTAATTCATCAATCTACCTTTGTCTTAGAGACGCCAGATTTTTAAATTATTATCCTAGTATAATTGGTGCCATGGAAACCTCAGTCAACACACAAGAAATCAACCAAAAAATCAAAATTTTTTAATAAAAGTAAAATTGTCTGTCACAATTGTGGGCAGAAAGGACACTTTAAAAGTGAGTGTAGAGTTAAGCAAAAATTAAGTCAGTTAAACATCTCAGCTGAAGACACTGAACATATACTTGAGTTAATGAGAATTGAAAATAACGATAGTAGTAATGAAGCTTCAGATGCCCCTGAATCTTCTAGCACTAGCAGTACTTGTAACGATGAATCAAATACAGAAAACGAAGTTACTGTCTGTACTGAAAACTGTAGTAACAATTGCTGTAAAAGAATTAGTGTAATTACTAAAGAAGACGAAGAATGTTCGTTATTAGTTGATTTAATAAGTAAAATCACAGACCCAGGATTAAAATTCCAGTATCTAAATCAATTAAAAGATTTATTAGACAAGGATAAGAAAGTTACTGACAAAATTCTTAAAGCCAAAGAAAAGTCAGTCTTTAGTCTTAATAAAACACTTGAGAGATTTAAATCACCAGCTAAAGAAATTACTCTCCCTGAATTAAATCATGAAGTTAATAAACTAAAGAAAGAAATTTCCAACCTAAAATTAGATATTTCTAATCTAAAGAAAGAAATTGATAATAAAAAGTCAGATCTTCAAATACACGATTCTTCTTCCAGTGATGAAAGTCATGAAGAATCAGAATCATCAGGTGTTAAAGATGAACCTGATCTTTTTATTCAAGGTCTTTCACTTAAAAGAATTAAGGACATTACCATTCAAAAATGGTACATCTCTATTAAGTTAGTTATTGATAAAACATTCTCTATTCAGCTCCCTGCCCTAGTCGATACTGGAGCAGATCTGAACTGTATTCAAGAAGGTCTTATACCCACAAGATACTACAGAAAAACTAGTGAAAAGCTTAATTCAGCTAATGGTAGTAATATGGAAATAAAATATAAGTTACCTAAAGTCCATATCTGTCAGGATGATATGTGTTTTAAAACTTCTTTTGTTTTAATCCGCAATCTTACAGATAAAATTATTTTAGGTTTACCATTTATATATTTATTGTATCCATTCACTACCAGTAATAAAGGTTTAAGCTGTGAACATTTAGGAAAGAAAATTACATTTAAATTCCTAATCAAACCTAAAGAAAGAGATTTAAAATTTATTCAAGAAGAATCAATTTCTAAATCAGTGAATCTGTTAAACTGCAAAGTTACCCACTTAAGTTTCCTCAAGGAAGAAGTTAGGTATCAACAAGTTGAAGAACAACTTAAAAGCAATAGAGTTCAAGAAAAAATTAGTGAATTAAAAGATTATTTAACAAAAAATCTATGTTCTGACTCTCCCAATTCTTTTTGGCATAGGAAGAAGCACACAGTTAGGTTACCGTATGCAAAAGAATTTAAAGAACACTTAATTCCCACTAAAGCCAGACCAATTCAAATGAGTCATGAACAAATGAAATTATGTAAAAATAAAATTAATGATCTCCTTAGTAAAGGATTAATTAGACATAGTAAGTCACCATGGTCTTGCCCAGCCTTCTATGTTAATAATGAAGCTGAGAAAGAGAGAGGTGTCCCTCGTCTAGTTATTAATTACAAGCCATTAAACAAAGTTTTTGAATAGATTAGGTACCCTTTACCCAATAAGGAAGACCTTCTTAGCAGGTTAAGTGTTTCTACCATTTTTAGTAAATTTGACCTTAAATCAGGATTCTGGCAAGTTGCTATTCATCCCGACGATAGGTATAAAACCGCATTTACCACTCCGTTCGGACATTACGAATGGAATGTTCAGTCATTTGGACTAAAAAATACACCTAGTGAGTTTCAGAATATTCTCAATAATATTTTGAATCCTTTCAGTCATTTTATTATTGTATACATCGATGATATCCTTGTATTCTCCAAGACTATTGAAGAACATATTAAACATTTGAATTCATTCTTCAAAACAGTTAAAACCAATGGTCTTGTTCTTTCACCTTCCAAGTGTAGTCTGTTTCTGACAAAAGTCAGGTTTCTCGGTCTAATCCTCTATCACGGACTTACTCGGCCTATTGACAGAGCTATTCAATTTGCCGACAGATTTCCAGATAAGATTACCGACAAAACTCAGCTACAGAGATTTCTTGGCTCGCTTAATTATATAGGCAAGTTCTACAAGAATCTCAGGAAGATTTGTAAGCCTCGTTTTCAGCGCTTACAAAGTAATCCCCCTTCATGGACTGACATTCATACTTCTGTCGTCCAGCAAGTTAAAAAATATGTCAAGGTTTTGCCTTGCCTTGGCATCTCTAATGATTCAGCATTCAAAATAGTTGAAACGGATGCCTCCGACATTGGATTTGGTGGCATACTCAAATAACAGTTAACCCCCACTTCTGACGAGCAAATTGTTCGTTTCCATTCGGGCGCATGGAACTCTACACAGTTAAAATACAGTACTATTAAAAAAGAAATTTTGTCACTTGTATTATGTATTAAAAAATTTCAGAGAGATTTACTGAATCAGAAATTCTTAGTTAGGATAGATTGCAAATCAGCCAAGTTCATTCTTGAAAAAGACGTTGAAAACGTCGCCTCTAAGCATTCTTTCGCTAGATGGCAAGCTATATTAAGTATTTTTGATTTTGATATTGAATATATTAAAGGTAGTAACAACTCAGTTCCTGATTTTCTCACACGTGAATTCATTAACACAGGTACTATTGCAGCACCATGAGTGTTCGAGGAGGATCATCTTCTCGAGGTCATGGTCGTTCCTCAGGCCCAGTTAATCAGTCAAAAGGAACTGTTGTTCCTTATCTAGTTACTCAAACACATAATAAATTCCAGGTGCTTGGTACAGTTCCCAAGCCCTATGCGTCAGTTCTTGCTAGTCAACCCAAACCGTTTGATATTTTTGCTAATCAATCTAAAGCATCTTCATCAAACCCTAGTAACCTCGCTTCGGAGTATCGTGCTAAATATGATCACCACTTATTCCACATAGAGTTACCCATGAAGCCCAAAAATGACCCAGTTAAATTAGTTGCCCAGTATTTTCCTGCTGGATGGCATTTTCTTCCTCTAGCTCCTTATAAATCTTTGGTCTTTTATAAGGATATTCTTATTGAAACAGAGTCAGTATTTATCAAACCTATTTATGTCAACGATGATAGCTCTAAGCTTCTTTATCATTCGTTGTATATTAAACAGGTTCTCAATCTTTCTGATTGGGGTAGTCATCCTTCCGATCTCAAGTCACTCTCTAATCATTCTAGCCCCTATTGCTATTATGATTATATTGAGGCTTCGTTCAAAATCATGCTTCACCAGAATGATGATCATAGTCATTCTTGGTTTTTCCAGTTCGACCAAAAGTTCAAGAGTCAGTTTCCCAAGTGGTTCATTCTCTGGTGGACTAGGCATGGTCTTGATCATGCAATTTTCCCAGAACCACTTATGGTTCAGTTAGAGCATTTTTGTCATCATAGTAATTATCTCCCAAAGTATGAGGAAATTCCTGCATTCCTTATATTTTGCAGTAAATATAAAATCCCTTGGATCCTTAAATGGCAATATGTCGTTACGGCCACCCAAGAGGTCACGGTATTTCAACCTCCTTCTTCCATAGGAATTAGGTCAGCTCAAACAGTTATCTCCCCAATTTCTCAGGTCTCTCGCCGTTTTTATATTAAATGGTGGGATAAATTCGGTGTTGATAGGATAGTTGGTCAAGTTCAAAAGGAATTTCCTCCTTCTCCATCTACTCCCTTGACCCCTCCAGTTACCAAGACTCCACTCATTGAGTCTTCCAGTAAATCTTCAGTTAAAGCATCTGAAAAATTAAAATCAGTTGCTCCGTCGAGTCCACAAAAGGTCACTGATGTTTCCAGTTATTCTAGTTCTCAGTTAAAGGTTCTTACCGATGCCATCCAGGCACGTTTAGACCAGTTAGATGAAAAATCAGATGCAGTTTCTTCTCAGTCCAGAGGAGAAAATGATAGTCAAAATTTAGATGATGATGATGATTGTGACCCCTATGGCAAGATCAATCTTCAAGATGCTCAGGATCCTTTTGCCTGAATATCTCAATTAGCACCTGCTCCGGCAGCCCAATCAAACTCAGTTAGCCAGCACCTGCTCCGGCAACCTCGTCAGCAGCATCTTTTGCTCCGACAGCCTCGCCAGCAGCATCTTCAGCTTTTCCACCAAAAGCAGCACTCAGTCAGACATCCGGCCCCACGGCCCCTTTAGTCAAAAGAAGACGTCTGCTTTTCCACCGAAAGTCAGACATCCGGCCCCACGACCCCTTTAGTCAAAAGAAGACGTCTGCTTTTCCACCGAAAGCAGATTCTTTTCCTTTTACTTTACTTTAGTAAATGTAATATGTTTCTTACTTTTACTTTACCCCAGTTATTGTAATAGTAATGTTGTAATAGTTCGTTTCCTTATTCTATAAAAGGAAATCGAATTCATTTGGGGAGGCAGACTTAGAAAGACTCAGAGCTCCTTCTCTGACTAATCTTTAGCCTCCACCGCTGTTAAGCCTACTTAGCCCCTCTTCCTCTAATGTTCTTCTTCTTTTAAGTTATATTGTAAGTTAAATTTTATTTCTGTACTTGTAAATAGTTTGATCAATAATCAATAAAACATTTTAAATTTAGTAATTTAACTTGTGTTTGTATGCGCATCTGTATGGAGGTGATGACTCGTCGGGGAAGACGATCAGCAGTTCCATCCGGCACCGGAGGAGACGGATCAGTCAACCGGAGAAGCCGCCAGAGAAGACGACGCAACAGTCGCCGCCGGTCAGTCAACGGAGATGACGCCAGAGGCATCTTCCAGTCACTGATCCGTCTCCTCCGGTGCCGGATGGAACTGCTGATCGTCTTCCCCGACGAGTCATCACCTCCATACACGGCTTCTCCGGTTGACTGATCCGTCTCCTCCGGTGCCGGATGGAACTTCTGATCGTCTTCCCCGACGAGTCATCACCTCCATACACTGACCGGCGGCGACTGTTGCGTCGTCTTCTCCGGCGGCTTCTCCGGTTAACTGATCCGTCTCCTCCGGTGCCGGATGGAACTGCTGATCGTCTTCCCCGACGAGTCATCACCTCCATACAATATATATATATATATATATATATATATATATATATCCTACTCGGATGGGATTCATATTTCTGTGCAAACTCGAGGTCACATAACATCATGTATAACTATATCTATTCAGGTGCGGATCCAGCCACAAAGTTCAGTAGGGTCAAATTTGAATTTTTTTTTGTTAAGAATAAAAATTATAACTATATATATACTTTTCTAAATCCAATATAATTTCTCAACATTTAAGTCGTTAAGTTTAATATATATATATAATTTTCTTATAAGAAAAATATTAGAATGATTTTTTTAATCAACAAATTTTTTTATTAAAAATCCAATATAGTACAAATGTGACAAATCCAAAAGAGTTGGATAAGGTCACACGGGATAAAGAAAACTAAGTAAATAGTCTTAGAGTTTTAACACCTTATCTTTGTCTTTGAATTTTAATTTGGTGATAAAAGAAAAGGAAGCGAACGAAAACAAAAAGAGATAATGTCAGTTTTATAATAGAAGATATTTTTTTTAAAGAAAAGTGGTGTTTTTGAGTTTTAATTAGAAAAAAATATATAAAAAATAATGTATTTCGAGTCAAAAAATTTCTTCTCATTTTTTTTTCTACAACTAAAAGCTTTATAGGATATTAGTTAAAAAAGAAAAGAAAGTAGAAGAGAGTACTTAATTTTTGAGCCAAATATTATACATGGAGAGAGAAATAAGAGCATTCACAGCAATTTCTTTATCTCTATCCCTACTCTGCAGTGTTATTGGGTTATTCTGTAGGAAAGGGATTCAATTTTGTCACTATGTACCCAACAGATTCCTTATATTGATTCCTTAAATAATAAATTTTGAAATTTAAAATTTAAAATTTAAAAGTTCCAACAGTCAAATCATGTTTTGAACGTTGTAACTATTTTTTATTTAAAAGTAATTGTTGTTTGAATTTAAAAATTGTAATTATTTTAATTTAAAAATAGATATTGTTAGAAATCAAAATGTGCAACGATCATTATCTGTTTATGAGAACTAAAATAACATTATTTTAATTATAAAATAATAAAATTTATAATTAGTAATAATATTTTTTTACAAAAATGATCAAAATCAAAATTTGACTGATTTTTAATTTTTTTTTATAGTTCTCTTTTTTCTCTAAATCCTCTGTTTAAAAAATAAAAAATGAGTGAATTTGATAGGCATACTCAAATCAGCAATTAAGTTAGATAAGATCTTTTAAAATTGTAATAAATAAGGTGTCAAATGTCATTTTACATAAATAGGGAACTCTCTTTTGCTTCCCTCACCTTGAGGAGTCAAATCATATATAGGGATTAAAATAGAGAATTATATAAGGATAATAAAACTGTTGGATACTGATTTATTGATATATTCTTCAAATGTGGGGATAGAGAGCCTATTAGGAAAACTCTTGTAAATGCTCTAAGGGAAGTAGTACAAAATTATCATTACTTTAAAAAGTGACTAATATAAAAAGAGGGTGGTGGTGGTGGTGGTGTGTACTATGGGGAAAGCTAAGGAGGGCACAAACCCATGGACTGAAAATTCAGTGGGGGCAGGTGCCCCCTTGCCCCTAGGGTAGAATCGCCCTTGTATCTATTAGACAATCATACAAACCACCTTCGTTGTTTTGTATAACCTAATCACCTTTATTAGTGAGCTCTAATGTTCTAACTTACCAAAATCATTAAAACACCATTGAGAAGCCATTACAGCCCTGTCGTTACAGTTGTTACTGACGGCTGCTGTTATACGTTGCTGCTGCTAGGCAGTAGCCCACTTCCCGTGTTAACCCTTTTGGAATTTTATAACTTCTATCATACTTATTCAATGATGTTGCATTTTGGATATGTTATAGACTATATACCCATCTATTTTTAAAAAAATATAACCTATACCATTCGGACATTTTAAACAATTCGAAAACTCAAGTTAAACGGGCTGCCCAACTTGCTACACAGCGCAGCCCTGTGGCTGCTGCTGTTGCTGGTAGGTTGTCCCAAGCCTTAAAAAATAGTCCACAAGCTAGGCGCACTCGTTATGTTCGATAAAATGTCATAATGAACTAATTTGGCTAAAAACACATAATTTGACGGAGTCAAAACCTAATATAGCTTCGTACAACTTTTAGCTCACTTATCGGATCACGCTCATTTTCGAATATGTTATACATTGTATGTAAGACTATTTTTAAAAAATATGAGCCACCCATTTTGGGTTCGTTTAACAGTCTGAATAGTGCGTCAAAAATGGGCGCGCACACTAACTTTTCACTTTTTCACTTTTCGTTAAAACGTGCTCTGACTTGGTTAAATGCCACGATGCGTAATTGCGCGCCAGTAAGAAAAAATCCTTATCGGAAAGCCCCCTATTTCCTAGGAACGACCTGGTTGTCAATATTGTAGTTCTGTAATATTATTTGTGAATAATTAATTATTAATTTATATGATAAGGAAATATTTATTTAATGTGGATATAAATGGAGGAATTTTTAGAAAAGTGACAATTGTTAAAAATTAATATTTTATCTTTTCTGATAAAATAATTCATTCAAATATATTATTGTAATATTACTTTATAAGTGTATGATGTAACAATATAATAACGGTGATATTTTTACAATGAATGCATGATATATGAATAAATGAGGAGGAAGAGAGAAAATTGGGTCCGAAGTATTTTTGTTACACAAAACATTTTAAATATGTTGGTGGACCCCATTTTAGACTGAAATTTGATTATAGCCTGCAAGTTCGTCTATATGTAAATTCGGTCATTTTTCGTTCGGAATTTGGAAAACATTTCTTCTACAAAGTAGTAGAGAATTAAATTTTCTGTGGAATGGACATAAGATTTGAATTTTTCTGATAAAAGGACTATTTATTATGAATTATTAAAGTTCTGAAATAATTAATTTTTGGGGTTATAAATATTTTTTTTCACAAAAAAATGTTTTTAATGTGGGTGGGACCCACTTATGTGTGCTGTGGTATACGTAGGAATTTTTTTAAAATATTAATATTTTATTAAATTTTCTGCTTTGACGTTCTAAGTATTTTCTTATAAATAGGGTACTTAGGTTAGAATTGAAAATCATACTAGAATCAGAAGTTTCTCTCTCTATAATATCGAGTGTATTTTTATGAGTATTTAGATATCTTGAGTGTTTCTATACAGTGGAAGTTTTCTTCAATATTATATCTAATATTTCAGTCAGAAGTGCTATTATTTTGAAGTAAGGGATGGTAAGGGATGTTATTTTTTTCAAGTAAATGAAGTTATTTCTTTTAATATCATTATACCGAAATATTGATATAAATTTTATTGTGAAACTTTATCTTTTTTATGTCAGGGTTACTATTCACGCATACAGTACTATTTACGTATACGATATTATTCACGTAAACGACACTATTCACGTATACGATACTATTTACGAATACGGGGTACTATGCACGTGTTACTATTCACGACAAAATTGGTTTCTTTTTCTGACCAAATTATCGTTGATTTATGAATCTTACTTTTGAAATTAAATTCATGTTTTGATCATACTGTTTTTATTATCATATATAACATTTTTATAATCTTGGTGATGAATTTTTTTTAACTTGAGTGTAAAGATGGGTAGATTATTGGTATGATCATGACTATGGGTTCTCTTTAGCTAGTAGTGCAAAGATGAATTGTTGACTGGTATGATCATGACCATTGAATTTACAATTGAATATCTTTAAATTAAGTACAAAGGTGAATTGATCAACATGGTTATAATTATTGTTTATATAAATTCTGAAATGATTATATATTTCTTTGAGATATTAATATCTTTGGCATGTAGTGCAAAGATGACCTGTTGTTGAATATCTTTGGCATGTAGTGCAAATATGACCTATTGTTGAATATCTTTGGCCCGTAGTGCAAAGATGACCTGTTGTTGAATATTTTTTGCCTGTAGTGCAAAGATAAACTGTTGACGAATATCATTGACCCGTAGTGTAAAGATGAATTTATTAGTATGATTATGAACATGAACTGTGATTTTGTATAACCATGATCTTTGATGTTTCAGGTATAAACAGGTGATGAAAATTATCTTCGTCCTGGGTACGAAGAGGAATTTAGAACCACAATTATGATTACGAGTTATTCACATGATTGTAGACATGAACTGTTGATTGATTTTATAAGGATAAAACATTATTTGTGGAATTCTAACATGGAGAAGATAATAGACTTTATGGTCTATTTAACTCTTCTAATGGATTATTTGTTCCGCTGCAACTATGTTTGAAAAGTTTTATCATCTACCATATGTTCTAAATCTCTTATTAATTACTGACGAAGGCTATTGATAATTTAATTATCTTTAGTCATGATATTCTTTATTGGACTAGTTGTGCTCACCCTTTTACTTCAAAAATTTTTTCAGGTAATAACAGTGTAGCTGGGTCGAGCGGGAGTAACAGGGAAATAGAACGATGGTCTATAGTTGTTGAGGTTTCCCCTAAAACAATATGAAAATAATTTTATTGAGAATTTTAGATAAGTGTGTTGTATTTTATACGTCATTTAACCTTTGATTTTGGTGAACCGAATAGTGTGAGGTGAACCCAGCTTTGGAAGGGTGTTTTGCCACTATCATACAAGAAGTCTGATGACATACGACTTCATATTATCATAAAACAGGGTTTTGTACATCCACTTGCTAATTATATCTATGAGCACTACCTTTATAATCTTGGAGTTTGGTTGAAATATAATTCTCAATTGGAGACAATAGAGATAATTATATGGCAAAAGAAGACTCACCATTGGAAATAACATGATAAAAATCTTCTCGTTTTTCTTTGGGGTCTATTGGGTCAACCAAGGATAATTCTCAAGTCATATGATAGCTATTATAACTTAGATGCATGGCCTCCCATGTACGAAGATTTCCTTGAGCATTTTCTAAAGATTTAAATTTCTAAAATAGTTATTGACTGTACCTTTATGTAAGGTACCATTGTAAGGTGTTGTGGTCGAGTCACCATGAGAGTAGACAATATAAAACTCACAACTCATGTGTTGTCGTATTTTGCACGACAATTGTATTAATGAAGTTTGTATTTAGTGTAAGACCCCGAATTTTATGAAATAAAGTATTTAATTTTTCTTATAATTACTATTCAGTAAATGGTTAAATTGATAAATGTTAAAGTTAAGGGCGATATATGATTTTTTTTTCAAAATACACAAGTGGTTATAAAATATTCATTGTTGTTGGAGAATATTCGTTTGGTCGTAGAATATTCTTTCTGTCGGGAAATATTCATACGACGGCGCAGCCATTTGTGGGCTCCATAATAGAATAACTGTCGGATGAAGAAAACGACAAATTTGAGTTTTTACAAATAACGGCGTAGTTGTTACCGTTAACACTGTTAGAATACCCGGTGGTTAAAATACAGTAATACGCGTTATTGCACAGTAGCACACGGTATTGCACAGTATTTTTGAAATTATTGATTCTTACGTAAGAAGGCACTACTCAATAATTGTTACAGTAATTACTGTTCAATATTTTATTTTATTGATTCAATAATTGCTGCGTTGATATTTTATATTATTGTTGCTCAATAATTATCACTGCACAATATTTCCCATTATCAGATCAATAATTTATATTATTTGAATAATATTATTAGATAACATTATTGGCAATGTCTAGAAAGTTCTGTCTAAGGAGAGGTTTAGTCACCTAATTACGCGCCAGTAAGGAAAAATTCTTATTGGAAAGCCCCCTCTTTTCTGGGAACGGCCTGGTTGTCATAAATGTGATTCTGCAATATTATTTGTGAATAATTAATTATTGATTCATATGATAAGGAAATATTTATTTTATGTGGATATAAATGAGGGATATATTTTTGTGGTTAAAAATGAAGGAGTTAATGTTGAAGTGTTTTATCTGTATTTTTGTCAGAACAGAGGTATTGAAAATTAAATTAGGGTTTTTGAGATATTTTGTGAGGGTTATAATTTTTAATCCGACCGTTGGATCGTGATAATATTTGGATATGTTATACATATATAAGTTGAGTATATGTCCACAAATTTTGAACCGTTAAAAATGAGCGTATGATTTGTTATGAATTTTACGAGATGACTGGTTCAGAAATTGTTGAATTTTCGGAGTTAATCATTTTAGTGGAAAATTCTAGAATTGGTGGGCCCCACTCTTGGTTGGTGAAAAAATGTGCTGAGATTTTTATACAAATGTGGTGGGTGGGAATAGTAGCAGGTAAAGTCATCAGGTTACAGGTTAAGTCTGCTTCGGCGTGCTAACATTTTCTTATAAATAGAGGGCTAAGTTAGAATTGAAAATCACACCAGAATTCATAAGTTTTCTCTCTTTTTCTCTCTAGATTATCGAGTGTATTTTGTGAGTATTTAGATACTTTGAGAGTTGCTATTCAGTGCAAGTTTCCTTCGGCTTTGCATTCCAGTCAGAAGTGCTGCTCTTTTAAGGTAAGGGATAGTAAGGGATTTTGAGGGTTGTTATGATTTTCAGTTTCGTAATTTTTCTGAGCTTCAAAAATTCTGAAAAAATTTGAAATGATTAATTGATGAGTTTTCTTGATTGTGTCTAAAAATAGCAATTTTTGGATGTATAGATTATGAGTTATGAATTTTATGAGAAAAGACTATTTTAAAAGTAACCGCTTATAACTCTTTGTGGTTAACTCCAAAATTGATGAAATTTTTGTTGGAAGTACATCTATATAATATCAGTGTACTCTGTGAATTTTGAAATTTTTGGATAAAAGTACAATTTATGATAAATGTCTAAATATTCGACGGTTTTGGCCATATGAAAAATAGTAAATGAATTTTAAAAATTCTGAGAAAAATATATGTTCAATATGGGACTATATTCTGATAAATCCCAGAAAAAAAATATTTTTGGAACTGATTTGGTCTTTTTAATAAAAATGGACTAGTTATGAATAAATGAATTAAATATGTTATGTGAAGGAAGAAAATTGAAAAATATAATTTTATGGCTTGAGAATCATATATATGGTATATGCAGATTTTTGATGAGGGTTTTGGTTATTGGTGATGAAATCTTATGAGTTTGGCATTTTATGATGATTAAATGCATTAATTAGTAAAGTGTAAATAATTAAAATAAATTGTTTATAAGTTTAAAGAAATGTTATTCTTTCAATATCATTATACCGAAATATTGGTATGAATTTTATTGTGGAATTTCTATCTTTTTGAGTCGGGGTTACTATTCATGAGTTACTATTCACGAGTTACTATTCATGAAAAAAAAATTAGTTTCTTTTTCTGACCAAATTATCGTTGATTTATGATTGTTGCTCTTGAAAATAAATACAGTTGTTGATAATATTGTTTTTATTATCATATATATCATTTTTATAACCCTGATGTTGAATTTCTCTTTCACTTGAGTGTAAAGATGGGTAAATTATTGGTATGATCGTGAATGAGGAATAACTTTGGCATGTAGTGCAAAGGTGAATTGTTAACTGGTATGATCATGACCATTGAATTTATAATTGAATATCTTTAGCTTAAGTGTAAAGATGAATTGATTAACATGGTTATAATTATTGTTTATATAAATTCTGAAATGATTATATATTTCTTTGATATATTAATATATTTGGCCTGTAGTGCAACTATGAACTGTTGATGAATATATTTGGCATGTAGTGCAAATATGAACTATTGAGGAATATCTTTGGTTTGTAGTGCAAAGATGAATTGTTGATGAATATCTTTGGCCCGTAGTGCAAAGATGACATGTTGTTGAATATCTTTGGCCAGTAGTGCAAAGATGAACAGGTGTTGAGATGAACATGACCAACTGGTGATACAAATGAATATCTTTGACCGTAGTGCAAAGATGAAGTTATTAGTATGATTATGAACATGAAGTGTGATTTGGTGTAACCATGATCTTTGATGTTTCAGGTAAAGATAGGTGATAAAAATTATCTTCTTCTTGGATGAGAAGAGGAATTTAGAACTACAATTATGATTATGAGTTATTCATATGATTGTGGACCAGAATTGTTGATTGATGTTACAAGGATAAAACATTGTTGGTGAATTTTTAACATGGAAAAGATAATAGACTTTGTAGTCTATTTTACTCTTCTAATAGATTGCTCGTTCCGCTGTAACTATGGTTGAAATTTTTATCATCTACCATATGTTCTAAATCTCTGATTTAATTCTGTTGAAGGCTATTGATAACTTTTTTATCTTTAGTCATGATATTCTTTACTGGGCTAGTTGTGCTCACCCTTTTGCTTCACAATTCCTTTCAGGTAATAAGAGTGTAGCTGGGTCGAGCGGGGGTAACAAGGGAATAGAACGGTGGTCTCTAGCTTTGAAGTTCTCCCTAAGCAGTATAGAAAAGTTCATTTAGTAGTTATATTTGGTGAATCCAATAGGGTAAGGCGTACCCAACGTTGGAAGGGTATTTTGCCACTATCATACAAGATGTCTAATGACATACAACCTCGTATCATCATAAGACAGGGTTGTGCACATCCATTTACTGAGTATATTTACGAGCACTACCTATATAATCTTAGTGTTTGTTTGAAGTATAATTCTCAATTAGAGACAGTGGAGATAATGATATGTCAAGAGAAGACTTACCATTAGAAAGAATATGATAGTAATCTTCTTGTTTTTCTTTGGGGTCTATTAGGTCAACCAAGGATAATTCTGTGGACATATGATATCTATCATAACCTGGAAGCATGGCCTCCCATGTACGAAGGTTTCCTTGAGCACTTCCCAAAGATTCTAATTTCTAAAACAGTTTTTGACTATACCTTTATGTAAGGTATCATTGTGAGGTGCTGTCCACGGTTGGGACATATGTGACAACCCCAAAACAGGTCCATTCCACCCAACCCATTCTGAGTCGTCAAATACATGGTACAGAAAACAACTACAACTTTATTACAACAATTGTCGTGCAAAATACAACAACACATATGCTGTGAGTTTGGATACAAATATATACCAAATGTGACTCATGTTCCAACCGTGGACATCACCTCACAATAACACCTTACATAAAGGTATAGTCAAAAACTGTTTTAGAAATTAGAATCTTTGGGAAGTGCTCAAGGAAACCTTCGTACATGGGAGGCCACGCGTCTAGGTTATGATAGATATCATATGGCCACAGAATTATCCTTGGTTGACCCAATAGACCCCAAAAAAAAACGAGAAGATTACTATCATATTCTTCCCAATGGTGAGTCTTCTCTTGACTTATCATTATCTCCACTGTCTCTAATTGAGAATTATACTTCAAACAAACACCAAGATTATATAGGTAGTGCCCATAGATATACTCAGCAAGTGGATGAGCACAACCCTGGCTTATGATGACACGAGGTTGTATGTCATTAGACATCTTGTATGATAGTGACAAAACACCCTTCCAACGTTGGGTTCGCCTCACCCTATTTTCTTCACCAAATATAACTACTAAATGATGACCACCGTTCTATTCCCTTGTTACCCCCGCTCGACCCAGCTACACTCTTATTACCTGAAAGGAATTGTGAAGCAAAAGGGTGAGCACAACTAGCTCAGTAAAGAATATCATGACTAAAGATAATTCAATTATCAATAGCCTTCATCAACAATAAATCAGAGATTTAGAACATATGGTAAATGATAAAAATTTCAACCATAGTTGCAGCGGAACGAGCAATCCATTAGAAGAGTCAAATAGACTATAAAGTCTATTATCTTCTCCATGTTAAAAATCCACCAACAATATTTTATCCATGTAACATCACTCAAGAGTTCCTTTCCACAATCATATGAATAACTCATAATCATAATTGTGACTATAAATTTTTCTTCGCACCCAGGACAAAAAATATTTTCATCACCTGTCTTTACCTGAAACATCAAATATCATGGTTATACCAAATCACAGTTCCTGTTTATAATCATACTAACAAATCCATCTTTGCACTACGGGCCAAAGATATTCATCAACAAACCATCTTTGCACTACGGGCCAAAGATATTCAACAACAGTTCATCTTTGCACTACAGGCCAAAGATATTCATCAACAGGCCATCTTTACACTACATGCCAAAGATATTCATCAACAATTCATATTTGCACTACAGGCCAAATATATTCATATCTCAAAGAAATATATAATCATTTCAGAATTTATATAAACAATAATTATAACCATGTTGATCAATTCACCTTTGCACTTAAGCTTAAGATATTCAATTATAAATTTAATGGTCATGATCATACCAGTCACAATTCAACTTTGCACTACAGGCCAAAGAGAACCCTAGTCATGATCATACCAATAATCTACCCATCTTTACACTCCAGTGAAAGAGAATTTCAACATCAGGGTTATAAAAATGTTATATATGATGATAAAAATAATATGATTAACATATAGTTTTAATCTCAAGAGTAATATTCGTAACTCATGAATAGTAACCCCGACACAAAAGATAGAAATTCTACAATAAAATTCATACCAATATTTCGGTATAATGATATTGAAAGAATAACATTACTTAAATTTATAAACAATTTATTTTAATTGTTTACACTTTACTAATTAATGCATTTAATCATCATAAAATGCCAACTCTTACAATTTCATCATCAATAACCAAAACCCTCATCAAAAATCTGCATATACCTCATATAGGATTCTCAAGCCATAAAATCCTATTTTCTAATTTTCTTTCTTCACAAAACATATTTAATTCATTTACTCATAACTAAACCATTTTCATGAAAAATACCAAATCAGTTCCAAAAATATTTCTTTTCTGGGATTTAGCATAATATAGTCTCATAGTGAACATATATTTTTCTCAGAATTTTTAAAAGTCATTTACTATTTTTCATATGGCCAAAATAGCTGAATATTTAGACATTTATCAAAAATTGTACTTTTGTCTAAAAATTCTGAAATTTACAGAGTATACTTCTATCATATACATGTACTCCCAATAAAAATTTCATCAATTTTGGAGTTAACCATAAGGAAATATAAGCGGTTACTTTTAAAATAGTCTTTTCTCATAAAATTCATAACTCTCAATCTATACATCCAAAAATCACCATTTTTGGACACAATCAATAAAACTCATCAAAATATCATTTTAAATTTTTTCAGAATTTTTGAAGTTCAGAAAAATTACGAAACTGAAAAACATAACAACCCTTAAAATCCCTTAATATCCCTTACTATCCCTTACCTCAAAAGAGCAGTACTTCTGACTGGATATCGGATATGATGCTGAAGGAAACTTGCACTGATGACTAGCAACTCACCAAGTATCTAAAAACTCACAAAATATGCTTCATAATATAGAGAGAGAAAGAGAGAAAGCTTATGTTTCTGGTGTGATTTTCAATTCTAACTTAGCCCTCTATTTATAGGAAAATTTTGGTAGGTTTGACCTGCAACCTGATGGCTTTACCTGCTACTATTCCCACCCACCACATTTGAAATATAATTCAGCACATTTCTTCACCAACCACAAGTGGGGCCCACCAATTCTAGAATTTTCCACCAAAATGATAAACTCCAAAAATTTAACAATTTCTGAACCAGTCATCTCGTAAAATTCATAACAAATCATACGTTCATTTTTAACGGTTCAAAATTTGTGGGCATATACTCAACTTATATATGTATAACATATCCAAAAATTACCACGATCCAACGGTCGGATTAAAAATTATAACCCCCGCAAAATATCTCAAAAACCCTGATTTTTAATACCTCCATTCCGACAAAAATACGGATAAAAATCTCAACATTAACTCCTTCATTTTTTAACCACAAAAATATATCCCTCATTTATATCCACATAAAATAAATATTTTCTTATCATATGAATCAATAATTAATTATTCACAAATAATATTACAAAATCACATTTATGACAACCAGGCCGTTCCCAAGAAAGAGGGGGCTTTCCAATAAGGATTTCTCCTTACTGACGCGCAATTAGATGACCAAACCTCTCCTTAGACAGAACTTTCTAAACATTGTCAATAATGCTATCTAATAATATTATTTAAATAATATGAATTACTGATCTGATAATGGAAAATACTGTGCAGCAACAATTATTGAAACAACAATAATATAAAATATCAATGCAGCAATTATTGAATCAATAATAAAATATTGAACAGTAATTACTGTAACAATTATTGAGTAGTGTCTTCTTACGTAAGAATCAATAATTTCAAAAATACTGTGCAATACCGTGTGCTACTGTGCAATAACGCGTATTACTGTATTTTAATCACCGGGTATTCCAACAGTGTTAACGGTAACAACTACGCCGTTATTTGTAAAAACTCAAATTTGTCGTTTTCTTCACCCGACAGTTATTCGTTATGGGGCCCACAAATAGCTGCGCCGTCGTACGAATATTCCCCGACAGAAAGAATATTCCACGACCAAACGAATATTCCCCGACAACAATGAATATTTTATAACCACTTGCGTAGTTTGAAAAAATTTCATATATCACCCTTAACTTTAACTTTTATCAATTTAACTATTTACTGAATAGTAACTATAAAAAAAATTGAATACTTTTATTTCATAAAATTCGGGGTCTTACAACATAAGTCACATTTGGTATATATTTGTATCCAAACTCACAGCATATGTGTTGTTGTATTTTGCACGACAATTGTTGTAATAAAGTTGTAGTTGTTTTCTGTACCATGTATTTGGCGACTCAGAATAGGTTGGATGAAATGGACCTATTTTGGGGTCGTTACATTTAGTTTTTGTACCATGTATTTGGCGACTCAGAATGGGTTGTTTGACATATTTTGGGGGCGTCACATTTTAGATTTAAAATTGATAATAATTTAATTAATTTAAGTTAATACGATAATGAAAATATTACTAACTTTAATATTTATCATTTTATAATTATATAAATACATCAATTTAAAATATTTGAAATTGACTTAAAAAAATCAATAATAATCATAAATTTTGAAATGGAGAGACTAAAATATTTAAAATATATTAATTTCAAACATACAAATTACTCTTTACGTTCCATATTATTTGATCCTTGCTGACTTTTTAAATTCAACCTAAGAGATTTTTAAACTCAAAATTGACATATTTTTTTAAAATTTTAATTAATACAATGGTAAATATTTTATACTTTCTAAAAAGTATTACCTATTATAAGATTTATTGTTTTATAATTTTTAATAAGTTATCTTAATTTTAAGTTTGAAAATATTTTAAATTAACTTTCAAAAATTATTAAATATATTGACACGAAAGGAGTATTATTTAATGTAAATTCATTGTAAACAAAATAATAAAATGTTTAAAATATGAGAAAAATAAAATGCTTTTATATTCAAGGCAATCCAGGTGTTGATCCAATCAGTGTGCCTACGGAAGATAAAGGAATCAAGGAGTAGCATTTATTGATGTTGTTTTGGTAAAATAACTCAATAAGCAAATCTACTACTATTTGGAAAAGTGATGTGGAACTCACTTACCGAAAAAGTAAGTTTTGCTCCTATTAGACCTGGCAAACCGGCCCAAAGCCCGCGGGCCGAGCCGGCTCGCCCGCCAAAACCCGGGCTTTGGGCCACTGTTTTTAAGCCCATGAAAGCCCGGGCCTTTTTGGCCCGGCCCGTTTTTGGCCCGGCCCGTGGAGGCCCGGCCCGCGGGCGCCCGGCACTCCCGCCAACAATTTTTTTATTTTTTTTTTAAAATAAAGTGTTAGGTTGTGAGGCTTGAACATAAGACTTATAAGTAAATAAATAAGAGTTCAAACCAACTGAGCTACAACAACTATTTGTTTTTAATGTAATCTTCAATATATTTTAACTATAATTAAAAATTAATTAATAATACTAATTTATAATACTATTACAATTTTAATTAATTGAGATATGTAGTTAATGTATGTAATTAATTAATCGTGTTTGTTTGTATTATTGTTTATTATTAATTATTTTATTATTTTTAATATTTATTATTATTATTTTTAGTGTAACAAAGAGTTTGTAAAAAAAATAAAATTTAATGGCCGAAGCCCGCGGGCCGGCCTGGCCCGCCCGCCACGGGCCGGCCATTTCCAGCCCACCAAAACCAGGGCCTTTTTGGCCCGGCCCGGCCTCGGCCCGCCCCGGCCCGGCCTCAGCCCGCCCGTTTGCCAGGTATAGCTCCGATTAAGAACGTTTGATTAAAAATAAAATAAAATTGACGCGCAGCTGCTGACCGAAAAAGTAAAATACTCCGCTTGTTAAGTGGTTAGAAATGGCAAAACTATGATTTTAACCACTAAACTTGGCACGTTTTACTTAATACACCACTGAACTTTTAATTTTTTGGATTACATCATTAAACTAATTAAATTTTTTTAATTGGGTCATTCCGTCAAAAATAGTTGACAGACGTTAAAGTGGCGCTGACGTGGCGCTGATGTGGCAAAAAAAATAAAAAAAAATTGCTTATGTGGAAAAAAAAAATCAAAAAAAGATTTTAAATTTTTTTTAACATTTTAAAGTTTTAAAAATAACAAAAACATAATAAAATACAACAAAAAATAAAAAAAAAATTAAAAATAGAATTTTTTTAAAAACAGATTTTTTAAAAAAACATATTTTTTTTGAAAACAGATTTTTTTAAAAAAAAAATTGAATTCTATTTTTTAAAAAACAGATTTTTAAAAAAAATAGAATTCTATAAAAAAAATTACTTTTTTTTAAAAACAGTTTTTTTTAAAATAGTTTTTTTTTAAAAAAACAGATTTTTTTTTAAAAACAGCTTTTTTTTTAAAACAGCTTTTTTTAAAAAATAGAATTCTTAAAAAAAAATATTTTTTTTAAAAAACATATATATTTTTAAAAAAAATAGAATTTTTTTCAAACAGTTTTTTTTAAAAAAATAGATTTTTTAAAAAATAGAATTTGTAAAAAACGGGACTTTTTAAAAAAACAGATTTTTAAAAAAATTGATTTTTAAAAATAGATTTTAAAAAAAAATAGAATTCTAAAAAAATATACTTTTTTAAAAAAACATATTTTTTAAAAAAAAATAGAATTTTTTTAAAAACAGCTTTTTTAAAAAACCTGTTTGAAAAAATTTCTATCGTTTTTTAAAAATCTTATAAATTCTTTTTTTATAAAAATAAATATAAAAAAATTTCTACCGTTTTTTACAAATTCTATTTTTTTAAAAATCTGTTTTTAAAAAAATTCTATATTTTTAAAGAAATATTTGTTTTTTTATAAAAGTATATTTTTTTTAGAATTCTATTTTTTAAAAAAATCTATTTTTTCAAAAAATTCTGTTTTTTAAAAAATATGTTTTTTTTAAAAAATCTATTTTTTTAAAAAAAATTGTTTTTAAAAAAAAATTATTTTTTATAGATTTTTTTTAAAAACTGTTTTAAAATCAAATTTTTAAAAAAAGTTCTACTTTTTTGAAAAATATGTTTTTTTAAAAAGTTCCATTTTTTAAAAAATCTTTTTTTAAAAAATTCTCTTTTTATAAAAATCTGTTTTTTTAAAAAAAGCTTT
This sequence comes from Panax notoginseng, assembly GCA_016801055.1. Lineage (NCBI taxonomy): Eukaryota > Viridiplantae > Streptophyta > Magnoliopsida > Apiales > Araliaceae > Panax > Panax notoginseng. The sequence continues at coordinate 202,200,092 of CM029016.1, forward strand.
TTTAAAAAAAATTCTATTTTTTTAAAAAAAAATTCTATTTTTTTTAAAAAAAATTCTATTTTTTTTTAAAAAAATATGTTTTTTTAAAAAAAATATATTTTTTTTAGAATTCTATTTTTTTTAAAAATCTGTTTTTTAAAAAAATTTGAATTTTTGAAACAACTGTTTTTAAAAAAAATATATTTTTTGTAGAATTCTATTTATTTTAAAAAAAATCTGTTTTCAAAAAAAATATATTTTAAAAATAATCTGTTTTTTTTAAAAAAAATTAAATTTTTTATTGTATTTTATTATGTTTTTGTTATTTTTAAAACTTTAAAATGTTAAATATTTTTTTCAAAATCTGTTTTTGATTTTTTTTTGCCACATAAGCAATTTTTTTTTTGCCACATCAACGCCACGTCAGCGCCACTTTAACGTCTGTCAATTATTTTGGACGAAATGACCCAATTAAAAAAATTTAATTAGTTTAATGATGTAATCCAAAAAAAGTTCAATGGTGTATTAAGTAAAATGCACCAAGTTAGTGGTTAAAATCATAGTTTTGCCGATTAGAAATAGTTATCAAACAAGCTCTAGCTTTGGCTCGCGCTTAAGCTTGATCAAAACGTTTATTAAATGGATCGAGTTTGTACATCAAATTTCAAATTTGTTTAAATTATAATTCGTTTTGACTCAATTTATTTAACTTTCAAATGAATTTAAATTTAATAAATTAAATCTCTACTCGACTTTACTCTACTCAATTACAGCTATGATAGAATAAGCTTAATAACCCGTATTTAAAAATCATTAATCAAGTAAATTTTATATATAATATTTTTAAACGACATTTTATTGATATCAAGTTAACTCAATAATCCAAATTTGGTGACTTGATAGTTCAAAAGTTTTTTTTTTAAATTTTTTTTTATCTTTACTTAATTCGAAGTGACAAATGATACATTATATCTTTAATAATTAATATGTACTAAAATTTTGTAAAAAAGGCATAACTTTTGAACTTTTAAGATGACTTCTAGAAATATCAAAATTTATGACCAATTAGAAGACACGAAAATCAACAACAAGAAAAAAATCATTTTGAGCTACCTAGTCAACCAAAGTTGAACTACTGAGTTGACACCGGACCAACCAAAGTGACTCGATACTTGCCTTGATATATATTGTTACCGATATACATGTATTAACACGTGAGAAATGAAGTTTAAAGTGATGTTTGATAAAATTAAGTAATTAAAATCTAAATGATTAATATATTTTAATGAATTAGATCATTTGAGTAAAATAACATCTAAACTTAAAAAATTATGTGATAACTAAAAAGTATAAAATATCTGAATGACTTCTAAATTTAAAAATATCTATTTTAAATTAAAAAATATATCAAATTGACTTTTCAAAAATCAGTAATAATCTTAAAATTTGAAATTGAGAGAGTGCAATATTTATAGTGGTTTCATAAATTTAATTTTTTCATTAAGAGACAGTTCTTAATGATTTAAATTTATATATTTCTCTTATCGATTAAGAGATAATAAAAGACAAATAAAATATTACCAAACAACTTTACTTTCTTATCAAATTTGATGCGAAGCTGTTAAGAGATATTTATTAGAGAATTAAATACAACATATTGTAATATCCTTGTAATTAGTTGTAATATCATAATTCTTGTAATTAATTATAATCTCATAATTCTAAGATAGTTTCATATTAGGTACTTGGTCAATACTCAATTTTGTGTGTGTGTGTGTGTGTGTGTGTGTGTGTGTGTGTGTGTGTGTGTGTGTGTATATATATATATATATATATATATATATATATATATATATATATATATATAGTCCGAATCAGGTCCGGACTCCCGGACCGGACCAAAATCCAGACTTTTTTTTTTGCTTTTTTTTAAAATAACTAAAATAAATAAATAAATAATTATGGAATTAAATTTTTTTCATAATACAGTGTTTTGGGTGTGATTTGGGTACGTATAATAAAATATGGTGGTACGGTCTGTGCAGACTGTACCACTATTTTTTGGTATAGGTATCCAAAACACGTCTAAAACACTGGTAGTGCAGATGCGCCAGTGGCCAATCTGGGGAAAAATTAGTTCTTCTGTAGAAATAAAATGGAACACTTTTGTAGTATGTGTGACATTAATAAAATCATATAATAAGAGTACATTTTAATGACATGAGGTAGTACAATGAAATCACATGTGATCTTTAATACCAAAATGATTAAAATAGCTGTGTATTCTAGAGATTGGGAAAGAAATTAAATATTTAAATAAACATTTAATATTAAATAATGTTATTATGTGGTTATGTGAGTAGTAAAAATAATTATGGGAGAAACCCGGGCAATAATATCTAACTGCGTTATTTTATTGTGTGTATTTAATGTACATAAATTTATGATGTGAGCACATAAATAATCCCTAATTTTCCTAATATAGTAACAATTGTACATTAAAATTTCATTGTGGAAATTAAAGAGACCAAACTAAGTCTTATTTAACCAAATGCTGAGGATTTAGAACTATATCCCAAAATCGGTGACCATTACAGTACATGAACAGTAGCCTAAAAGTTCATTGCGTAAACTCAAACTTGCTAGCAGTGTTGCTGTGATGATGGCTATGAAATGGTGGTTGGCCAACTCCCTTATACACATTGTTTTCTTCTAATTTTCATTTAATCAAACTATAGTGCAAGAGCATTAACTGGGCAACCATTTCTCTTTATATCCCCCATCCTCTCAGTTTCTTTGTTGCGTGAAAATTTTCTGATAAGTCTAAGTTTGAGTGTGTGGGTTGCTAAGAAATTGAAGAAGTATAATTAGTGTGTGAGGAGTTCAATTCAAGCTTAAGGAGGTATAAATTCTACTTGTGTTTTTGAATTGGGTCATGCTAAACTCTTAAAATTACTTGAAATTCTCTGTCAATCAATGTGAGTTAGCATGCTATTTTGTGTTTATGAAGTATACTTACATGTGTAAAACCATTAATGTTGGATTTGAGCATGTTTAAGCCAAGAATAATCGAAGTCACTTGATGCTCTGTAAAACAGAGTACCTCACTGTTTCTGTTCCAGGCATGGCGCAGCTACCCCCAGTTTATACTAGGGTGCAGCGCAGCTGCGCCGTACCCCAGAATCAGTTACTGTTTTTGTTATGCTATTTGTTGTGAATTTGGTATTATGACTTAAATATATACCTGAAAAGAAGTATATCATGAGATTTAAAGTCTTCTTATATGGTAAGAAGAGATTAACATCGTTTAGTGAGAAGTTTATAACAAAACTTAAGATGTTGAACACAAACTTTGATGGAATACATGTACTACAAGTTCTGAACTTAGTATCTTATACACATGATTGATTTCAATTATAAATGAGCATGATTTAGTGTTTATAGTGTCTTTGTCTATGACTAAACTTGTTAGACCTTGTGTTAGAAAAATTTTCAAGAAAAGCTTAGTATAATAAGCTAATGGACATGAATGCCACAAGATTTAGTTTCTGATCTTGAAAAGAGGTTATCATGACTTAGTTACTTATGATAAAATTTTTAAAGTTGTTTTATATGTGTTATATTACATTATTTATGATAAAGTGATTTCAAAGGCAATCTTGAACATGTTTCCAAAATTTAGTTGCATCACATGAGTATCTGGATTCTAAAGGCTTAAGATGTCATGTTATGTTTATTATGTCTCTAAACATGATTCGTATGTGGTAGACATAATCACACCAGAATCAGAGAATTCTTTTTCTATAATATTGAGCGTATTTCTTTAGAGTTTTAAGAAGCTTTGAACGTAGAAAACAGTGAAAGTTTTCTTCAAGAATATCCCTGCTATACCAGTTGGAATACTCTCCTTTTTAAGGTAAGGGATATTATTTTTGTTCAATATTCGTAAGAAATAATATTTTCTTCCAAACTCTGTAGTATGTAAGTAATATTATTTCGTTTCAGATTTCGAATTCTATACTCATTTTGTTAAAGTTTTGGCTTCTATTCTCCATGAAATTAGTAGAATATCCTTGATATTGGCGCTTCATCCAGTATCTTTTTATGTCGAAGTACTATTCACGGGATACTATTTCTGAATTACTATTCATGAGATACTATTCACTCGGTTACTATTCACCCGGGGTACTATTCATAACAAAAATTAATTTCTTTTCGGTCCAAATCATTTTTGATACAATATTATTCTTGAATTTTACTTCACAAAGCAGTATCATGTTGACAATATGGACATTATTGAATTCCAGATAAATTAAATTATAAATCTTTAAAATTTATCCTTTACTTTTATTTAATTGAATTCTTATATCATTGTCATCATCCTCATGCTTATATTGTTATGAAAGTCATCTTTGGCCTGTAGTGCATAGATGGACTTGGTATGATTATGACTAGGGATTATTCAGTATAATCATGATCGTAATGTTACAAATAATATGGTAAAAGTCCTCATTGGCCCGTAGTGCATTGATGGACAGTTGTTGGCATGATCATGACCATTGATGAAAACACGAATATCCTTGGCCCGTAGTGCATGGATAATTTGTGGTCGTGATACTAATAAATATCATTGGCCGTAGTGCAGGGATGATGTAGATTATTTATTAAGCCGAGTCTCAGCGATAAAATTGATGATAAATTCTTTTAAATCATAGAAGATAGTAGATTTTATGCTCTACTTGACTCTTCTAATGGATTACTTGTTCTGCTGCAGTTAAACTTTATGTTTATTATATTTTATCAGTTTAACATTGTTGAAGGTTAACGATAATTTATTCCGCGTTATCTTAGTCATAATATTTCTTACTGGGCTAGTTGAGCTCACCCTTTGCTTTCATTGTTCTCTTCAGGAAATGAGAATATAGCTGGGACTAGTCGGGGAACGGAGTGACGGTCCAGATATTTGCATTAGTAGTCCTCACTATTCTGTGAAATAGTGTGATAATAAATGTAATGAGGACTTATTTTGAGTTTGAATACTGTTTAGACGACAATATTTGTATTGAAATTCACAGCTCATGTTGTATATTTAAGTTTGTATTTGTATTCTGTACTATGTATTTGGCGACTCAGAATGGGTGTGTATACCTATTTTGGGGGCGTCACAATGTATATGGTTACTTTAACTTGTATTATATGACCAATATGCTTTGTAATGTGTTAAGAAGCATGCTAGGTGATAAAGTTGAATGTTTAATGGGTCATTATAACTTTCAAAGGTTAAGTCCAAAAGAATGTTTACAAGCTATAAAGCAATGACTTGAAAAATATATTTTTTGACTTTGTGGTGTCATACAATCTGATTTGTGCTATGAAGATGTAGGATATGTGATGTGGTAGGTATAAAGATTACAACTAAGTTGGATGTTTAAGTGTACGTTTGAACTTACATATATGAGTTTATGTAACTAATGAAAATCCTATACGTGTAAATATATTATGTTAGGATCCGAATGAGGGTATTAAGCTTTACTTTGGTAAAATACGCTTGAGGCAAGTATCCGAACTCTCTTTTATATTGAGCAATTTTCCAAACTTACACAACTCTGGATTTGTGCAAGTTCTCGAATTTTATTTGATTCATATATTGAATGCAAGTATTTGAACCTTACTCTTTATTGAGCACTATTTGAAATTGTGCAATTATTGATTGTACAAATAGAACTTTGAAAGTATAATACTTCAAAATCTAGAAATGAAATTGTTTACAAACTTTGAGTTCGAACGATAATTGTTCTTATATACTATGAAAGAAAACTGTCTAAGTCATTGCTTCAGCTAGACTATTGATATTGATCGAAAGCTATCCAAACCAAATTTACTTGGTGCTGACTCTTATAACTGAGAAGAACAACCCTCTTGGTAGGGGATTTATATATTGTCGGGAAACCGACGTGCACACTTAAGAAAAATTAAATGTAATGCATTGACATAGGGTACTTTAGGCTGATCACCAGTCGTACTCGTTTTGTAGAATTATTAGTCTATTACTGTTAATTCTAGGAGAAGTTCATAGTCCTTAGTGACTGCTCAGTATTCATTATTTGAAATCTTAAAATTGATTAACCATTGAACATTATTGATATTTTCTGTCCATAGAAACTATTATTGATAATCATTGATACTTCTTGCTAGCTTGAACTATCCCTATTATTGCACCTTGAGAAATACAAAACTACCTTGAGTACCCTTATTGCTATATTACTTGCTGGGTAAATTTGTTGCTCATCCTTGCTTTCCCTAAAAATATTCCAGTTAAGGCAGAACGTGGTGAGCCCTCTGACAAGGACAAGGGTAAAGAGAAGCCTTTGGAGTAGTTATTCCATAATGTTAGAATGTATTATTATCTTGCTGTAGAAGAACTTATTTATGATAAGCTATGCTTGGTTTAAGTTGTATCGAATTATGTATTAGTTATATCTAAACGATGTTTTATTATGTGTAAGGTATTGTAAGAGATGTTTAAGTTACGAACCCTTGGGAAGAGAATAATTATATTATAACGATGTAATTTATTCTATTTTTCCACTATGATGATTTGAGTATGTTATTAGAGATAGTACGTGACAACCAAATTTGAGAAAAGTGTGGTCTGGGCGTCATACTCTTTCTCTCTCTTTTCTATATGGTATTAAGAGCCTAATCTTTATAGGCATATGTTTTTTTCCAGAACAACCTGTTAGTTCCCGGAGGCACAATAGTTATCTAGAAGGGGGGTTGAATAGATATTTAAAATTCTTTTTGAAGTACTTTGTTAGTTTTGATAATGATTCAAACATAGCGGAATTAAGATTGTTTGTTCTCCCTTTAAGATATAGTAAGTTAATGAGAGTGATGCAGTTATAACAGTTATAGCAGTTATAACAAGAATGCAAGAGACACAACAATTTTAAGTGGTTTAGAGCACTTAAAGCTCCTAGTCCACTCTTCTACTCCTTGAGTAGGAAATCCACTAAGGATATCTTTTACACTTTTTGAATCTCACAGATTCCTTCTAGACCAGCAGTCTAGGCGCTTCTCAGTTCACTTTAGAACTCTTCAAGTCCTTCTGACTTGGAACTTCTTACTTCACTTGATTGGTAGTTAATGAGTTATTGGTTGGTGCTACTCAGTTGTCGTTAAGTACTTATTCGAAAGAACTGAGTAGCTGAACAAGCTTTCTCTTTTTTAGATCGTAGAGTTGAGCGTTGAGTGTTCTTCAGCGTTTTTGTTCAATGATTGCTTACTTGAGTCATCTGTAGATGTTTTACTTATATGTGATCCTTGAAATCTATCCGTTGAAGCATTAAATGCGTTTGACAATTTTGAACTTTGATGGAGACTTTTCTGCATATCTTCTGATTTAGCATTCTGGCCCACTAGCACAACAGGCTGCTTTCACACCCAACACCTGAAAAGGTGTTTTTCTCTAACCCATGGTCCTTTCCTTAGCTTATTCAATACATTTCTTTGTTGTATACTAAGGATATCTGTTATGTCATTGGGACTGGTGAGGACTTCAACATTTATAATCCATTCCACATTTATTGGGATTCATCCTTAAACAAATGGGCAAGGCTCGATGCTTCTGACACAGGCAGATGATACTCTACGATTTAGATCATGGTGTCTTGCCACCTTGGTGCTTGATCCGACACTAGCAAACGAGAACCCTATGATTTCTCTTAAGGGCTGGCACACTACGATCTTCACTTGCTTGTCTTGTAGACTCTACGTTTCTGAGAGCATACTACAATCTCTGAGTTGGTTCGGCAAACGTCTGAACCACTCTACGATTTCCTAAGAGGTCCTTCAAGGCAGACAACCTACGATCCTTGATGCTCTACGATCCTGCCTTGGCTTTCTGCAATCTCTTGATCATCTCGATAGATTACAATTTTGTTGAAGCCTATCTATTACATCTCAAGATATAGATCAACCTAACATCTTTGATCTCTTCATCTATACATTCATTTACAGAATGATAAACATTAAAAGCTTAGATCAACCTAACAAATTTGATCTATCACTAAGTCCTTGTACATATATTCCTTGAAGGACTTTACATATAATCATGAGCATTTACTTTAAACATCAAATCAAAATATGCAGTCTCCCAACAATCTCCCCTTATTGGATGTTGACATAACCAAGGAGATTTGTGCCATGATTATCAATTTCTAGATGCAATTGCTAGAAAGTAAATATAACTTAATATTTCAGTGAGCAACTAAAATTTCTAGAGAATAAGCATGAATTTATTGATGTTTGAAGATAGATATTACATTTAAGTTTAGTTACATCAATAAGAATTAAGTTTCAACTTATCTCTATTTCTTCGGCCTCTTGCCTCGTGGAGGATTGGCATACTCCTCAGCTCTTCTTTTCCTGCTTGCTTCATCTCTCCTGGCTAAATCTTCTAGCTCGCTTTGACTTAGTCTTGGATTGTGATCATGCCTATTCATGAATGCATGATCTCCAATTGGCATTTTTAGGCATGTGGTGATCACTTCTTGTGAGTTGGGAGTTGGCCCTTGACTCCTTAATGGTTGAGCCATAATAATTGGCTGTTGTTTAGATCATTGAGTCTGATGGCCAAATCGTGGAGTCTGATGGTGAGATTGCCTTGGAGGAGGGCTCCTTAATGATTGAGCTATGAGTGTGCCTCTGCCTCTGCCCTTGACCTTTTCTCCTTTCCCTTTATTATCCCCTTTAATGTCAGCATCAAGGGCTCGAATGTCTTTAGATAGGCGAGTCATGCCTTGGACAAGCTCGTTGAGCTGACTTTGGGATTGAACAATGTCTTCTCGATTCTCTTTGATTAGAGCATCAGATCGAGCTTCCCTTCATTAGAGGATGTCTAGGACATTGTCAGTCTGCTTCATTTGGCTCATAAAAAATCTTTAGAATTCTTTCACTGCAGTTTGTAGATTCGTGATGCTGTCCATCATGAGTTTGTTTTGGGATTCCTGAGTCGTCTGCAAGAGAAGAACAACATCCCTATGTTTCTTAGCAACTTGAAAGTGGATTTGATCCCTGTCATTTATGCTCTTAAGCATCTCTTTTATGATCTCCCTGAGCTTCTTTGTGAGCTCAGAGCTTAGGGTGTTTGGGAGAGCATTGGCAGCATTGATCATTTTAGTCAGTCTCATGTGAATGAGTTCAGTGTGAGCTTCAAGACTGTTGTCTATTTCCTTGGTCACTTTCTTGGACGCTTCTGGCAACTCAGTTTTGGTGGGCAGATCTGAAATGAGTTCAATGAGTTGCGGACTGTTTGGAGGAGGGGCTCTCGTGTATTGATCTTTCAAGGTGTAGAGAGCAAGATCAAGGTTAAAATATTCATTTGAGGATGAGGAGGGAATATCTGATGGAGGGGCTTGTGTTTGGGCTTCATGAGTAGGTGGCTCTACGATTTGAGCGTGTGACTCTACGATTGGCTTGAGTCAGTAATCATAGAGATGAGAGGAGATTGTATCAAAATGAAGTTTGGCATATTTGGTTCGTCAGTTACAGAATGTTGAGATTCTGTAACTGGGAATTGATTTAGTGGATTGAGGATCACTTCTAACCAGTTTGGGAATTCATAGAATTGGCTGAAAAATGATGATGGAAAGTGATTAACCCTTAAAGAGATTGGGATAGATAGTACCTCATGCCCATTCTTTGAAGAAGGGCCATTTGTGATCAATTTCTGGCAAAGTTGAGGTTGTCTGGAAATCCATGAGCTAGTACTGAGATTGCTGGATATGCTTTGAAGCTTCAGAACATGTGATCCCAGGAGTTAAGAATTTAAGCTCTATGAAAGGGCATCATGGGTAGATAGGAGAACAACTGATTGTAGTTAGCTCTCCTATACCCATTACAACCCGCAGCTATAATCTCAACCTCATCATCTTCTTCTTCTTCTCTGTCTTCTTTTGAGGATTCCACTACATCAATGACCTCCTTTTGACTTTCTTTCTCTGGTGCTCTCTCATTCTCCTCAGGTGCAGCTTCTACTGCCACAGGGATATCATGAGGCTCCCCCTCAACATGATTATCCACTTGTATTTCAAATAGCTCCCCCTCAGCTAGAGCATTCTCTAGAGTGAGAACTTCAGGTAGCTTCCCCTCAGCTTGGGCTGGTTTCTTTTTACTTGCCTTGGATAGCTCCTTCTCAGTGGCTATCTTTCTGTCTTCTTCTTTAAGTACTCCTTCATTGACAAGGATGTACTTTTTGACCAATTTCCTTATTGGTTTCCTAGGCTAAGCCACAACCTTAGGAATTTCTCCAGCTTCAGCTCTGATTGGTCGATCAGTCTGAGAATCTGTTGCATCAACTTCTTTGGGAGAGGTGTCCGGTCTGGTTTCTACGATCGGTAGAGACTCTACGATCGAAGAGACAGAGGGCCTCTTGGACTTGTGATTGTGTTTACTCTTCTTCAGCAGCAAAGAGATGGTAGCTCTGTCTTCATCTGCCTCAGTCTGCTGTTCTTTCCTTCTCAAGATCCTCAGAGTTTCAATGTCAAAACATTCTTGAGGTACATCAGTGGTTGACCCCTGGGATTCCTCTGCCATTTGAGCCTTCAGCTTTCTTTTGCCCTTGCTTTTTCTGACTAAAGCAATGGGTTCTTCTTTGTTGATCTCTTCCTCTTCTTCTTCAGTCTCCTTGACAACTGACATGTTTCCTGGAATCCCTGATTCCTTTATATCACCAGTCCTTCCACTGGACTCAGACATCATTCTTATATTCTCTGTTGGATTCCTTTTCCAGTTCTCGAACAGCTGTTGGGTCATTCTTCTGTTCGAATTGATGGATTCTACTTCATCATTCCCAATTTTATCACCCAAATCAGACTGTAGGATGATACTTATGAATCGCCCGTAGAGCATCTTTCCAGAGCTCTTTGACTTCTTCGAGCTAAGTATCCACTTCCTAATCCATTCAAGTAGTAGGGCTCCATAGTTGAGTTGAATCCCACAACTTATGGTTGTCATGAGCTTGAGTTGTACTTCGTTTACAGAGTCATGGCCAGAGCTCTTGCAGCATATGTATTTTCCAATAATGTCTGCCAAAAAATCGTACCTTTGGGGGAACTCTTTCTTTTTATACCCTCTGATAGTAGGAAGCTTCTTGTGGTGCATTCTCTTAAGTCCTTCATGGAAATCGATGCCCTCTATGAATAAAAATTCTTTCGATTTGAAGCCTAGGGCTAGATTTATATCCTCGGCCTTGAGCTTGATTTCCATGTCCCTGACCCTCGTAGTGATGACGTCGTTCTCGAACGCACCATTTCTGTAGAATTCCTTTATCAGTTTAGGGTAGATCCATGTGCTCGTACCCAGAGCCTCTTCAAGACCAGCTTTCTTTATCAGAGACAGAATTTTGTGAAATTTGGGTTTAGCTGTCTTAAACCATTGAAGCAGAGTCTGTAACCAGAGATGACATTTGAGGCTACCATTGATTTCTTTGCACTGAGTATGGTTGATTGAGCTTTTCAGAAAGTTAGGGTTTCTGCTTGTAGAGATAGAGAGAGAGATAGAGATGAGCTTTTTGAACTTCTGATTTCAAAAAGGTGTTTTCAAACTGTACTTGTAACTTCCCTCTCTCCATTTTCTTAGTGGGGCATGTGTCAAATTCTGCTTAGATCTACGAATTTGACTGAAGAGAGATATACTGATTTGCCCTTAGCTCCTTCTGAGCTAATGTATCCTTTGGAAGGACTACGATCATTGAGGTAGTCTTTATGATTGTCAAGTCTGCCCTGCAATCATCGAGTCTGCTCTACAATCGTTGAGTCTGCCTAGGTCCTTATGATAAACTTTTGACTTAGCATTCTTCTCGGGTTAAGGTAGCTCAGGAAGGGTCAACCTCATAGAGTTAATTAAGGGTTAGGTTTGTTCCTGAGGCGCTTGACAGAGAGATTGCTTTGATTTATTGAACTTTGTCATCACAGGATGCTCCTTTGTTCTGTTGATGGAGCTCTGCCAACGTTGAGTCGGCACTGCGATCGTTATCTTTCATGTCACTGCAGCTCTACAATCGTGGACTTCCTTTGGTCATGTCTACGATTTCAAACATAGCCTTTATATCTGCATGGTTAGCACAAACTAGAGCATAGATTTTATGGTTATAAATTTAGCATGCCTAGCTCACTTATTAATTTGTTAAACCTGGATTCATCTAGAGGCTTTGTAAAGACATCAGAAAGTTGATTTTTAGTAAGGATATATTGTAAAGATATGGTTCCATTTTGCACATGACCCTAATGAAGTGATACCTTATTTCTATATGCTTAGTCTTAGAATGCATAACAGAATTATGAGTTATTATTATGGCACTTATGTTATCACAGTGAACAGGTATAGATTTGAATTCAAACCCATAATCTGCTAGCTGATTTTTCATCCATAAGATCTGAGCACAACAGCTGCCAGCAGCAATGTATTCAGCTTCTGTAGTTGAAGTAGATACTTAGTTTTGCTTATTGCTAAACCAGAACACCAGTCAGTTTCCTAGCAGCTGACAGGTGCCGCTAGTACTCTTCCTGTCTATTTTGTAGCCTGCAAAATCAGCATCTGTATATCCTATTAGTTTAAATGAGGACTCCTTGGGATATCAAAGCCCCAAGTGAGGTGTGCCTTTAAGGTACCTGAAAATCCTTTTTACAGCAGTTAAGTGTGATTCCTTAGGATTAACTTGAAATCTAGCACATATGCATGTTGCAAACATTATGTCTGGTCTACTGGCAGTTAGATATAGAAGAGAGCCTATCATACCTCTGTATTGAGTTATATCAATACTTTTACCTTTTTCATCTTTGTCAAGCTTGGTTGCTTGAGTAATTGAGGTTTTTATTGGAGAGGCTGATTCCATGCCATACTTCTTAAGTAAGTCTTTAATGTACTTGGCTTGGTTTATGAAAATTCTTTCATCAGTCTGCTTTACTTGCAGTCCAAGGAAGAAGTTCAGCTCACCCATCATGCTCATTTCAAACTTGCTCTGCATAAGCTTAGCAAATCTCTTGCATAATTTTTCATCAGTAGATCCAAAAATAATGTCATCAACATATATTTGAACTAATAAGACTTTGTCTTTATGCTTTTTGAGAAATAATATGGTATCTACTCTACCTCTAGTGAACCCATTTTTAATAAGAAAGTTAGTTAGTGTTTCATACCATGCTCTAGGTGCTTGTTTAAGACCATATAAGGCTTTGTCTAATCAATAGACATAATTAGAAAATGATGGATTGATGAAACCTGGAGATTGCTCTACATATATTTCTTGAAGTTCACCATTTAGGAATGCACTTTTGACGTCCATCTGAAAGACTTTAAACTTCATATGAGCAGCAAAAGTAAGGAATATTCTGATGGCTTCTAGTCTGGCAACAGGTGCAAATGTCTCATCGTAGTCAATGCCTTCTTCCTGAGAGTAATCCTTGGCCACTATTCTTGCCTTATTCCTGGTTATTACTCCATCTTCATCCATCTTGTTTCTGAAGACCCACTTGGTTCCAATGACAGGATGACTCTTTGGTCTTGGAACTAATCTCCATACTTTGCTTCTTTCGAACTGATTTAGCTCTTCCTGCATGGCTTCTATCCAACTGAAGTCTTCCATAGCATCTTCGAACTTCTTGGATTCCATTTGTGACAGAAAGCTCAAATAGAAACATTCATTTTGGGTGGCAGCTCTTGTTTTGACTCTTGCATTTGGGTCTCGTATGATTAAGTCCTAAGTGTGATCTCTTGCCCATCTGTTTCCTGTTGGAACATCTATCCTAATGCCTTCTTGTCTGAGATCTTCAAGATCAACTTCTGCTTCTTGATGTCGAGGTTCGTTGTCTTGCGATCTCATTTCCTTGCTCAACGATTTCACTGTCTGGAACTACGATCGTAGTGTTAATCTTGACGACCTCGTTCATAGTGTCTGGACTGTCGTTCATAGTGTCTTAAGGTATTATTTTGTCCATGTCTGTTTCATCAAAGATGATGTGGATCGAGACTTCTACACTTAGCGTTTTCTTGTTTAACACTCTATAGGCCTTACTATCTGTGGCATATCCAAGTAAGATTCCTTCGTCTGACTTGGGTTGGAACTTTGTCAGATACTGCTTCCCATTGTTGAGAATGTAGCACGCACAGCCGAATACATGGAAGTAGCTGACGTTTGGCTTTCTTCCTTTTCACAGTTCGTAGGGAGTCTTCTTAATCGTAGAGTGTATCAGTGATCTGTTCTTAGTGTAGCATGCAGTGTTGACAGCTTCTGCCCAGAAGTATTCAGGCAGATGGGCTGTTGCTGGTAGAGTTCTTCCAACCTCTATCAACGTTTTGTTCTTTCTCTCAGCTACTCCATTTTGTTGAGGAGTTCGTGGAGCTGAGAAGTTATGACTGATGCCATTGTCTGTGCAGAACTGATCCATTTCAGAGAAGTCGAATTCTCTACATGATCACTCCGTATAGCCTTTATTTTCTCCCCTTTCTCGTTCATCACTAGTCTGCACATCTTGATCAGTTGGGAGCTCATTTCATCTTTTGAGGTTAAAAAGAACACCCATGTGAATCTGGTGTAGTCGTCCACTATGACTAGTGAGTATCTCTTCCCCCCAAGGATCGTTGTTGGAATTGGCCCAAATAGATCCATGTGAAGCAGCAGCAGGGGCTTGTCAATTGAGTTGGCAGTTTTGCTCTTGAATGAGCTTCTGGTCTGCTTTCCAAGCTGACAGGCATTGCACGACCTTTCTTTGACGAAGCTGAACTTGGGTAAGCCTGCAACTAGATCTTTTGAGGCTAGTTTGGACATGCTCTTGAAGTTGAGATGAGACAGTCTTCTATGCCATAGCCAGTTTATTTCTTTAAATGCTTTAACCAAAAAGCATATTGTCTCTTCTGAGCTTAGTTGTCCAAGATTTACTGTGTAGAAATTTCCTTCTCTTGTTCCGATTAGCTTTATAGCAGATGTCTTCAAATCTCTGACTTGACATTGATTGTTGAGGAATGTTACTTGATGACCCTTGTCGCAGAGTTGGCTTATGCTCAGAAGATTGTGTTGTAGTCCTTCTACATAGGCCACTTTACTGAAGGACGCTGCATCATTCCCAGCTGAGTCATATCCTCTTGTCTTGCCAGAGCCATTGTCTCCAAAGATGACTGAAGGACCCTCCTTCTCTATGTAGTTAGACAGAAGGGCTTTGTTCCCAGTCATGTGCCTTGAGCATCCACTGTCCAGATACCAGGTTGTGATCGTGGAGCTCGGTTCCTGTGGTGACATTTAACTTTCATTTTGGTACCCATACTTGCATGGGTCCTACTTTTTTAGTACCTTTGGGAACCCAAATCTGCTTGATTTTGGGTCTCCCATGCATAGAATTATAATAGCATATTTCAGCCTTGTGACCAACCTTATTGCACACAAAATATCTAATATGATGCATGCTTGTGTGTGTATGAGGATTCTTCCTCCATTTGGACTTTTGTGGGTTCTCAGCCATCCTTCTGTTAAACTAATTCACCTTCTTCCATGTGTCCTTGTGTTTCATAATTTGTGAGGAGTGTACCTTTTCTCTACTGTTCCTTCCCAGTTGGCTCGTAGAGTTGATTTTACTTGACTCTACGATCCTTCGAGGTTGGAAAGTAGTGGCTGGGTTACTCTTTTCTTTTCTGAAGCCCAGGCCAGCATGAGATCCTTTATTCCTTGGAATATGGATTGAATCAGAAGAGCATGGTTGGACTGGTTCTTCCTTCTGTGAGGGTTTCACAAATATAATGCCTCTACTAAAACTTAGAGCATTACTGATGCTAGTTTCCTTTACCTTATTCACACATGGCTCTGAGGTGGATTCCCCAAAGCCTAAGCCTATTCTGTCAGAGACACTTCTCTGGCTAGAGAGCAGGGAGTCCATGGATGAAGAGGACTTATTCCATGTAGAGATAGTCCTTTCTAGTTTCTCAATTTTAGAGGTTAGACTTGACTCTCTTTGTGCATTGAGCTCATTGGTCTGTTTTAAGAGCTTATTCTCAGCTTCAAACTTGGAGAGAGAGTCAGTACTTAGAAGGGCTATTTCCAGTTCTTCTTGAACTTTCTCTTTCTCCTTTTGAAGAAGTGAATAATATTTGGACAGAACTCTAAACCATTTCATGTATTGATGCAGATCAGATATTATGCCATGCAGCGCAGTTCTTAAATCATCAATTTCTACATCAGAAGAGTTAAAGTCAAATACCTCGTCTATACTTACTTCATGAATGTTGGAGTTCTTTTTATCCTTTACATGCTTGGTCATCAGGCAAAGATTTGCCATTTGAGGATCTTCATCATCTCCAGATTCGGGATTTGAGTTATTGTCAAAGTCACTCCACGATCCTCCAGCTACAAGACCTTTGTCTTTCTTCTGAGGCCTTTTGTTGCCTTTGAATTCCTTCTTTGAAGGTGATTTCTTCTTTAGTTCTTCTCTAAGATATTTATTGCAGTTTGCAATGAAATGGCCAAGCTTCTTGTAGTTGTAGCATAGATCATTTATCTGCTCCTGGCTACTATAGTTGTTGACTTTCTTTGGTTTGTTGATTCTGCCTTAACGCATGAACCGTCTGAGTCTTTTCACCAGCATTGCAAAATCCTCATCATCATCATCTTCATCATAGTCCAAGTCAATTTCAGTGTTGACTTTGGAAGTATTTTAGTTACTTTAAGAGCAACACCCTTATCCTTCTTTCTTCCTTTAGATAGAGTTTCTGCTCGTTGAGTCAGCTCCAGTTCATATGTAAGAAGGTTGCCATATAACTGTTAAATAGTCATTTCATGGAGATTCTTTGATTCCCTGATAGCAGTGGTTTTGGCATCCCACTTGCTTGGTAAGGCTCTCATGAACTTTATGATTAGATCTTTATTTGGATAGATCTTTCCATAGGCTCGTAGAGAGTTGAGCAGTACATTGAATCTCTCGTAAATGGCAGTGACGTTTTCTACTTGAACGTGTGCAAACATCTCATATTGCTGAGTCAGGAGAGATTGTTTGTTTTCTCCGACTTCTTCTGTTCCTTCATGCATGATGAGCAATGCTTCCCTAACCTCCTTTGCTGTTTTGTTGTTGACCACATTTTCGAACAGATTATCTTCTAAGGATTGGAACAAAATGTTCTTAGCCTTTTTGTCGAGTTGAACAGCTCTCTTTTCGTTGTCTATCTATTCCTATTTGACCTTGATCTGTATTCTGTTTGGGTCGTCTGTAGTTGGTGCAAGCTTTATAGGAATGTAGGGCCCATTCGGAATAGTTTCAAATAGATCTTCATCTATTGAATCCATGTATGCTTGCATCCGAACTTTCCAGTTGGCGAATTTATCTTTGTTGCACATAGGTGGCTTGCTGCCTCCTCCAGTTTTTGATTCACTTATCAGATGTGCCATTGGATCTACTTAAGCTTTGTAGGCTTTTTGATAGAACCTGCTCTGATACCAATTGTTAGTTCCCGGAGGCACAATAATTATCTAGAAGGGGGGGTTGAATAGATATTTAAATTTTTTTTTGAAATACTTTGTTAGTTTTGATAATGATTCAAACACAGCGGAATTAAGATTGTTTGTTCTCCCTTTAAGATATAGTCAGTTAATGAGAGTGATGCAGTTATAACAGTTATAGCAGTTATAACAAGAATGAAAGAGACACAACAGTTTTAAGTGGTTCAGAGCACTTAAAGCTCCTAGTCTACTCTTCTACTCCTTGAGTAGGAAATCCACTAAGGATATCTTTTACACTTTCTGAATTTCACAGATTCCTTCTAGACCAGCAGTCTAGTCACTTCTCAGTTCACTTTTGAACTCTTCAAGTCCAGCAGACTTGGTTCTTCACAGTTCACTTAGAACTCTTCAAGTCCTTCTGACTTGGAATTTCTTAATTCACTTGATTAGTAGTTCATGAGTTCTTGGTTGGTGCTACTCAGTTGCCATTAAGAACTTGTTCGAAAGAACTGAGTAGCTGAGCAAGCTTTCTTTTTTTCAGATCGTAGATTTGAGCGTTGAGTGTTCCTCAGCATTTTTGTTCAATGCTTGCTTACTTGAGTCATCTGTAGATGTTTTGCTTATATGTGATCCTTGAAATCTATCCGTTGAAGACATTCGTTGAAGCATTAAATGCATTTGACAATTCTGAACTTTGATGGAGACTATTCTGCACATATTCTGATTTAGCATTCTGGCCCACTAACACAACAAACTGCTTTCTCACCTAACACCTGAAAAGGTGTTTTTCCTCTAACCCATGGTCCTTTCCTTAGCTTCTTCAATACGTTTCTTTGTTGTATACTAAGGATATCTTTTATGTCATTGGGACTAGTGAGGATTTCAACGTTTATAATCCATTCCACATTTGTTGGGATTCATCCTTAAACAAATGGGCAAGGCTCGATGCTTCTGACACAGGCAGATGATACTCTACGATTCAGATCGTGGGGTCTTTCCACCTTGGTGCTTGATCCGACACTAGCAAACGAGAACACTACGATTTCGCTTAAGAGCTGGCACACTACGATCTTCACTTACTTGTCTTGCAGACTCTACGTTTCCGAGAGCACGCTACGATCTCGGAGTTGGTTTGGCAAATGTCTGGACCACTCTACGATTTCCTTAGAGGTCCTTCAAGGCAGACAACCTACGATCCTCGATGCTCTACGATCCTGCCTTGGCTTTCTGCAATCTCTTGATCAGCTCGATAGACTACGATTTTGTTAAAGCCTATCTATTACATCTCAAGATATAGATCAACCTAACATCTTTGATCTCTTTATCTATACATTCATTTACAGATTGATAAACATTAAAAGCTTAGATCAACCTAACAAATTTGATCTATCACTAAGTCCTTGTACATGTATTCCTTGAAGGACTTTACATATAATCATGAGCATTTACTTTAAACATCAAATCAAAATATGCAATCTCCCAACACAACCTACAATGTGATGCCCCCAAAATAGGTATACACAACCCATTCTGAGTCGCCAAATACATGGTACAAAATTTAAATACAAACTTCATTTATAAAATACGACAAAACGTAGCTGAGAGTTTTAAAAAGAATATTATCTCGTAGAAAATATCCAAACTCAAATGGAGTCCTCATTACAATTATTATTATACTATTTTATAGAATAGTGAGGACTACTATAGCCACCATCTTGGAGAATCACTCCATTCCCCGACTAGTCTCAGCTATATTCTTATTTCTTGAAGAGAACAATGAAAGTAAAGGGTGATATCAACTAGCCCAGTAAAGAATATTATAACTAAGATAATGTAGAATAAATTATCCTTAGTCTTCAACAGTATAAAAACTGATAGAATACAACAGACAACACGTTTAACTGCAGCGGAACAAGCAATCCATTAGAAGAGTCAAGTAGAGCATGATATCTACTATCTTCTATGATTTAAAAGTTTATCATGAATATTTTATCTCTGCAACACATCTCAATAAATAATCCACATCACTGAATTATTCATGTACTACGGGCTAAGGATATTCATTAATATCACATCCACGAATCATCCATGCACTACGGGCCAAGGATATTCGTTATTATCACCAGTGGTCATGATCATGCCAAACAACTGTCCATCAATGCACTACGGGCCAATGAGAACTTTTACCACATTATTTGTAACATTACAGGTCATGATTATACCAATACATAATTCTTGGTCATAATTATACCAATCAACAGTCCATCTATGCACTACGGGCCAAAGATGACTTTCATCACAATATAAGCACGAGGATGATGACAATGATATAATAATTCAATTAAGTGAGATCAAGGATAAATTTTAAAGATTTATAATTCAATTTATCCAGAGTTTAAGAATGTCCAAATTGTCAACATAATAACTGCTTTGTGGACTAAAATTCAAGAATAATATTCATGTATCAAAAATAATTTAGACAGAAAAGAAATCAATTTTTGTCGTGAATAGTACCCCGGGTGAATAGTACCCAAGTGAATAGTATCACGTGAATAGTACCGTATGTATGAATAGTGCCGTATGTATGAATAGTACCCATGAATAGTACTCCGACATGAAAAGATTAAAATTTGACAAGAATGTCCAGAAAAAATATTTCAGTGGAATGATACTAGATGAAGCGCAAATTTCAAGGATATTCTACTAATTTCAAGGAGTATAGAAGCAATACTTATCAAAATAAGTGTAGAATTATGAATATGAAACGAAATAATATTACTTACATACTACAGAGTATGGAAGAAAAAATTATTTCTTACGAATATTGAACAAAAATAATATCCCTTACATTAAAAGAAGAGTATTTCTGACTGGTATGGCGGGGATATTCTTGAAGAAAACTTGTACTGTTTTCTACACTCAAAGCTTCTTTAAACTCAAAAGAAATATGCTCAATATTATAGAAGAAGAATTCTCTAATTCTTGTGTGATTTTCATTTCTAAACTAAGCATCCTATTCATAGGAGAATGACAAGATAGTATTTAGGAAAAGAAATCACGAACTGCACAGTAACATTCACGGGTAAATTTCACGGATGAAACTTTTGAAAATTTTGATTTTACTATGCTACACTATGCAAACACTATACAGTACTATGCAACACTATGCAGCACTATGCAAACAAATAAAATATAATATATTCTATTTATAAACAGTATTCTGTTTTATATAAAAAGTTTTCTAATTTATTACTATAAAACAAAAATTGAGATAACTTTCTACCGACGATTTTGAAAAATGAGTAAGTGGGGATCCATGTAATAAGCCAAATTTACAATAAATACTTCATAAAAAAGTTCTCTATTTATCTGAATTCATTTGGCTTCACTAAACACATTTTTAATAATATTTATTCATCATTAATATTATAACTCACAATATTAACAACCAGATCATTCCCAAGAAAGAGGATACTTTTCGATAAGGACTTCTCCTTATTAACGTGCAATTAGATGACCAAACCCCTTTTCTCGACAGAACTTTCTAAACATTGTCAATAATATAAATAATAATATGAATAACTTTGTCGTCTCAATTATTGATTTAATAATATAAAATATTGTGCAGATGATACTGTGACAATAATTGAATCAATAATATGAGATACTATGCAGCAACTACTGTTGTAATAATTGAATAAAACTGAGTTACTTCTCACGTAAGCATCAATAATCAAAAATATTGTACAATACCGTGTGCTACTATGCAACCACGCGTATTACTGTACTTTTATCATCAGGTATTTCAACAGTTAACAGTAAAAATTTTGTAGTTATTTTTATAAAAAGTTATTTCTGTTGTTTTCTAACTCCAACAGTAATTCCGTTGTGGGTTTCACCAATGTTTGTGTCGTCGTACGGATATTCCCTGACAAAAAGAATATTTTATGACAACTTGCTTACTTTGCAAAATTTGTAAACATTACCCACAACTATAACATTAAATCAAATCCACACCTTATTATTTAAAATAATATTTAGAGAAAATTAAATCTTTATTCATAAAAGTTGGGGTCTTACATACAACTACTTTTCCCATCTCCTCAATGGCTTCCGATGCGACCTCCTCTTTCACCAATGATCCTATCATCATCCTCAACTGCAGGATCCTCAACATCCCCTCCTTACAATTAATCTCTCCAATATCACCAAAATGTCATCCACCAATTAACTCACATGGAGCCTTCAAATCCAATCTCTTCTTGAAGGTTATGATCTTCATCACTTCATTGATGGAACTCCTCCTCCATCACCACCTACCATCATTGTTAATGGTGTTGCATCCCCAAATCTGGCAAACATAACCATGAAGCGTCAGGATCGTCTCATCTTTAGCGCTCTCCTTGGTGTTTTCTCTATTTCCTTGCAATCGCTTATTGCCAGCACCACCACTTCCCTTGAAGCATGGCAAACCTTAGCTAATACCTACGCTAAACCATCTCGTGGTCATATTAAACAACTGAAGGAACAATTAAAGAGGTGCACCAAGGGCTCAAAATCAAGTAGTGAATATATGCAGGTGATAAAGACTCGTGCTGATGAACTTGCTCTTTTGGGGAAGCAAGTTAATGATGAGGATCTTATTGATCGGATTCTTGAAGGACTTAGTGATGAGTATAAATCTGTCATTGATGCAATTAATGCTCGTGACACATCAATTTCTTTTGCTGAGCTCCATGAGAAACTTCTCAATGAAGAAACATCTTTTCAGACTATTCATCCATCTTATCTACCAGCAACGTCCAAATTGGCGTCCACCAGGCATCAATCAACAACAATCAGGCGCTACCACTGCGTTGTCTCCTCATGATCAACGCCACCCCAAACCTTATTTGGGTCGTTGTCAAGCATGCGGCATTCAAGGACACACTGCCAAATGATGTTTGATGTTTCAACTTATCACTAATCAATAATCCCCAGCACCTAGTTCTCATGGCTCTCAGGGATATCACCCCCGCACACCCTGACAACCACGAACCAATCATGTCGTCCTCGGCAACAACACTACTCCTACTTGGCTGCTGGATAGTGGAGCATCTCACCACGTTACGTCTGACTTGAGCAATCTCTCTCTTCATAGCCCGTATCAAGGTTCTACCACCATACCTACTTCCTCTCGTACCTTTACTGTAACGATCGAGAAATTTATAATTTAATTTAAATATTTATTGAATTAAATAAATATTTTTAATAATTTATTTATTGAGAAAAATAAATAATTAATGAATTGTGATGCATTAATTTAGTAATGAAATTGAATAATGGTAATTTTTATTTGAAGATTTAATTTAATGAAAATAATTAAATGAATTATTTAATATTAAAGAAAATAAGTAAATTAAATAAAGAAATTTTTAAGTCTAATTTATTAATTAAATGAAATATATAATTATTTATTAATTATAAGTATAATTATAATAAGATTATAATTATTATTGTTATAAGATATTTAAGTTAACCAAAGTATGACACATGAAATCATATAATATAATATTATTAAAATAATCTAGTTTGGGGGAATAGGTGGTAGCCAAACAAGGCCTTGTGGCCTTTGGGTTATTTGAACTCACGCCTGTTTGGGTTTTATAACTGAAGTACGTGGGTAGCTTCAGTTTATTATACGCGTCTTATTTGGCTAAGGAGAAATAACAGAGTATTGAAAGAACTTGGTAGGAAGAGAGAAACTCTCTGTAAGTTTTGCTAAGAAGTTGGAGTATCAAGGGAGAGAAAGCAATTCCTTATCATTCTTCTTCCCAACAATCAAAGGATTAAGGTATAATTCATTCCTAAATTTTCAAGTTTTAGTTTTTATTTCTCTGTGATTAATTTTGTTGGTTTGTGGTTTCAAACGTTGATTATATGATGTGGGTTATATTGTAGAATCTGTTGTTATCATATGTGAGTGTTGTTTGAGTATCAAATTTGTGAGAAATCGGATTGTAAGAAGGAAAATAAATAACAGTGTTTATATTTGAAAATGGCTTAAGAAAGTATAAAAATTCATGTTTAATATATATGGTAATTAGCAAATTTGTGTTAGATTGTATTAGTATGCTAAGAAACGAAAACAACGTAGTTTAAATCGTATCAATTGGTTAAGAAACGAAGCCATGGCGATCGAATTCACTAAAAGTATTAAAAGTGAAGAAATTGAGAAAATGGTGGTTTTAATTCTTCAAAACGGAATATTTATAATGTTTATGTAGTTGGAATGGTGAATAGCATGTTTAGTGATGTTATTACAAAGTTTTAGTTGCTAGGTTTCATGAATTTATGTGGAATTGGGATTTTTGGTCTAGAGCAGAGTCTGATTTCGAGCTTCTACAAAACTGTTTCTGGTGCCGAGTGCGGGTGCGCTGCCTCTTGGCGCGGGCTTGCCGGACTCTAAGCTAACCATGGCGCGGCCGCGCCAATGGTCAGTCAGACCCAAAATTGAACTGCTAACAGCATAGCTTGGAAATTGTTAACCTAACTTATTTGATGATTGTAGAGGAACCTAAAATGTGTTATAAGATATATCAACATGTTGTAATCACAACGTTGAAACTATAGATTATGAATTAGTAAGTTATGTGATGAACCAAATGTGATGTTTTCAAAAGTTAAAAAAAATAAAAATAAATGATAAGGTTTATGTTAGTTTGTAGTGAGATTTCAGATTCGTTAAGGATGTTAACTAACATGATTATTCATTAGGATAAAGTTATGATTTAAATGGTGGGTTAAACCCATAAAGCTAATATTAATACAACTAATTGTTATTGCGATTCCAATGATATGTGTCGAGTAATTGGAGAACATTATTGTACTTGTGTAACTTCCATACAAGGCAAGTTTTTTATCCTAAACTTTTATTGAGCAAGTATCCCTAACCTATGCTACTTAATTATTCAGCAAGGGTTACTTATCGTTATTATGTTAAACTTATGCAAGCTTTCTATTCCTAAGTTATAATCGTTGTATAAGTTCCTAATTTTTATGTTGAAGTTGAGCAAACATAATCTATCTTGTGTATGTTTGTATAAGCTCTTGTAACCTAATTCGTTACCTCGAGCGAGATTTACTTTTCTAAATCTTGATATTATTATTCAAAGCATATATTGTTCTAATACATCAATTCAAATGAGATTGTTCTAACTCTTTTGGATATAGCACTTTGCATGTATGTCATGGTTATTCAATTATACATAGTTGTTATTCGGTCTTTGACTTTGATAACCTTGTTCAATTCTATATTAATTATATTAAACCTCCAAGTAGTAAGCGAACTCTTATTGATTGAACTAGTCTATTATGAATAGTGTTCTAAAATTCTAGAACAACTGATAAGTTAGTTCCACGCTAAACTTTCTTTAATGCGGAAATTCTAAATTCAAACTGAGACGAATAACCCTAACATAGGGGATTTTGTACGTGTAACGTTTAGATGTTTGTCCACAATACATGGTACAAAGGGTTGATCCCCCTAAGTACGATAAGAAGTGCATGTATAGTCTAAATGACTGTTAAGGTTGGGGTAGTAATACCTAATCACCGGGGACATAGTTCGTGGTCTTAAGACCCTCAGACAATAAACTTCGAACTTGTTTTCTATTTTTGATTCATAGAATAAGTTCATTATTTTTAAGCATTCGTTGTTCACTCTCATGTTGTTATCATTACTACTCTTTATATCAGTGAGCAATTGTTTGCTTACTCTTGCAATTAACACTGCAGCTAAAGTTGAAAGAGTCGATGAGCCATCTACTAGCAAAGGAAAGGGCAAGATGTCCAAGTGTTGAAGAATTATTAGAATTTATCTAAATGCATTTATGTTATATGACTTGTTTTCTTTTATGATGTATTCTGCAAACTTATGTAATAATTTAAAGTTAGATTACCTGAGATTGTTTATGAGATGATGTAACCCTTTAATGGGAAAGATTATTGTTTAAATTAATTGATGTTTTATCCTTTATTATAGGTAGTTAGATGTAATTATTTTGATAGTGAGCACCAAATTCGGTGGAAATGAAGTACTCAGATTTGGGGGTGTCACATTTACTTTACAAAACGCCATTTGTGTCCCTTCCATGAAAAAGAACTTAATTTCGATTTATCAATTTTGCATTAATAACCATGTTTCTGTTGAATTCTCACCCTCTGCCTTTCAGGTGAAGGATCTAAATACGAGGGAAATTCTTTTGATGGGTGAACCTAAGGATGGCGTATATGAGTGGCCGACTATATCCCCTTCAGTTATCTCTTCATCGTTGCTTGCTTTTTCTAATGTCAAGACTACTTCGTCTGAGTGGAACTCTAGACTAGGTCATCCATCATTTACTATGATGAAAATTATTGCTTCTAATTTTTCTTTACCATTGTCTAGTCCGTTATTTTCTTCCACATATTGTAATGCATGTTCATGTAATAAAAGTTATAAAATTTCATTTTCTTCTTCTACCTTAACCTCATCCCATTCGCTTGAACTTCTCTTTTTTGATGTATGGACCTTTCCTGTTTATTCAGTTGATGGTTTTCAGTACTATGTTATTTTTGTTGATCATTATACACGGTATATTTGGTATTTTTCACTTAAACGAAAATCTCACGTGTATGATATCTTTGTGCGCTTTAAGGCATTAATCAAAAACCAATTTAAACACTGTATTGTTACCCTCTATTCAGATAATGGTGGTGAATATCAAGCCCTTGATAAATTTCTCTCCACCAATGGTATATCCCATCTTACTACACCACCCCCATACACCATAGCACAATGGTCTTTTTGAACGACGTCATCGCTATATTGTTAAAACTGGTCTATCTCTTCTCACTCATGCCTCGATGCCCCTAACTTATTGGACTTACGCTTTTACCACTGATCTATATCTCATCAACCGTATGCCCACACCCACATTACATCTTTCCTTTCCTTTTGAAAAAATCTTTGCGTCTCAACCCAACTAGACCAAACTTCGGGTGTTCGGTTGCTTATGTTATTCATGGCTTCGTACTTATTCTCAACATAAACTTGTCTCTCGTTCCACTCCTTGTGTTTTTCTTGGTTACTCTTCAACGCATGCCTATATCTATCTTGATCTGTTCACTTCTAAAACGTATATTTTTCGTCATGTTAAATTTCTTGAAAACTCTTTCCCTTTTACCAATCACCAATCCCATCTAGCTCGTCCCACACCAGAACACATTTCCAAATGGCTTCCCCCGGTCCAAATTCTACCCATTTCAAGTGGAATATGCCTCCTTAAAAGGATTCCTCATGTCAACATCCATCATAGAATGCCCAACCGGTTGACCTCTCCTCCACTCCAGTTGACCATTTACCACCAGAACCACACAATTCTGAGAACTCTTTTGATTCAACCACGACTCAGCCCACCCATCAAAGTACCCATCCCATGACCACTAGAGCGAAAAATAACATCCACAAACTGTTGTCCTTTCTCCATCATCAGACATTGCGCCTCATACTGCTACGCAAGCCCTAAAAGATCTCAAATGGAGACAAGCTATGAATGATGAATTTGATGCTCTCGTTCGAAATGGAACCTGGGAGCTTGTTCCATCTACTTCTCTACAGAATCTTGTTGGATGTAAGTGGGTTTTTCGTATTAAATGACTTCCTGATGGCTCTATTGATAGGTACAAAGCCAGATTAGTTACCAAAGGTTTTCATCAACGACCTGGAGTGGATTATCATGACACATTTAGTCCGGTTGTCAAGCCAACAACAATACGCCTTGTTCTAAGCCTAACAATCAGTAGAGGTTGGCAGTTGCGACAGTTGGATGTTAATAATGCCTTTCTTCAAGGCCATCTTTCCGAAGATGTTTACATGGCCTAGCCTCCGGGATTTGTTGATAGAGACAATCCAACACATGTATGCAAATTAAAGAAGGCTATATATGGCCTCAATCATGCCCCACAAGCTTGGTACCTTGAACTTCGCCAGTTCCTCATTGAATTTGAGTTCACAAATTCTCATGCAGACACTTCTCTATTCATTCTCCACTCCAATGACATTACTATATATCTACTTATTTATGTGGATGACATTATTATTACTGGTACTAACACCAATATTATTCAGTGCTACATTGACCTCCTGGCACAAAGATTTTCAATCAAAGATCTTGGCCCCTTGTCTTATTTTCTCGGCATTGAGGTTCTCACCGCTCCATCTGGTTCGTTGCTTACTCAAAGGCACTACATCACTGATCTTCTTGCCAGAACAAAAATGTTTGATGTTAAACCTGTTGCTACACCACTTGCTACAGATGGAAATCTCACACTTCATTCAGGTACAACTTTGACTGACTGTACCGAATATAGAACAATTGTTGGCAGTCTACAGTATCTTTGCCTCACTCGCCCATACATAGCATATGATGTTAACAAGCTTTCCAAATTCATGCATCGCCCTACGTCTGAACATTGGAATGTTGCAAAACAACTACTTCGATATTTGTGTGGCACATTATATATCTTGGTCGATCATCCTATTTCTTGGTCATCCAAGAAACAACATACTGTTGCTAGGTTATCCACAAAAGCTGAGTATCGATCAGTTGCCACTACTGCTTCAGAAATCAATTGGATTTGTTCTCTTCTCACAGAGCTTGATGTCCCTCTCTCTACACCACTTGTTATTTATTGTGACAATGTTGGGGCCACCTATCTCTGTTCTAATCCAGTATTTCATTCGCGCATGAAACATGTGGCAATTGATTATCACTTTATTCGGGATCAAGTTCAATCAGGTGCTCTTCGTGTTAGTCATGTCTCTTCAGCAGATCAACTTGCCGACGCTCTTTCCAAACCGCTTCCACGAAGCTGTTTCCAAAAATTAAGGGTCAAGATTAGCGTCTCCTCTGGAGCTCCATCTTGAGGGGGGGCATATTAGAGAATTAAATACAACAGATTGTAATATCCTTGTAATTAGTTGTAATCCCATAATTCTTGCAATTAGTTATAATATCCTTGTAATTAATTGTAATCCCATAACTCTAGGATAATTTTCTATTTAGGTACTTGGACAACACTCAATCCTTTATATATATATTCATTCTTAGAAAACTAAGTCATTGTCTCTCAATCTCTCTCTGTTTTCTACAATATTAAGAAGTAAAAAACCACCATCTCACTATTCTATCACAAAAAAGAATTAGCTAAAAATGAGTTGTTTATGGTACCAATACCATTGCTAATCCCCATTCCAGTATGAAACTATGAATATTGGAATCTGGATGCATAATTAATAGCCAAAAACTTATCCTCCTACACTTGAACCCCACTTTTGTCTTTAGCTATGCAAATTGCAATGTCCTCCTTCCCTTTCATTGTCTCCAATTCCATTACTACCATCCATCACCTTTCTCTCTCCTCTTCCTATTACAATAAAAGCAAAACAAAACACAATCCATTGCAAACCCACTCATTAAAAAGCTACTCACTTCTTCTTCTCTTCCTCTCTCTTTATTTTACTAACACACAAAAACTCCTTCCTTTAGTCTTTTCAGACTCATAGCTATTATGTTCCCACACTTTAAAACCCTGTTAATCCTTTTGATTTTCCACTTCCTCATTCTCCTACCCGGAATCCGACCCCTACCCGCTTTACCCAACTCCGACCCAGCTCCAATCCAGTCATTTCTCCCACCGCCGGCTACCATTCCGGCCTTCCCCGAACAATCCGACACCACCGGCTGCCCCTTAGACCTCCCCGACGAGCTCTTCCACGGCATCAAATCCGCCTGTAACGGAAAACCCAAGTCGGGTCAGCTCCACCGGAGCCGGTGCTGCCCTGTCCTCGCCGCCTGGCTCTATTCCGCCTACGCCGGCACCGCCCTGGGCCGGGCGGGGAGAACCCTTCAAACGACATCGTACAACGACCTCCCTTTACTTCCCGATGACTCGGAGACTTGTGTGGATAATCTGCAAAAGGGGTTGAGGAATAAAGGAATTAATTTGGTGAAACCAAATGAGACTTGTGATGTGGTGTATTGTTATTGTGGGATTCGGCTGCACCCGTTGAGCTGCCCGGCTGCGTTTTCGGTTTCCCCGGAAAGTGGTAAACTTGTGGGTAATCATAGTGTGAAGAAATTGGAGAGGAATTGTTTGAGTAGCGGTGAAAATGGGTTTGCTGGTCTTGGTGGGTGTTCTAAGTGCTTGAACACTCTTTATCGGGTAATAACTCCTCTCCCTAAATATATTTATTTATTTTATTAATATATATATATATAGGAGATCTTAAAGGCACCCTTATCTAACCCTCCTTTAGCGACGGATCAGGCGACGGATCCGATCCGTTGCTAGCCAAAGAGGATATGCAATTATGTTATATAAGAGGTGAACTTAAGATCTAGACTATATATATATATATATATATATATATATATATATATATTAAATTGTGAATTTTTTGAGATATGTGAAATAGATTCTAGAATTTTTAGGTTTAATGGAGGTATGAAGGGAGTTGTTTTATTGGGTGATTAAGGTTTATTGAGTCTCTATTTTCTATGCATTGTCTAAGATTTGGGAAAATTCTATACTTTGTTTTCTTATTATACTGCCTCACATGCTATTCTCTCAACAATTATGCTCATTGATGCTGTTCTTGTTCCACGCTAGTTTGAAGCTGAGTGTCAAACACGCTTTGCCATAGCCAACTTTATGATTACTTAGGGAGGTGCTAAATAGATTTACAAGTCCCTCCCATATTGACGTGGTACACAGTATATTGGCTTATATTACTAAGGAGAAAAAGTCTAAAATAAATAAATAATAATACAAAATTACACACTTGGGTCATATTTGGTTTGCAAGAATAGCACTTGGTTTGAACTATTAATCTTAAGTTTCTTGTATGTTTTGAAAATTAGACTTGATACTATTGGTGCAAGAATAACAAAATGACTTGGAATGTGGACTGTTTAACGTCTAATCCATGTTGGACAAACTAAACGTAACATGAGATTATTTTAAGTTATCCCACGAATAATCTCATTCTATACGAACATGTGACAATTACTATTTAATCTTAAGATTAATAATTTTGTAATTATAATTCATGAAAATATAATCCTAAGATTATAATTATTACAAATAGACATGACCTTTGTAAAAATCAAACCCAAAACTTAAGGGACCCAACCTCCTAGGGGCCTCAGTTTTAACCAAAGTAAGATCTCGTTGACTAATGGGAGATACCTTGTCAATATAAATAATTATTTACAAACATAGGGGTTCTTATTATTTATTAGTCCCAAAATAAACGTCCTAATTCTATATTTATTACTCCAAAAATTAACATCCCAATTCTATTTTTTACACTATTATGTTTTTTCAATTTGTCACGAATTTGACTAAATTATAACTAGTCCAAAATTTGAAGGTCTCTATTATTTCTCTTTCCTATAATTCTCTCTCCCCTCTATATCTATCATAATTCCCCCTTTCCCATAATTCTCTCTCTCCCCGATGTTTATCACAATTCCCCAGCTTCTAATTCTCTATGTACTGCATTTATTTATTGTTTTTTATTCAATTTAATTACTTCTTCCGTCCCTTAATATATGTCATTTTAGAATTGTGCATAAAATATTAAGAAAATGGTTGTATATCATTAAATATTATATCAATTGCCTATATTATCCTTGTATTGGAAAAAGAGTGTTATTTATTGGGCAGAAAATAGTAAGACAACCAAAGTTATATTTAATACTTTGGGTAATATTGAAAACTAAGCCATGAATGCTTAATTGAAATTTTCAAACAACAAATATTAAGAGACAAAAATGCTTAATTGGAGGCTAGTATTGAAAAGTCAAAACATTAAAGAGAACTGGTCTAAAATTGAAAACATAACATGTGTTGAGGAACAATTATTTGCAATCCCAACATTTTAATTCTCTTACCATTACCCATTATTTTGGGACAAACCAAAATAAAATTAGTAAGTTTATTTTGGGATTGAAAAAACAGTAACATGTTAGTAAATAACCTAGAACATTTTACTTCCGATACATTTAGTGATCCAAAACATCTTTCGCCTATTTAGTAACAAGAGACCAAAAATTTTATTCCACAAAATGATTACAATTATGGTTTATGATTTTGCAAAATAGGGACATCATTATATAGTCACTAGGCCTTACAAACAATGGCTAGGATCAAATATAATGAAAGACTAAGATTGCTTATATATAACATTCCTTCAAAATATCTAACATATTTATTATAAGCTTAGTTATTACATAGATAAATCTAAAACACTGTATCAAAAATGAGCTAATATTGGTAAGAAAACTCTAAAAAATATCAACTAGTGTCACCAAGTGAGCACCTTGTGGGCGTCCAATAAGAACTTGACATGGTGTAGCATGTTGCGACATTAACTTGACTGGATTTAACCGTTTTTTTAAAGAAAGTTATTCTAACATACCACTTTATACCAAAAGGACCTGAAGAAACCTTCCCCTACTGTACTCTCCATACCATAGATTGTGACGTTTTCCGTTCCACTACTACATCAAATTGCAATCTAGGTAACATTGGTTTGTAGTACATTACAATCTTGCTAAAATGTAACAAGATTGTAACACCTTTTTCTTTTTGATAACTGATCAGTCTGGTTTTATAGTTGAATATGATAGAAGTACATGCCAATACATCTTGATAGAAAAAAGTTGAAAATTGGTAACATAAGCTAGATCTACTTCATCCCTCGATATAGTTTGTGAAGTATAATCATTGCGGTTAGTTCTCTCTGTATGTGATATTTTTTTCTCCTGCTGCGTGACTAGAAGGATAAATTGACAGTAGGTAATTAAGTAGTTATGACTTTTCACTAACTAATTTAGTACCCATAACTCAATTGCTAAGAGGAATGAAAATGGTTTCCCTTGCAATGTTTGTCTACTTCACATCCAATAAATCTATATATAGGTATAAAAGTAAATCCAGTTGTTTTACACTGTTCAATTAAGATTTAAATTTAAATGGTTTAAGAATTAACTCAGCTTGTTTATGTTAATATCTTCTTGTGTCTATATTTACTGGAAAACAGTTTCTTAAATGATGTTGTAACTGCAAAATTCCATATATTTATTGTTGTTTATTCAGATAGTTGGGCTAGAAAACAAGGGCTAGTTATTCCTTTACCCAAATCGGTATTATCAATGTTGTTCTTGGTTTTGTATATTATATGTTTTTTAAGTAATGTCTTCGTCTTAGAACAAGGATTAAATTGAGTAGAGTGATTTGTTGGGTGTAATTTATGATATATTTATTTTCCTTTTATTCTTGCATTGGATCAAAGCATAGCAAATAGATTCTTATTTTATTATGAAATAGAATAGGATATGCATTCAAGAGTGTCAAATAACTGTAAAAATGTTGAGTACATAACATCTACCGTCTGTTCATCATATACTTCTTGTAAGCTCTCTCTTTGTTCTTTTTTTCAGTGTAATTTGTTTTGTGAAATGAATAGTCTAATGACTGGTATTATATATTCATGTAGCTCAATGACGAAAAAACAGGGAGTACAAGTAATTCCGATGACAGAACCCGTAAAATGCAAAATCGAGATTGTGAGCTCATGGGACTGACATGGCTCCTCAGCAAGAACCGATCAGCTTACATCCACACGGTTTCTGCAGTCCTCCGTGCGATTATGATGAGCTCGGACGGTTCAAACCCTCAGTCCTGCAGCCTCAACAGTGACGGAATGCCCCTAGCTGTCGATTCATCTGAATTTAACGATCAGTCCTCATCACCCTATCTTCCCTCACCAATCTATCTTTGCATCACGTTGCTTTGTTTGTTATACATGAGCATCACTGCATTATTTACGAGTTACTAGTTACCGTGGTAGTCTTTTAAAATCTGGCCATTTGTGCTATTAGCTGTTTAGGCATGCGGAAATCAAATTTAATTCTTTTTGTCGCACAATGGTGGTAGATATGATATTTTCATTGATATTTTGTTGCTGCGGGCTCTACTAACATGCCATTGCCGAATTCTTGTAGTGGCTCGTTCAGGCAAATGGAGTTTTCGGGTAAGGTACTATATGGTCACTTGTGTTGTTGAATTATTGAGGGTACCTTGGGTGAAAAGGACATTTGCGTTCATCACAGGGGAATGAAATTATGAAATGTCTATGTCATTTAGACGAAATTTAGCAATCTAGCTGGTAGAGATGAGGCCATTGCATACAGGTTGGCTTGAACAGCCTGGGATTTGTACTTTATTGATGGAATGTAATGTAATGCTGGTCTAGATGCGGACAGTATGAGGGTAAGCTCAAGTTACTTTGAGGCCTTAGTTTTCTTTTTGAAACTGATATTTTTATATGAGTCTTTCCACGTAGAGGTGAGACTCACTTACTATTCATGGGAGAGATTATGTGAAAATATTAATTTTTTATGTGAAAATATCAAAAAATAAATTCTTTGGAGCGTCTTGTGTAATATGGACTACGATATCCCTTCACCGTTCACTCAATTTTTTTTTAAAATTTATATTTAGCGAAACAAATATTATTTTTAGTTATTGTACCTAGTAATAATACAAATTATGATGTGAATTTATTTTGATTGTCGAGATTACAGCTTGGTACTTGGTAATAATTTTTTTAAGCAGATTACATTATTAAGTAAAATGTAAATTATGATGTGAATTTATTTTGATTGTCGAAATTACAATTTGGTACTTAGTAATAATTTTTTTAAGTAGATTATGGTATTAATTATTTCATTAATCAAAATTAAATAAATTAACATAAATCTTGAAATTTTGAATTTTAGAATTTCAGAAAAACATGAAGTGAATTTATTGTAAGTTCACTCCATATCCAATATGAATTTTATGGTAAGTTCATTTCATACTCAATAAAGTGTTAATATGCAGATGAGAGATGATTTCTCCGTCTGATCATGAGGTTTAACCACTCTCAAAATTAATAATAGTACCAAAAAAAAAATTGAGTCAAATCGAGTCAAGTTAAAAAAGATACCTAAATAGTTCTCAATTCATACCGACTATTGTTGGGTATTTATTGGAGATGAAATCCCTGTCCGAACGTTGTGACATAGAAACCATTCCGTGAGATCAACCATGACTTCTTGATGGTCTCAATTCGGCGCTTTCTCTCGTATGGCTTCAATGTCACAACATTCAGACAAGATTTCACGAACCTTTCTTCGTTCATCAAAATTCCAAAATGCCAGCCGTTCAAGGAGCATAAATTAACCATCATGAAAACAAAAGATACATAAATTCTTATGTGTGGGGGTAGGGGTAGGGGTAGGGGTGGGCGTGGGGGTGGGGGTGTTGGTAGTACACACATATATCCTACACACATATATCCTACGTACATAACAACTAGATTGAACCAAGAAGACAGTATAGAGATATCAATCAAGACGACACGAAAATCAAGAAAGATTAAATTCTTTAGTCCAAGAAGGAGAAAAAGAAAAACTTAACTATCAAATCTCATCATAAAAAAACATGTAGAGATTATTATGCAGAGAAAATATTATTCAAATACACCCATGAAAAAAAAAATAATTTATCAAACGAAACTAGCTTTTTTATATATAAAAATAAACAAGAAGAGACTGGATATATATATATATATATATATATATATATATATATATATATATATATATATATATATATATATATATATATATATATATATATATAAGATCAAGATTCAAAAACCAAATTTAGCAAAAAAAATAAATAAATAAAGATTCAAGAACCAAGCAAATTAAAAACATGATATCACTGTTAACGCCAAGTTTCGTCTGCGCGTCCAATCACAGAATCCGCGCGCTGAAACCTGCACAATAACAGATCACACAGAAGCTTGACGGCCGTGCCGTCAGGGGATAGCTCCGGTGTAAGAATAAGTACAGGCCGTTTACAATGTTTAACAATGAGGTTATGCGTTTAATGTTCAGAGTAGATATTACCTGTTAATTGCAACCTTAGCCTCGTATTTATAGAGCTCCCACTACCTTAGTATCCTTCTCCGAGTTGGAATAGGACTCCTAAATATGGTAATTACCTATACTTGGATCCAACGCAATCTCCTTGAAAGGTGCAAATAGAATCCCTTTCCCTTACTACCTTTAGAGTTGCCTGGTTGACATATGATTAGGGTTAGGACTTTCAACCACGTAAACCCCTTGTTACTCCAAACTCTACGTGTGGGCCGTTCGGATACACCGGCCCATCCCCACAGACGTCATAAAATCCCGGTCTGAGCCTAGGCCCAAAGGACTCGAAGACCCGACCCGACCTCCGTGTTCACAACCGGATCCCGACCTATTGGGCTCGGGTCCCGAACCCGACCTCCTATATACCTTCGACCATACAGGCCCGAGCTCTTTAGTTCTGGCCCAGGTCTTCCGCCCATATAAGGGTCGGTAAAACACTCCCGAACATTGCCCCCCAGTCTCTTGTCATTAGATATTTATGGCATGAGACTTGAAAGGACACGAATTTGGATAGTCACGCAGTGATGATGAGCTGTCTCGGGAACCCCAACGGTTGTTTTTCGAGTAACGCGCTGGTACACATTTCTCAAGGGCTGGACCCCACTTGCTATAAATGGCCGCCTTTGGGAACCGTGTCAGACATGCTATATAAGCCCCAATCCCCCCGTCACTCTAACTTTTTCGAGCCTTCACCTTTTTCAAGTCTTCTAGAAAATTTCCGGCAAGGGCGATTCCCGGCGAGCTACACCTCACCCGTTTTTGTTGATTCCGGCCGTTTTCGATCGTTTTCCTGTGTGCATCCTCCATCTAATGGCTGATTCTAGTGACCCAGCCCCGGCCAGTGACTCCGTTCCTCCCTCTGTCACCACAGGCGACTTGGTTCCAATTGAGTTGCCAGTGGCTCCTTCCGACGCCACTCCCTCCACGATCCTGTCTACTTCAAGTAGCTCCGAGGTTAGGATCCGAAACGCTTATCACTCCCCAGAGGAGTTTTCACATCTGCATACTCCATCCACCATCACTCCATCTCAACTCTCCGACGTTCGGATTCTCTACAACATCCCTCCCGAATACAAGCTTCGAGTCCCGAAGCCAGACGAGAAGATGTTCTGAAGGCCCGAAGGTGAGTGGGTTGCCGTCCCCCTTTACAATCTGAAATATGGGATTCGATTCCCTCTTCATGAGTTCATTTCCTCCTTTTTGAACTTTGCTGGCCTTGGATTCGCATAACTCGTGCCGAACTCATACATTCATCTCATCTCTTTCATTGCCCTATGCCACGAGATCGGGATTACTCCTGGTCTCGACTTCTTTTTCGCTCTTTTCACCATTACCAGCTCGAAAGAGCCCGATTTACGATAATTAAACAAACGGGCCAATCGCCCTGTCATCATCAAAACCCCTTCGAGTAACAAGGGGTGGCACGACAAATGGATCTTTGTTCGAGGGACTGACCTTCAACTTCTTCCCTGTTGGGCTCATCCCGAGGATCCCATCGCCAAGGTATTGAAGTTTTCGAAGGGTCGAGCCGACGCCTTCAAGGCTTTCTTCAAAAAATGGAGCAAAACTGAGTGGAGTCTGACGGTTTTGTCTAGTGAAGGTTGGCTGTACAAACACGGACGTAAGTATCTCCCTTCCAGCCGATCAATTCCCACCTATTTTTCATCGTTTGCCTCAGATATTTAACGTCTTATCCTGTTCTCTTTCGTGCAGTGACAATTTTTAAACCCGAAGGGACCACTGAATCCCAAGCTCCTCTGCCTGTTCCTGCCGAACCCATCCATCCACCGATAACCGATGACGTCCCTGACTAAGAAACCATCCCCATTACCGAGTTGTCGGTGGGATCCACTTCAGATCCTGACCCCTCATCCACCAAAAAGGTCGCTTTAAAGATGAGCCGGGCAGAAAAAGTGGCCTTGTTGAAGAGGTCCAAAAAGCCTTCTAAACTTTCTGCAAAAGTCCCAGCCAAGGTCATCCCTCCAATTGTAAAATCTACTCCCCCCCTTCCTGCTCAAATCACCGTGGTCGAAGATTCGGAGGATACCGAGGGGGTTCCTGTCGAGCCCCGACCGAAAAAGCCACGACTCTCCCCAGGTCCAGAGCCGCCACACTCTGAACAACAAATTACTGAGGCTGATCCCCTTCCAGCTGCCACTCCCCCTTCCCGAGCGAGCTCTTCTCAAGGGACGCCGACTACTTGTTGGCCGAAGATTCCTTCGGACGTTTTCTCTTTCCATCTGTTCGATCAGTTCAAGCTTACGGGCGACGACGAACGGTTCAGAGGATTCACTTCTGAGGATTATCTGGTGTCGTACATCCGAGCCCAATGCTAGGTAATTTTATGACCGTTTATCTCATAACTGATCCTGTGATTTCCATGGTTAATATATACGCTTGTTGCAGGCTAATGCCATTCTTGCTCGGGCCATCCCTCCACTAGCTAGAACAACTAAAAAGGAAATTCAACATGGGACGGATTTGCTGCTGCTAGAGGCTGAGGTTCGGGGTCTGACCTCGGACCTGAAGAATGAAAGGGACCGTCATGCGGAGACCCGAAATAAGGTCACCCAGGACCAACGTCAGGCCGACGAACTGAAAGAACAATACTCCCTACTTCAACAGGAGTTCGTCGGACTTGAGGGTCATGCGAAGAAGCTAATCGAGGAGAAGGAGCACCTGGCTGTGGAAGTCAAGGATCGAGAGAAGGCAGTCGACTCCATCGCAGAAAAATATGCAGAGAATCTTACCAAGATGAGGTTCCTGATAAAGGAAAATACTGCTCTATCAGCCAAAGCCGATTCCTTTCCAGGGAAGATCTCTGAGGCTAAGCAGCAGGAAATTGCCGAGTATGAAGAGTCCGAAGCCTTGAATGATAAAGTCATGGCCCAATTTGGGGAAGGGTATGAAACTTATCGGGAAAAGGCTAAGGCAAAGCCGATGGCCGCTGGGCTCGATATCTCTCTCCTTGACTCATCAGATGAAGAAGCAGAGGTTGAAGCCGATGACAACTTTCCTCCTGAATAGCTCCTGTTAGGAATCATAATTTTTGTAACTTGCTTAATCCGTTATGCTAATGATATACGCATCCGAAGCATGTTTAATCAAAAATTGTAAAACATTTGCACCTGAATGAAATGAAAAATTATTCTAAGTTGTTATCTCGATTAGTTTTTCTGGACTTTTACCGACCAGTTGGGTCATTTCTGACTGTCTGGTCAATTTGTGTCCAAAGCTTACAGGATTGGATTTATAACTTTATCGATCAGTTATACTTGTGACGTTTGCCAATCAGTTAACTTCTGATCATTTTACGCTCGAAGCTTATCTGATCGGAGGTGTGACTTTGTCAATCAGTTATATTTGTGACCTTTTCTGACCAGTTAGGTACCTCTGGAATGTCTGATCAGCTTTTGTCCGAAGCGTGTCTGATTGGTAAAGCATTGCAAATTCAAATGAAGTATAAATATTTCTCGAAGAGAAGTTTTGATTTCACTTATAAATTGCATAGATTACACAAATGAAGGGGAGAATAAACATGCATTTACTGGTAATATTTTCTAAGTCTTCCAGCATGCCATGTATTCTTTACCTCCGATCCATCCATAGCCCGAAGCCGGTAGGTCCCTGGCCTCGGCATCTCCACTACTTCGTAAGGCCTCTCCCAGTTAGGCATTAGCTTGCCTGTGTTTTGGGGGGTTGATGCCTCCGACTCCCGAAGCACCATGTCTCCTACCTCAAACATCCTCAGCTTCACCTTTCGATTGTAATGTCGGGCTGTTCTCTGTTGGTATATGGCCAACCTCAACATAGCCGAGTCTCGAACTTCATCTAACAGATCTAAATTCGTTTTCAGACCTTCATCGTTGTATAGTTCTTTGTACTAACTGACCCAAAGAGTGGGGGATCCGATCTCGACTGGTATGAGTGCGTCCGTTCCGTATGCCAGCCGAAATGGAGAGTATCCGGTTGTTGTCCTTGGGGTTGTTTGGTATGCCCATAAAACGCTGAGTAGTTCT
The DNA here is from genome assembly GCA_016801055.1 of Panax notoginseng. Classification (NCBI taxonomy): domain Eukaryota; kingdom Viridiplantae; phylum Streptophyta; class Magnoliopsida; order Apiales; family Araliaceae; genus Panax; species Panax notoginseng. The sequence goes on from CM029016.1 coordinate 202,239,646, forward strand.
TCGGGCCATCGGCCCTTTAACTCATCCAACCTTCGCTTTATCCCGTTGAGCAGGGTTCGATTAGTCACTTCCACTTGACCATATGACTGAGGGTGAGCAACCGAGGTCTTGCGATGCTGAATCCCTAGCTCTTTTAGAAAGCTTTCAAACTTTGACCCCACAAATTGTCTGCCATTGTCTGACACCACAGCCATCGAGATACCGAAGCGATAGACTACTCCTTCTTTAAAAAACTTCAAACATTCATGTTCGGTGATTTTTTGCAGTGGCTTGGCTTCGACCCACTTCGTCATATAATCGATAGCCACAATCACAAAGCTGACTTGTCCCTTAGCTTTCGGTAGAGACCCCAGAATGTCGATTCCCCATACATCAAAGGGAATCGGTGACAAGACCGAATATAGTTCTTCAGGAGGTTGGTGCGGAATATTGCCGTTCAGCTGACACTTAGGACACCTCCTAACAAATTCCTTCGCTTTGGTGTATATGGTCGGCCCCTGCCTCAAGATCTTGTGTACCAGTGACTTCGCCCCCATGTGATCTCTATAGATCCCTTCGTGTACCTCCCGAAGTGTATAATCGGTCTCTGATGGGGTCAAGCATTTGAGCAGCGGAGAGCTAAAAGCCCTTCGGTATAGATCTCCGTCTATGAGTACGAAGTTCGCACTCCGATGCTTGATTTATCTTGCTAGGATTCGATCCGAAGGGAGGGTTCCATCTGCTAAGTAATATATATAAGGCGTTAGCCAACAGTCCAGTCGGTCTAGAGTTAACACCTCTGTCTTCAGAACACTGGGCCTTTCCAGAATCTCCAGGTAGACTGATCCGTTGAAGGAGCTCACTTCGGTAGTTGCCAACCTTGCCAGTGCATCTGCTATTGTGTTATCTGACCGGTCCACCCCCTGACAACTGTGCGATGCGAAGTATGTGAGTTTATCTTTCACCTCGGCCAGATACTTGGACATTCTTACCCCCCGAGCCTCATACTCCCCCGACAACTACTTGACTACCAGCTGTGAATCGCTGTAGATAACTATCTTCTGAACCTCCAAGCTTCGAGCCAACCGTATTTCCGCCAGGATGGCCTCATACTCTGCTTCGTTGTTCGTGGCCTTGAATTCGAATCGGATAGCCTGCTGTACCTTGAACCCTTTGGGATTTGTCAAAATAACCCCTGCTCCACTGATGTCCGAAGTCGAAGACCCATTCACATACAACGTCCACGCGGTCGGTCTTTGTTGAGTTTCGGTTACTGTGCATGCATCCGACTCTGTAAAAGAACACTCTACCACGAAGTCTGCCAACGCCTGCCCTTTGATTGCCGTTCGGGGATGATACTCTATAGCAAACTGTGTCAATTCCATCGCCCAGGCAGCTAATCGACTCGATACCTCTGGCTTATGCAAAATTTTCTTTAATGGTTGATCCGTGTACACCACTATCAGCCGACCCTAGAAATAGTGTCTGAGCTTCCTGCTGGCAATGATTAAGGCGTAGGCAAATTTTTCCAAGTTCGGATACCTTGTCTCTGCGTCCCGAAGAACATGACTGACGTAATATACGGGGAATTATATTCCTCCTTTATCTCTTACCAACGCGGCCCCAACTGTCATCGAACTTGCCGCCAAGTACAGATATAAAGGTTCTGAAGGGATCGGTTTCCCCAACAGTGGAGCCGAAGCCAAATACTTCTTGATCCCTTGAAACGCATCTTCGCACTCCGAAGTCCACTGGAAACTCTTCTCGTTTTTTGGTCCCTTGAGGGTGTCAAAGAAGGGTAGACATCTTTCGGCTGACCTTGACACGAATCTCCGAAGGGCGGCTATCCGGCCAGTTAACCTCTGCACGTCTTTGTATGTCTTCGGAGACTGCATGTCTAAGATCGCCGTGATTTTCTCAGGGTTCGCCTCGATTCCCCTCATACTGACCAAGTAACCCAGAAACTTCCCTGATCCCAGGCCGAAGGTACATTTAGTCGGGTTCAGTCTCAATTTGTGCTCTCTTATTGTTTCGAAACAGTCCTCCAGGTCGTCCAAATGATCTCGGACTGACATACTTTTTACGATCATGTCGTCCACGTATACCTCCATGCTGCGACCAAGCTGCCTTCGGAACACAAAATTCATCATCCGTTGATAAGTTTCCCCTGCGTTCAGCAATCCGAAGGTCATCTTTCGATACGCATATATGGCCCGATGGGTGATAAAGCTCGTCTTCGGGATATCTTTCTTGGCCATGGAGATCTGGTGATATCCCGAGAAGGCATCCATGAAGCTCAGCATGCCGTACCCTGAAGTTGCATCAATCAGCTGATCTATGTTGGGTAAAGGGTAGAAATCCTTCGGGTAGACTTTGTTAAGATCAGTGTAGTCGATACATAGTCTCCATTTTCCATTCTGTTTTTGAACTAGCACTACGTTTGCTAACCATTCGGGATAGTCTATCTCGAAGATGAATCCCGCCTCCAACAGCTTTGTGATCTCTTCGTCTATGATCTTCTGTCTTTCTGGGGCGAAGATCCTCCTCTTCTGAATCACTGGTTTTTTACTCGGGTCTGTATGTAACTTGTGTAGTGCCACCGATTCGCTTACTCATGGCATGTCACTAGGCTCCCATGCAAAAATATCAGCGTACACCCGAAGTAAATCCACCAATCCCGTCCGTAATGGTTCTGTCAATCTTGCTCCAATCTTTATTAGTTAGTCCGGATTCCCCGGTAGCAATTCCACATCTTCCGTCTCCTCTGCCGGTAGTGCCATGGGTTCGGTACTGCCCTTAGTGAATGGCTCTATCTCGATGGCCATTGTCTGTTTTTGTTTGCTAACCCCGACCCCTGATGAAATCAGAGTGTTCCGGTAACACCTTCGAGCAATATCAAGGTCGCCTTTTACCTCCCCGATCCCGTTCGGTGTCGAAAATTTGATTTTAAAGTGGGGAATAGATGTTACTGCCAGCAATGCGGCTAAAGTCGGCCTGCCCAATATGACATTGTATGCCGAATCGACTTGAACTACAAAAAACTTTATCATTATTTCTACTTCCCGAGGTGACGTGCCGAACTTAACTGGTAGTTCTATCGTACCCGATACCTGCACCGGGTCGCCACTGAAACCGTATAACGGGCCCTCTCCTCCCAGATCCTTTTTCTTTCCACCCAAGTCCATCCTCTGGTATGCGTGTGTGTAGAGTATGTCAACCGAGGACCCGTTATCGATCATCATCCTCTTCATATCTACCGGACCGACCTGTGCTGTTATTACCAAAGCTCCGTCATGTGGCTCGATGTGGTCAGTGGGATAGTCTTTGTCTGAGAAGGAGATAGACACTCCTGGATAGGCCCTCTCTTTTCTGGGCGATGAACCAGCTACCGCCAGCACGGCCTCGAAATGCCCATTCCTCTTCCTTCCGGTTACGCGCCCTACCGACTCGCCCGAGATCACATCAATAACTCCTCGGGCTTGTGGGCGCGGTTGCGACTGCGTTTCCCGGGTCGGTTCCCTATTCTCCTCCCGGGGAGCTTCTAAGCTTTCTCAGCCAACCACGTATTGCACCATCTGTCCGTTCTGGACATTCTTTTCTATCAGATCTTTCAAATTGTTACAATCCTCTGTCGTGTGCCCCCGACTCTGGTGATACGCACAATACTTGTTCCGACCCCTCTTCCCCGGCTTCGGGATCGCTTGGCACGGTTCGAAGAAGGGTTTATCCCGCATCTCCTCCAGTATTTTAGCCCGACCCGTGTTGAGTGCGGTGTATACTTTGTTGACACTTTTGTTCGGGAAGGGTTGCCTTCCACTGCCCGACCCTCCCCCATTATAGTTCTTTTTGCCGTAATTATCCGATCTCCCCTGATTGTCCGACTTCAGATAACTCTGTTTATCCCGATCTTTCGACTTCTCATAAGACTGGTAGTGTGGTGTAAAGTTCCCCATTGCTTCCTCAATTGCTATGTGACCCTCGGCCCTGTTGAAAGCTTCTGTTAAGTCAGCCGGAGGGTTGATCACCAAATCCTTCATCAGCTTCTTTGATTTCCCGATGTCTAGTCCGGTTGTGAAGAAACCCAAGGCTTGTGGGGAATTTAACTCCGCCACCGATCCGACAACCTCTCGAAATCTTTTAACATACTGACACAGGCTTTCATCTGACTTCTGTCTGACCTGCCTGAGGGAAGCTGTAATCTTTTCTCGCCTTTTGTTACTCCCGAATCGAGCGTGAAATTTTTCCCGAAGGTCATTCCACGAATTAACCGATCCGGTCGCCAGGGTTCCCATCCACTCCCGGGCACTCTTTTTTAATGTAGTGGCGAACATGTGACACTTGGCCGCATCGGAATGGCCATAATAGGTCATCAACCTGTCATACCCATCAGAATGATTGTATGGGTCCCCCATCCCGTCGTAGGTCTCCATTGGGGGCATTTTCTTCTTGGGGTCGACCGTCTCTTGGTTGATCTCTGGCGAGAAAGGGGATCCTAAGCAAGCCGAAGGTACCCCCGTGGAATTTTTGGCCAACAGCAACTTTTCCAACTCAGCCACCCTTCGAGCGAGGGGGTCGGTCTCCCCTATACGAGGGGACGATCTGTGTCTGTCCCTCCGGTATTCGAGTGACGCGTCCCTCCTCCTCAACCCCGATCTGCCAGGGTGTTCGGACCGCCGTTCCACTGAATGGCTCCTTCGTTGGCTTCGGCCGTCCCTCGAACGGCCTCGATGTCTACTCCTTTCCCTATCCGCCTCTCCCTGTTGGGGTGACAGAGACCGGCTACAATGCCTACGCCTTTTAGAGGATGCCTCCTGCTCCCCAACCACATGAGCCATCTGTAGTTCGAGCTCTTCCTGCTGAAGTCGTAGGGCCATCATGGTATCTTTGTTCTGCTGCATCTTCTTCTGCAGGATAAATTCTCTCTGATCTCGGCTGCCCTCTCCCCGACTCTTTCCATGTACCTCCAGTGCACGTGAGTGACTTACGTCTGCCCGACTAGCCTAGTTAGGGATACGATGACCATCATGGAAGAGTCTTCTCCGGGGGGAGCCAGCCGGTTCCACCTGATCATCCTGGACTTTGGAACCCAATCTGTCCTTCACCGACCCCCTCACCTGAGTGGTCTGGTGTGTCTTGGCTTTTTCACGGTCCGAAAACTGCGTACTCCACGCTCGCCATGGTTTCTGACCGGAAAAGAATTTGACTGTGATTGATTAAGCACTAAGCCCTCCTTCTAGCGCCAATGTTAACGCCAAGTTTCGTCTGCGCGTCTAATCACAGAATCCGCGCGCTGAAACCTGCACAATAACAGATCACACAGAAGCTTGACGGCCGTGCCGTCAGGGGATAGCTCCGGTGTCAGAATAAGTACAGGCCGTTTACAAGGTTTAACAATGGAGGTTATGTGTTTAATGTTCAGAGTCGATATTACCTGTTAATTGCAACCTTAGCCTCGTATTTATAGAGCTCCCACTACCTTAGTATCCTTCTCCGAGTTGGAATAGGACTCCTAAATATGGTAATTACCTATACTTGGATCCAACGCAATCTCCTTGAAAGGTGCAAATAGAATCCCTTTCCCTTACTACCTTTAGAGTTGCTTGGTTGACATATGATTAGGGTTAGGACCTTCACCCACGTAAACCCCTTGTTACTCCCAACTCTACGTGTGGACCGTTCGGATACACCGGCCCATCCCCACAGACGTCATAAAATCTCGGTCTGAGCCTAGGCCCAAAGGACTCGAAGACCCGACCCGACCTCCATGATCACAACCGAATCCCGGCCTATTGGGCTCGGGTCCCGAACCCGACCTCCTATATACCTTCGACTATACAGGCCCGAGCTCTTTAGTTCTGGCCCAGGTCTTCCGCCCATATAAGGGTCGGTAAAACACTCCCAAACAATCACAATGCCAACAAGAACAACTACATAAAACTAATTAATTACTCTCTTCTCCCACAAAAAGAGTTTCATTAAAGTTTGAATCAGTTAGTTTATTTCAATTTTCCAAAATTAAATATATTTACTTTTAATTTTAAAATAAAATAAATGAGAGTTTAATTATGAAACGAAAAGAATATGAAAGCCTACGTATCCAATTACACAATAAAACGGGAAAAAAAATATACAAGAAGAAGAATTGAATATACATACTAACCTTATATCGTCCATTCTTGACAACGTTCTTGGAGATTATTAACTAGAAGAAAGAATGAGTTTACATGTACGTGTATATATAGATACTACAAGGCGGTGTTACACTATGCGGTGGGCCATGGCCCAACCCAAATCAAAAAAATAATAAATTGTTTCAATGGTTTAATAGAGAATTCGGGTTTAATCATAAATTTGGATGTCTTGAGTTCGACTACCACTCGAAATAACATAAGGGTCACGGACAGTAGATGTAAGCCTGTTTCAAAAGCCTTGTTCAGAGGAGTTTTAGTCCGACGCAAGTCGGAATTACTCCTCATTATCAGATAAATAAATAAAATAAAAATAAATAAATAAATAAATAATTATTTTGGTATATAGAAAAAACTTAGTTATACTTACTACTTCCACTTCAAAATTTGATATACATTTTGATTTTAGAGTCAATTTGCAAAAATTTAAAACTCAGAATTGATATAATTTTGTTCAAATTTTGAAAACAACAAAGATGAATTGACTCTAATTGTTAGTTTATAATTGTTATATTTGTTTGCACTAAACCAAAATAATTTCATATCAATTTTAAATTTTAGAATTTCGTGAATTGACTCTAAAATTTTTAAATATATCTCTGATTTTAAAATAGGAGCAAGGATCAAGAGCATTCTCCTTATCTAGCATTCCTCCTCAAATAACACTCTTTTATTAAAACTACGTCACTTTGGAAATTTTTAAAAGAGAGTGGTCCCACTTGTCTTCCTTTTATTTACAAAAATACCACCCGCGACCCCACTTGTTTTTTAAAAGAAATTCCAACACAATGTAGTTTTAATAAAGGAATACTATTTAAGGAGGAGTGCTAGATAAGGAGAATGCTCCTGATCCTTCATCTTTAAAATGGAGGGAGTACTAATTATATATACCATAAATATCATTTAATCCTATATGCTCATTTTATATACCAATTTCCATTAATCATATATGTTTATTCTATATATAAAAATATTCTTCAACGCGTTATTTAACCATCTCACCCTTAGTTTTCTTATCTTTATTTTCTATAAATTCATTTTCTTTATATTGTTCATTTTTTTAACTTGTTAATGAAATGTTTTGTGTTGCATACACATTGTATGTCCTTCATATATTAGAGTATTAACAACAGTTTTCTCAATAAATTCTCTATTCCCAACTTTGAAGAATGTATTAACAAATCTTTATTTAACAGTTTGCTTATCCTTATTTAACTCTCTATTTTAATCTCTATATAGGATTTTACTCCTCAAGGTGAGGGAGTCAAAAGACCCTTCTCTATATATGCAAAATGACATTCCACACCCTCATTTAAGTGGATAAATCATCAATCATACACATCTTGACATTATTGTCACGTGACTTTTTTACTACTTCATTTTTAAATTATAAAATTAATATTGACTTATTTTTTAAATATTAATTTCAAACGTATTCAAATTTAAAATTGATATAAATTTATTTAATTTATGTCCATATAATTATAAATATTATAAATGTACTATAAATTATAAAATTTATTATTTTTAAAATTTAAATCAATCATATTAATTTTAAATTTAAAAAGTATCACAAATTAACTTTTTAAAAGTTAATATTGATCTTATGTACATTTGCAACTACAATCCATTCAATAATTACTCCATAAATTACTTAAAATTAAAAATAAAATAAAAGTTATTTTAAAGTGAAATGCAATTGATAAATTATACTCTCTCTTTATAAATTATAAAATTATTATTAAATTTTATAAGTCAATTTGATGCATTCTCACTTAATAATTTTGCTAAGAATTATAAAAATAATAAATTTTATAACTAATAGTATTTTTTTCTTCTAAATAAGTTAAAATACGTAATTTAAAAATATAACATACTTACTTCAAAAAAGATTAATAAATTAATAGTAATTTCATAATTAAAAACAAGAAGATGTAGTATATTACATTGATCATAAGTTCTAACGCATGAAACCAATACAAAGGTCAAATAATTATAATAGTTAAAACATACTTTGACTGTTGGAACTTTCAAAATTTAACTTTTAAATTTCAAATTTTATTATTTAAGGAATATAAGGAACATGTTGGGTACATAGTGAAAAATTGAATCCATATCATGCAGAATGACCCAATGACACTGCAAAATAGGGATAGAGATAAAGAAACTATTATGAATGCTTTTACTATCTTTATTTTTATATGTTTATTTAGAGTTCATCTTTGTTGCTTAAGTTCAAAGTTTTAATTTTTTTTATCCATTTATTTTGAATTTTAAATATTATTTTTTTATAAATATTTTTTTGTTTATTATTGCTCTTGATTATGAAATTCTTGTCTTGATTTTTTGTTGACAACAAAAAAGTATATGATAGTTAATAGACCTGGCAAACGGGCCCAAAGTCCGCGGGCCGGGCCGGCCCGCCCGCCAAAAAACGGGCTTTGGGCCATATTTTTTTGGCCCACAAAAACCCCGGCCTTTTTGGCCCGGCACATTCAAAGCCCGGCCCGCCCGCGGGCTTTGCGGGCTCAAAAAAGTGCCAAAAAATAGGCATAAACCACCTTCGACCCGCCCGTGAGCCCGCAGGCTATGGGCTTACTTTTTTTGGCCCGTAAAAATCCGGGCCTTTTTGGCCCGGCCCGGCCCGCGCCCGCCCGCCCGTTTGCCACCTCTAATAGTTAATTACGTTCTACTTCTATCATCCTTTTGTTAAAAATCATCAGTTAAGGTTTTAAATTTATTGAAATTTGAATTTTATTTTCTTACATCTCTTTGACATAGTGCTTTACCTTTGTTGTGGAATTTTTTTGTCTCCTTCATTGTTGGACTTTATTTTTTTTGTTTTTTTTTTTGTGAGATTTGTATTCTCACTCATAAAATGTGACATATACTTAATATTTAAATAATCAAAATTGTAGAGATTATCATGTAATTCATTGTACTTATTATTCTCAAAGGCATTGAAAGAGATCTAGAAGGGGGATGAGTTTGAATAGATTTATTAAAAATTTATTTTTAAAGATTATTTACCAAATTAGTTAAAAAAGTTAATTAATTAAGTTATGCACAACGGAATATAATTTTGAAATCCACTTCAAAGATTATAAAAAAACTTATAGTTCTAAATTTAGTGATCAATGTAGAAATAAGTCAGGGAGTAAAATGTAGAGTGACAAGAAAGAATAAATGTGCAGAAAGGTAAAGAACACATGAAATTTTAAGAGATTCGGAGCCCAAAGGTCTGCTAGTTATCTATTCTACTCTGAGAGTAGGGATATTCCACTAAGGAAGGGTACTCACAAAGAAATCAGTCCACACAGAATTGTTATACAATTGATTCTCTAAGAATCATTCAAGTCACACAGACTTGAAATTACATAAGATCATTAAGATCAAATCACAGTGAACAATGTTGTTTTGAATTACTGCTAAGTGACGTTAAATACTCCTCTTTCAATTGTCTTAGTAGCAGTTGTTTTGTTCAGATTCGTAGAGTGAAGATTTTAAGAACTTAGAGTGTTAACTCTTCGACTTGATAAAATAGTTAGTTGTAATGCTTGAAGTTGTCGTCCTTTTATAAAGTTCCCTTCAGATCTTCTCGTTAGAAAGTTACTGTTGCTCCATTCTGTTTAGGACACTTGTCAATATTTAATTGTTGTCTGCTTGGACCACCTCAAGTCGCTTTCCTCAGTATTGTGAATAGTGCAGTTGCAGACACGTGTCCTCTATCCTTGATCATATAGCTGTTAGATAGAGCTTTAAAACGTCTTGTCCTTATCGCAAACACATATGAATATCAACTTTGAGGGTCGTGTGTTTAAAGTTGATAACCCTTGTCATAACCTGCCACTGGCTCGTTAGAAAGTTACCGTTGCTCCATTCTGTTTAGGATACTTGTCAATATTTAATTGTTTGACTTTTAATTGTTGTCTGCTTGGACCACCTCATGTCGCTTTTCTTAGTACTGTGAACAGTGCAGTTGCAGACACGTGTCCTATATCGTTGCTTATATGGCTGTTAGATAGAGCTTCAAAACATATTGTCCTTATCCCAAACACATATGAATATCAACCTTGAAGGTCATGTGTTTAAAGTTGATAACCCTTGCCATAACCTGCCACTGACTTGTCGGAAGTCTGTGTTATACGATTTTAGTTGTGGTAGAGTGAACTCGTAGAGTAACTTCGAAGATAGTAGATGTAACACCCCCTTTCTGAAATAGAAAGAGAGGCACTCAAAACACAACAAAACTGATGAATTTATAACAAGGCTCTAAACCACAAAAGAATAATCTCATAATGATTAAATGTCACAAGACAAACCATAATAAATGCCACACTGATTTAAACCACAATCAAAGATAATTATTACAATTCTAAACAAATTAATGTACCACAACCTAAACAGAATATATCTAAAACATTTAAATAAAAGGGAGCACATGTCACACTTGCCTTTGATCTCCCTGATCACCTGTCGGAAGAAAAATACAGCATGAGCCAAATGCCCAGTATAGAGTACAAAAATAATGAAACGAAAAAACTAACTCAATTAAATGAATTGAACCGAACTGAAATGAACAAAACCAACACAACAAAATAATAGGTTGAATCAAATAGATGGGTGTTATTTCATACCGAGCTCAAAACAAAATAGAAATATACCTAGCTACACATGCAAGTTGTAAGACCCCAACTTTTTATTAATAAAATTAAATTTCTTCAAATTATTATTGTCAATAATAAGGTGTTAATTTTATATAATGCTTTGGTTATGGGTAAAATGTGCAAATTTTATAAATTAAGCAAGTGGTCATAAAATATTCATTGTTGTCGGGGAATATTCGTTTGGTCGTGGAATATTCTTATTATCGGGGAATATATTCGTACGACGGCGCAACCATTTGTGGGCCCCATAACGAAAAACGGTCGGATGAAAAAAATGACAAGTTTGAGTTTTTATAAATAACGACGTAATTGTTACCGTTAATACTGTTAGAATACCCGATGGTTAAAATACAGTAATACGCGTGGTTGCACAGTAATACACGGTATTGCACAGTATTTTTGAATTATTGATTCTTACGTAAGAAGGCACTACTCAATAACTGTTACAGTAGTTACTGTTCAATATTTTATTTTATTGATTCAATAATTGCTACGTTGATATTTTATATTATTGTTGTTTCAATAATTGTCACTGCACAGTATTTCCTATTATCATATCAATAATTCATATTATTTGAATAATATTATTATATAATATTATTGGCAATGTCTAAGAAAGTTATATCTAGGAAAGGGGTTTGGTCACCTAATTGCGCGTCAGCAAGGAGAAATCCTTATCGGAAAGCCCCCTCTTTCCTGGGAAGGACCTGGTTGTCATTATTGTGTTTTTGTAATATTATTTATAAATAATTAATTATTAATTTTTATGATAAGAAAATATTTATTTTTATGTAGATATAAATGAAGGAATTAATGTTGAGGTATTTTGTCGGAATGAAGGTATTAAAAATTATCCGTATGTGGATTCGGTCATTTTTCGTTTAGAATTTGAAAAAACTTTCTTCAATAAAGTTGTACAGAATTAAATTTCCTATGGAATGGACATAAAATCTGTATTTTTCTGATAAAAGGGCTATTTATTATGAATTATTGAAGTTTCTGAATATTGTTTAAATTTAAAACATTTTGGTGGGATTTTCTAGAAGGGTGGGCCCCACTCTTGTCCTTGTGGAGTGCTGAGAAATTTCAAAGTTTGATTTCAAGTATGGTGTGCGTGAGAATTTGTAATAAAATATTAATTTATTAAATTTTAGTCTACTTTGGCGTTCTGTCATTTTCCTATAAATAGGGTGCTTAGTTAGAATTGAAAATCACACCAGAATCAGAAGATTTATCTCTCTATAATATCGAGCGTATTTTTGTGAGTATTTAGATACTTTGAGAGTTGTTAAGCAGTGCAAGTTTTCTTCAGCGTTATATATATCCAATATTTCAGCAAGAAGTACTATTTTTTTGAGGTAAGTGATGTTATTTTCTTCGTAAATGATATTATTTTGTTCAATATCATTATGCCAAAATATTGGTATGAATTTTATTATGAAATTTTTACCTTTTAATGTTGAGATTACTATTTACGTATACGACACTATTCACGTATACGACACTATTCACGAATACGATACTATTCACGAAGTATGATTTTTTTATGAAATTGTTACCTTTTGTGTTGGGGTTACTATTCACGTATACGATACTATTCACGTATACGACACTATTTACGAATACGATACTATTCACAGAAAAATAAACTTTTCTCTTCTTTGTCTAAGATGTCTATTATGGTTACTATCTTTGATTGTATCCATGTTTTGATCTCCATTCTTGAATTTTACTCCACTATAGTTTATTATGGAGTATTTTTGAACTTGAATTATCTAAAGTACGAATCCCTAATCTTTGTCCTTTTATCTCACTTGATTCGTTTCTTTAAAATATTTTTCATCATCTTCAGTCCTAAATGACGATATAATTGAATATCTTTGGCCTGTAGTGTAAAGATGAATGATTATTTGATGAATATTTTTGGCCCGTAGTGTAAATATGAACAGGTGTTGAGATGAACATGACAACTGGTGATACGAATGAATATCTTTGGCTCGTAGTGCAAAGATGAATATTTGATTCAAGATGTGTATTGATTGATGTTACAGGGATAAAATATTGATGATGAACTTTTAAATCATAGAAGATAGTAAATTTCATTCTCTACTTAACTCTTCTAATGAATTGTTATTTTCGCTGCGAATATTGATCTAAAACTTGTTGACCATTATATTTTATCTGATTTATTGTAGGCTAACGATAATTTGTTGTACATTATCTTAGTCATAATATTTTTTTTGAGCTAGTTGAGCTAACCATTTCCTTTTTTGTTCCATTTTTCTTCTCAGGAGGTGAGAATATAGTGGGAACTAGTCGGGGTGTGGAGTGATGTTCTAAGTCAGTTGTTTTAGTAGTCCTCACTATTTTATAAAATAGTATATCAATAATTGTAATGAGGACTTATTTGAGTTTGAATACTGTCTAGAAGACAATATTTGTATTTAAACTCATAGCATATGTGTTGTCGTATTTTGCACGACAATTGTAATAATGAAGTTGTAGTTGTTTTCTGTACCATGTATTTGGCGACTCAGAATGGGTTGTATGGACCTATTTTGGGGGCGTCACTGTTGGTACCAGAGCTTTGGGATATGGTCTCTGGCGGAGATCGGGGAATAGAACTAGGAGGGGAGAGACGAGTAAATCCTTCGCTAGTGTGTCCTACCTAAGCTTATTTGGTATTTAATTGGTCGGTCAGAATATAGGGATAACATGTGGAATGTCAATTTCTTTAATTAACCCTTGTTTTGTGACAGTATTTGAGAATGACAGCTAAAAATATTAACAATGGAGTGAATGAGACCATGGAGACACCTTTAATCACCAACCAGGAGAACGTGCAACAGGATGACAATGTTCCCCCTGTAAACAACACCACCGATCAAACGATGAATGATGTGATGTTTAGAAGCTTTTTTCAGTTTATGCAAAATCAGACGAGGGAGACTCGTGTACAAAATACGGGTGAAAATAATAGCAACGCGCGTCTTGTCATAGCCAAGCAGTTCAAAGAGTTGGGACCACCATGATTTTTAGAAAAGCCGAATCCGATCAAGGCGGAAACGTGGGTTAAGTAAATTACCAAGATATTTGATGTCTTGGGATGCACGGAGGAACAGAAGGTTCCATTCCCCACCTTTATGTTCCGTGGTGAGGCGGATTACTGGTGGGAATCTGTGAAGCGTACCTAGCCTGCCGCACTCAACATGTCTTGGGAAACATTTCAAAATTTGTTCAATGACAAGTACTTTCCTGAAAGTATTCATCATATGAAGGAGGTAGAGTTTATTAGACTTGAACAGAGAATATGACTGTGTCCCAGTACGAGGCTAAGTTCGTGGAGTTATCCAGGTTTGCACCTTATTTGGTTGAGAATGAGGAACGTATGACGCAGATGTTTCTAAGAGGTTTGAAACCCAAAACTCGTCAATACCTCATTTCTCACAAATTTTCTCTATATTCAGATGTTGTGAACATGGCTCAATTATTAGAGCGAGATAATGAGTATGTTCAACCAAGGGACCACAACCAGGGTCATACCGGTGGCAGCAGTCATTGGGGCAATGACAACCAGCGAGGAGGAAAATATCCGGACAAAAGCGATAACCACTTTGGTGGTAATTGTGGCCATGATAGTAGAAGAAGCGAGTCGGGGGGGGGGAGATTTTAAAAAGAGAAAGTACAATAATGACAACGTGAAGATGTCAGCACCAACATTAACTGTTCCTAGGGGAGGAGAACGACCACCAGTTGTATGTTGTAAATGCGGGAAAGAGGGACACATCAGCCCAAACTGCCCACAATAATCCAAGGTGTGTTATAACTGTGGAAAGGAAGGTCATATAGCTTGAGATTGTCCTGTAGAGAAACCAAATTCAGCGGGAATGGTGACTCCAAAGGCTGTCCCGGACAGGTCAAAGTCAGTGGTTCTTGGAAGAGCGTTATTCGTGACTCCCCAAAACACGAGGAACCCGAACGAGGTGATCACGGGTAAGCTAATCATAAACTCTTGCGAAGTTTATACCTTACTAGATACCGGTTCTACCCATTCTTTTATCTCTCCTGTTTGTGCTCAACTTTTGAACTTGACTCCGGAGAAATTAGACTTTGACTTATCTGTTAAAACTTCGTTAGGAGAAACTTTCATTACATCCACTGTTTATAAATCTTGCTTGATTCAAGTTGGTACCATCACATTACCTGTCGATCTTATTTCTTTGAAAATACTTGCATTTGATGTGATTTTAGGGTTTGATTGGTTAACTATTTTTCATGCCAAAATTGATTATTTTCATAAGGTTGTTAATTTTCATATTCTAACCAACCTGTTATACAAATTCAAGCAACCAAACCATTAAAGTCAATCACTGTCATATCAAGCCATAAAGCCATTCGTTTATTGAAAAATAGATGTCAAGATTTCTTAGCCCATGTCATGGATTTAAACAAAAATACGTCAGATTTGAATGATATTTCTGTTGTTAGTGAATTTCCTGACGTATTTCCTGAAGAACTTCTTGGCCTACCCTAGAGTGTGATATCGAATTTTGTATTGATCTTGAACCCGGTACAAAACCCATTTCTAAAACCCCATATCGAATGGCTCCTATTAAACTTTAGGAGTTAAAAACCCAACTATAGGAGTTGGTACCTAAGCCTCTCGCTGGCGACTTCCTTTGTGGAATGCACCAAAGCCAGACACTCCATAGGGGATGCCATATTCGTGCGATGGTAAACTGATATGTGCCGTTGTGACGTGCTATCCAAGATTGGGATATGAGTCACAGTTGAGAGCAACCTAAGTCAGTAATCAAAATACGTAGATTTCTAGGCTTAACTGGTTATTATCGGACATTCGTGGAAGGATTTTCTTGAATCGCTACTCTATTAACTTAGCTGACTCAGAAAGATACAAAATTCGTATGGAGTGAGGAATGCGAGAAGAGTTTCCAAGAACTCAAGAGGAGACTCATTTCGGCACCTATTCTGACAATACCATCTAGTTCGGATGGATTTGTTATCTACAACGATGCTTTGGGCAAAGGGTTAGGATGTGTTCTAATGCAATATGGGAAAGTCATAGCCTATGCCTCGTAATAACTCAAAGAATATGAGAGGAATTATCCTACTCATGATCTAGAGTTGGCAGCAGTCGTTTTCGCGTTGAAGATCTAGAGACACTACCTGTATGGGGAGAAAGTGGAGATTTATACGGATCATAAGAGCCTTAAATATTTCTTCACCCAAAAGGAACTCAACATGCGACAACGATATTGGCTCGAGCTGTTGAAAGATTACGATCATACCATCCTAAAAAAACGAATGTAGTAGCTGACGCATTGAGTAGAAGATCATATGCGGGTACGAGTGCGATATTGTCAACGCAAAGGCCCATTTTGTATGACTTACATAGGATGGAGATAGAGTTAAAAACTCTAAGTACCCACGTGATGATATCAAATATACGAGTATAATTGACTTTAATCGATAAAGTTAAAGCTGCTCAAGCCATAAACCCAGAGCTGATGCGTATGAAGAAGAAAGTACAAGAAGGTGTTATTCCAGAAGTAAGAATCGATGAAAAAGGAATACTTCGAGTCAACTCCAGACTTTGTGTTCCTAACGATTCTGACTTGAAGCATAGAATCATGATGGTGGCACACAACACACCTTTTGCAATCCATTCTGGGGGTACCAAAATGTATCATGATCTTCGACATACATTTTGGTGGAGCAATATAAAGAGAGAGATCACGGAGTTTATCTCGAAGTGTTTAACTTGTCAACGTGTAAAGGGCGGAGTATCAAGTACCATAGGGTCCATTGCAACCACTTGAGATTCTGAAATGGAAGTGAGAACACATTACCATGGATTTTGTTACGGGGCTTCCCAAGGTTTCTCAAGGCATAGATGTGATTTGGGTTATTGTTGATAGATTAACCAAGTCTGCTCATTTCTTGCCTATATTGGAGACTTATTCCCTTGAACGTCTTGCTCGTTTGTACGTAAATGAGATTGTGAGATTGCATGGCATGCCAGTATCCATGTTTTCAGATCGTGACCCAAGATTCACTTCAAAATTTTGGGTTAGCTTGCAGAAAGCTATGGGCACGGACTTACGATTCAGTTCGGCATACCATCCTCAAATGGACGGGCAATCAGAAAGGACTATTCAAACTCTTAAAGATCTATTAAGACTTTGTGTCCTAGATTTCAAAGGGAATTGGGATAAGTATCTACCATTGGTGGAATTCTCCTACAACAACAGTTATCAGGCAAGTATAGGTGTGGCTCCATTCGAAACATTATATGGATGAAAGTGTCACTCTCCAGTATGTTGGGATGAGGTGGGAGAAGTAACGTTGTTGGGACCAGAGTTGGTACGTATGACTACAGAAAAGATCCAAATGATCCGACAACGTATACAAACGGCACAGGATCGACAAAAGAGTTATGCGGATCTTCATCGAAAGGACGTAAAATTTAATATTGGGGATTATATATTGTTACGTGTTGCTCCATTGAAGGGAGTTACAAGATTCAGAAAGAGAGGAAAGCTCAATCCACGATTTATTGGTCCATTTAAAATTCTTGACCGAGT
Source organism: Panax notoginseng (assembly GCA_016801055.1). Lineage (NCBI taxonomy): Eukaryota > Viridiplantae > Streptophyta > Magnoliopsida > Apiales > Araliaceae > Panax > Panax notoginseng. The sequence continues at coordinate 202,257,085 of CM029016.1, forward strand.
AGGAAATATGGCCTATAGACTCGCATTACCTCAAAGTATGTCTCTTGTTCATAATGTTTTTCACATATTTATGCTTGGTAAATATGTGAAAAACCCAAACCATATTATTGAGTTAGAACCAGACGAGATAATCGAAGATTTAACGTACGAGGAGGAACCTGTCAAGATCTTGGATAGGAAGGAACATGTCCTACGCACAAAGGTTATACCACAAGTTAAAGTTTTGTGGAGGAACCATGCTATTGAGAAAATGACCTGGGAGTTGAAATTGGAAATGAAAACGAGGTATCCTTGCCTTTTCGAAATACCAGGTACGTACGTCAATTTCGAGGATGAAATTTTATAAGTAGGGGAGGTTGTAAGACCCCAACTTTTTATTAATAAAATTGACTTTCTTCTAATTATTATTGTCAATAATAAGGTGTTAATTTGATATAATACTTTGGTTATAGGTGAAATGTGCAAATTTTGTAAAATAAACAAGTGGTTATAAAATATTCATTGTTGTCGGGGAATATTCGTTTGGTCATAGAATATTCTTGTTGTCGGGGAATATTCGTACGACGGCGCAATCATTTGTGGGCCCCATAATAAAAAACGGTCGGATGAAGAAAATGACAAGTTTGAGTTTTTATAAAAAATGGCGTAATTGTTACCATTAACACTGTTGGAATATCCGGTGGTTAAAATACAGTAATACGCGTGGTTGCACAGTAGCACACGGTATTGCACAGTATTTTTGAATTATTGATTCTTACGTAAGAAGGCACTACTCAATAATTGATACAGTAGTTACTGTTCAATATTTTATTTTGATTCAATAATTGTTACGTTGATATTTTATATTATTGTTGTTTCAATAATTGTCACTGCACAGTATTTTCTATTATCAAATCAATAATTCATATTATTTGAATAATATTATTATATAGTATTATTGGCAATGTCTAAGGAAGTTATGTTTGCGCGCCAGTAAGAAGAAATCCTTATCGAAAAGCCCTATCTTTCCTAGGAACGACCTGGTTGTCATTATTGTGATTCTGTAATATTATTTGTAAATAATTAATTATTAATTTTATGATAAGGAAATATTTATTTTTATGTGGATATAAATGAAGGAATTAATGTTGAGGTGTTTTATCAGTATTTTGTCAGAATGGAGGTATTAAAAATCATCCGTATGTAGATTTCGGTCATTTTTCGTTTGGAATTTGGAAAAATTTTCTTCTACAAAGTTGTAGAAAATTAAATTTTCCATAAAATGAACATAAAATTTGTATTTTTCTGATAAAAAGGCTATTTATTATGAATTATTGAAGTTTCTGAATATTGTTTAAATTTAAAACATTTTGGTGGAATTTTCTAGAAGGGTGGGCCCCACTTTTATCCTTATGGAGTGCTGAGAAATTTCAAAGTTTGATTTCAAGTATGGCGTGTGTGAGAATTTGTAATAAAATATTAATTTATTAAATTTTATTATGCTTAGGGTGCTTAGTTAGATTTGAAAATAACACCAGAATCAGAAGTTTTCTCTCTCTATAATATCGAGCGTATTTTTGTGAGTATTTAGATACTTGAGAGTTGTTAAGCAGTGCAAGTTTTCTTCAGTGTTATATCCGATATTTTAGCCAGAAGTACTATTCTTTTGAGGTCAGAGATGTCATTTTTTTCGTAAATGATGTTATTTCGTTCAATATCATTATGCCGAAATATTGGTATAAATTTTATTATGAAATCTTTACCTTTTCATGTTGAGGTTACTATTTATGTATACGACACTATTCACGTATACATCATTATTCACGAATACGGTACTATTCACGAAGTATGATTTTTCTTATGAAATTGTTACCTTTTGTGTCGGGGTTACTATTCACGTATACGACACTATTCACTAATGCGACATTATTCACAGAAAAATAAATTTTCTCTTCTTTGTCCAAGATGTCTATTATGGTTACTATATTTGATTGTATCCATGTTTTGATCTTCATTCTTGAATTTTACTCCATTATGGTTTATTATGGCGTATTTTTGAACTTGGATTATCTAAAGCACGAATCCCTAATCTTTGTCCTTTTATCTCACTGGATTCGTTTCTTCAAAATATTTTTCATCATCTTCAGTCCTAAATGATGATATAGCTGAATATCTTTGACCTGTAGTGAAAAGATGAATGATTATCTTATGAATATCTTTGGCCCGTAGTACAAAGATGAACAGGTGTTGAGATGAACATGACCAACTGGTGATACGAATGAATATCTTTGGCATGTAGTGCAAAGATGAATATTTGATTCAAGATGTATATTGATTGATGTTACAGGTATAAAATATTGATGATGGACTTTTAAATCATAGAAGATAGTAGATTTCATTCTCTACTTAACTCTTTTAATGAATTGTTATTTTCACTGCGAATATTGATCTAAAACTTGTTGTCCATTATATTTAATCTAATTTATTAAAGGCTAACGATAATTTGTTGTACATTATCTTAATCATAATATTATTTATTGGGCTAGTTGAGCTCACCCTTTTTCTTTTTGTTCTATTTTTCTTCTCAGGAGGCGAGAATATAGCGAGAACTAGTCGGGGTGTGGAGTGATGTTCTAAGTCAGTTGTTTTAGCTGTCCTCACTATTTTGTAAAATAGTGCATCAATAATTGTAATGAGGACTTATTTGAGTTTGAATACTGTCTAGAAGACAATATTTGTATTTAAACTCATATCATATGTGTTGTCGTATTTTGCACGACAATTGTAATAATGAAGTTGTAGTTATTTTCTGGCGACTTAGAATGGGTTGTGTGGACCTATTTTGGGGGCGTCACACAAGTCAAATAATGTCACACAGGCAAGTCACACACATTGAACTGCAAATCTAAATGTATGTAAAATTGGAAGGCGTGTTTAGCACAAACATCACCAATCCGCAAAATAGAACAGAAAATTAGGGTCGACCTATACGCCTCCCACAACAAATCACCAAATGGCAAACTCCCACTAGAGCACAAAACGGAGACACCGTAGACTGATCACACCGCCACGGAAGGTGTCATGCCTTGGTGCCAAGAGGATATACATGTGGTACCCCCACAGGTGGTTATAGCTCAGGTATACCATGTGACGCCCCCAAAATAGGTATACATCACTCATTCTGAGTCGCCAAATACATGGTACAGAAATAACTACAACTTTATTAATACAATTGTCGTGCAAAATATGACAACACTTAAACTGTGAGTTTAAAATACAAATATTGTCTTCTAGACAATATCCACACTCAAATAAGTCCTTATTATAATTATTGATACACTATTTTACAAAATAGTGAGGACTGCTAAACAACTGTCTAGAACCATCATTCCACACCCCGACTACTTCCCGCTATATTCTCACTTCCTGAGAAGAAAAATAGAACAAAAAGGAAAATGATGAGCTCAAGTAGCCCAGTAAAGAATATTATGACTAAGATAATATAGAACAAATTATCGTTAGTCCTCAACAGGGAAAAATCTGATAGAATAAATAGACAACAAGTTTTAGATCAATATTCGCAACGGAAATAACAATTCATTAGAAGAGTTAAGTAGAGAATGAAATCTACTATCTTCTATGAATTTAAAAGGTCATAATCAATGTTTTATCCCTATAACATCAATCAATATACATCTTGAATCAAATATGTTCATCTTTGCACTACAGGCCAAAGATATTCATTTGTATCACCAGTTGGTCATGTTCATCTAAACACATGTTCATCTTTGCAATACGGACCAAAGATATTCATCAGTTAATCATTCATCTTTGCATTACAGGCCAAAGATATTCAGTAATATCATCATTTAGGACTGAGAATGATGAAAATATTTTAAAGAAAACGAATCTAGTGAGACAAAAGAACAAATATTAGATATTCGTACTTCGGCTTATCTATGTTCAAAAACATCTTATAATATACCATAATGGAGTAAAATTCAAGAATAAAGATCAAAACATGGATACAATCAAAGATAGTAACAAAAATAGACATCTGGGACAAAAGAAGAGAAAATTTTATTTTTTCGGTGAATAGTGCCGTATTCGTGAATAGTGCCGTATACGTGAATAATGCCGTATACGTGAATAGTAATCCCGACACAAAAAGGTAAAAATTTCACAATAAAATTTATATCAATATTTCGGCATAATGATATTGGAAGAAATAATATCATTTATTAAAAAAATAACATCCCTTACCTCGAAAGGACAGTACTTCTGACTGGAATACCGGATATAGTGCTGAAGAAAACTTGCACCGTATAGCAACACTTAAAGTGTCAAAATACTCACAAAAATATGCTTGATAATATAGAGAGAAAAAACTTCAATTTCTGGTGTGATTTTCAATTCTAACCTAAGCACCCTATTTATAAAAAAATGCTTAGAACACCAAAGTAGAAAATTTAATAAAATAATAATATTTATTAAAAATTTTCACGCCCACCTGTTGAAATCTGAATTTAGCATGTTTACAACACATGTGGGGCCCGCCCAATTGCAAAAAACATTTTTCTTAAAATAAATATTTTAAACTCCAAATATCAATTATTTCGGAACTTCAATAATTCATAATAAATAGCCCTTTTATCAGAAAAATTCGAATCTTATGTCCATTCCATAGGAAATTTAATTCTCTACAACTTTGTAATTTAATTTTTTCTAAATTCCAAGCAGAAATTGACCGAAATCCACATACGGACAATTTTACCGGCTATAATCAAATTTCAGTCAAAAATTAGGGCCCACCAACATGTTTAACATGTTTTTAGCATTTATTACAACAAAAATACACTTCCTCCTCATTTATTCATATATTACACATTCATCGTAAAAATATCACCATTATTATATTATTGAAATATAATAATATATTTAAATGAATTATTTTATCAAAAAAGATAAAATATCAATTTTTAACAATTGTCATCTTTCTAAAAATTCCTCCATTTATATCCACATAAATAAATATTTTTCTTATCATATAAATAAATAACTAGTTATTCACAAATAATATTACAGAATCACAATACTGACAACCAGGTCGTTCCTAGGAAAGAGGGGGCTTTCCGATAAGAATTTCTCCTTACTGGTACGCAATTAGGTGACCAAACCTCTCCTTAGACAGAACTTCCTTAGACATTGCCAATAAAGCAATCTAATAATATTATTCAAATAATATGAACTATTGATCTGATAATGGAAAATACTGTGCAGTGACAATTATTAAAACAATAATAATATAAAATACCAACATAACAATTATTGAATCAATAAAATAAAATATTGAACAGTAATTACTGTAACAATTATTGAGTAGTGACTTCTTACGTAAAAATCAATAATTGGTGCAATACCGTGTGCTACTGTGTAACGCTGCGTATTACTATGTTTTAACCACCGGGTATTCCAACAATATTAACGGTAATAACTATGTCGTTATTTTTAAAAAAACTTATACTTGTCGTTTTCTTCATCCGATCGCTTTCCGTTATGGGGCCCACACAAGGCTGCGCCGTCGTACGAATATTCCCCGACAGTAAGAATATTTCACGACCAAACGACTATTCCCCGACAACAGTGAATATTTTATAACCACTTGCTTAATTAAGATATTTGCGCATTTTACCCATAACTTACCACATTAATCAAATCAACCCTTACTAATTCAAAATAATAAATAGAGAAAATTTAATTTCATTTATAAAAAGTTGGGGTTTTACAACCTCCCCTTCTTATGAAATTTCGTCCTCGAAATTGACATACATATATGGTATTTCGAAAAGGTGAGGGTACCTCGCTTTCATTTCTATTTCCAACTCCCAGGTCATTTCCTCAATAACATGGTTCCTCCACAAAACTTTAACTTGTGGTATAACCTTTGTGCGTAGGACATGCTTCTTCCTATCCAAGATCTTGACAGGTACCTCCTCGTACGTTAATTCTTCAGCTATCTCGTCTAGTTCTAACTCAATAATGTGATTTGGGTCTTTCACATATTTAAGAAGCACAGATATGTGAAAAATATTATGAACACGAGACATGCTTAGAGGTAACACAAGTCTATAGGCCACATTTTCTACTCGGTCAAGAATCTAAAATGGACCAATAAATTATGGATTGAGCTTTTCTCTCTTCCCAAATCTTGTAACTCCCTTCCATGGAGCAAGACGCAACAATACATGATCTCTAATATTAAATTCCACGTCCTTTCGATGAAGATCCGCATAACTCTTTTGTCGATCCTGTGCCGTTTGTATACGTTGTCGAATCATTTGGATCTTTTTTGTAGTCATACGTACCAACTCTGGTCCCAACAATGTTGCTTCACCCACCTCATCCCAACATACTAGAGAGCGACACTTTCGTCCATACAATGCTTCGAATGGAGCCATACCTATACTTGCCTGATAACTGTTGTTGTAGGAGAATTTCACCAATGGTAAATACCTATCCCAACTCCCTTTGAAGTCTAGGACACAGGGTCTTAATAGATCTTCAGGAGTTTGAATAGTCCTCTCTGATTGTCCGTCCATTTGAGGATGGTATGCCGAACTGAATCGTAAATCCTTGCCCATAACTTTCTGTAAGCTAACCCAAAATCGTGAAGTGAATCTTGGGTCAAGATCAGAAACTATGGATACTGGCATGCCATGCAACCTCACAATCTCATTCACGTATATATGAGCTAGACGTTCAAGGGAATAAGTCTCCCGTATCGACAAGAAATGAGCAGACTTAGTTAATCTATCAACAATAACCCAAATCACATCTATGCCTTGAGAAACCTTGGGAAGATTCGTAACGAAATTCATAGTAACGTGTTCCCACTTCCATTTCATAATCTCAAGTGGTTGCAATGGACCCTTTGGCACTTGATACTCTGCCTTTACACGTTGACAAGTTAAACACCTCGAGATAAACTTCGTGATTTCTCTCTTTAGGAACACAAAGTCTGGAGTTGACTCGAAGTATTCCTTCTTCATCAATTCTTGCTTTTGGAATAGCACCTTCTTGCACTTTCTTCTTCATACGCATCAACTCTGGGTCTGTGGCTTGAACAATTTTAATTTTATCGATTAAAGTTGGTTCTATGCGTATACTTGACATCATCGTATGGGTCCCCGAAGTCTTAAATTCTATCTTCATCTTTTGTAAATCACACAAAATGGGCCTTTGTATTGACAACATCGCACTCGTTCCCGTATATGATCTTCTACTCAATGCATCAGCTACCACGTTCACTTTTTTAGGATGGTATTGAATGGTATGGTCATAATCTTTCAACAGCTCGAGCCAACGTCGTTGGCGCATATTGAGTTCTTTTTGGGTGAAGAAATATTTAAGGCTTTTATGATCCGAATATATCTCCACTTTCTCCCCATATAGATAGTGCCTCCAGATTTTCAACGCAAAAATAACTGCTGCCAATTCTAGATCATGAGTAGGGTAATTTCTCTCATATTCTTTGAGTTATCGTGAGGCATAGGCTATGACCTTCCCATGTTGCATGAGAACACATCCTAACCCTTTGCCTGAAGCATCGTTGTAGATAACAAATTCATACGAACCAGATGGTATTGTCAGAACAGGTGCCGAAATGAGTCTCCTCTTAAGCTCTTGAAAACTCTTCTCGCATTCCTTGCTCCATACGAATTTTGTATCCTTCCGAGTCAGTTGAGTTAACGGAGTAGCGATTCGAGAAAATCCTTCCACGAATCTCCGATAATAACCAGCTAAACCCAGAAAGCTACGTACTTCGATCACCGACTTCAGTTGCTCCCAACTTTGTATTGCTTCAATCTTCGTTGGGTCAACAGATACTCTATGTTTTGACACCACGTGTCCAAGGAATGCTACTTCCTCAAGCCAGAACTCACATTTTTTCAACTTGGCATATAACTTATTTTCACGAAGCCTTTGAAGTACCAGCTTCAAATGGTGCTCATGATCTTCACGGCTTTTGGAATAGATGAGGATGTCATCAATAAAGACAACAACGAACTGATCTAAATATTCCTTGAATACTCAGTTCATCATATCCATGAAAGCTACAGGAGCATTAGTCAATCCAAAAGACATGACTAGGAATTCATAATGCCCATACCGAGTTCTAAAGGCAGTCTTTGAAATATCCTCAGTTTTAATCTTCAGCTGATGATATCCAGAACGAAGATCGATCTTTCAAAAGAAATGTGCTCCTTGCAACTGGTCAAACAAGTCATCAATACGAGGTAGCGGATACCTATTCTTGATGGTGACATGGTTCAATTCCCGGTAGTCAATACAAATTTGCATACTCCCGTCCTTCTTCTTTACGAATAAAACAGGAGCACCCCAAGGAGATGCACTAGGACGAATGAAACCGATGTCCAAAAACTCCTGTAGTTGGACCTTTAACTCCTGAAGTTTAATAGGAGCCATTCGATATGGGGTTTTAGAAATGGGTTTTGTACCAGGTTCAAGGTCAATAAAGAATTCAACTTCACGTTCTGGGGGTAGACTGGGAAGTTCTTCAGGAAATACGTTATGAAATTCTCTAACAACAGAAATATTATTCAAATCTGACGTGTTTTAGTTCAAGTCCATGACATGGGCTAAGAAAGGTTGACATCTAATTTTTAATAAATGAATGGCTTTATAGTTTAATATGACAGTGATTGACTTTAGTGATTTGGTTGCTTAAATTCGCATAACAGGTTGATTAGGAATATGAAAACTAACAACCTTACGAAAATAATCAATTTTGGCATGATGAGTAATTAACCAATCAATCCCTAAAATCACATCAAAAGCAAGTATTTTTAAAGAGATAAGATCAACAGGTAATGTGATGGTACCAACTTGGATCAAACAAGATTTATAAACAGTGGATGTAATGAAAGTTTCTCCTAACGGAGTCTCCACAGATAAGTCAAAGTCTAATTTCTCCAGAGTCAAGTTTAAACGTTGAGCACAAGCAGGAGAGATAAATGAATGGGTAGAACCGGTATCTAGTAAGGTATAAACTTCGCAAGAATTTATGATTAGCTTACCCGTAATTATCTCGTTCGGGTTCCTCGTATTTTGGTCAGTCACGACAAACTCTCTTCTAGGAACCGCTGACTTTGCCTTGTCTAGGACAGCCTTTTGAGCCACCATCCCTGCTGGACTTGGTTTCGTTACAGTACAATCTCGAGCGATATGTCCTTCCTTTCCACAATTATAACATACCTTGAACTGTTGTGGACAGTTTGGGCTGATGTGTCCCTCTTTTCCACATTTATAGCATACGACCGATGGTCGTTCTCCTCACTTAGAAACAGTTGATACTGGTGCTGACGTATTCACATTATCATTGTTGAATCTCCTCTTTTTAAAATTTCTACTTGACTCGCCTCTCCTATTATCATGGCCACGATTACCACCAGAGTGGTTACCACTTTTTTCTGAATTTTTTCCTCCCCATTAGTTATCATTGCTCCTATGACTGCTGTCGCCGGTATGACCCTGGTTGTGGTCCCTCGGTTGAACATACTCATTATCTCGCTCTAATAATTGAGCTCTGTTGACAACATCTGAATATAGAGAAAATTTATGAGAAATGAGATATTGACGTATATCGGGTTTCAAACCTCTCAGAAACATCCGCGTCATACGTTCCTCATTCTCCACCAAATGAGGTGCAAATCAGGATAACTCTGCGAACTTAGCCTCATACTGGGACACAGTCATGTTATTCTGTTCAAGTCTGATAAACTCTACCTCCTTCATATGACGGATACTTTCAGGAAAGTACTTGTCATTGAACAGTTTTTAAAATGCTTCCCAAGACATATTGAGTGCGGCTGGCTGGGTACGCTTCACAGATTCCCACCAGTAATCTGCCTCACCACGAAACATAAAGGTGGCGAATGGAACCTTCTGTTCCTCCGTGCATCCCAAGACATCGAATATCTTGGTAATTTGCTTGACCCACGTTTTCGCCTTAATCGGGTCCGATTTTTCCCAGAATTTTGGTGGTCCCAACTCTTTGAACTGCTTGGCTGTGACAAACCGCGCTTTACTATCATTTCCACCTATATTTTGTACACGAGTCTCCCTCGTCTGATTTTGCATGAACTGCAAAAAGCTTCTAAACATCCCATCGTTCATCTTCTTCTTAGTGGTGATGTTTACAGGAGGAACATTGCCATTCTGTTGCACGTTCTCCTAGTTGGTGATTAAAGGTGTTTCCACGATCTCATTCACTCCATCATTAATATTTTTAGCTGCCATTTTTAAATACTGCCACAAAACAAGGGTTAATTAAACAAGTTAACATATCACATAATATCCCTATATTATGATCGACCAACAAATAAACTTAGATAGGACACACTAGCGAAGGATTTACTCGTCTCTCCCCTCCTAGTTCTATTCCCCGATCTCCGCCAGAGACTATATCCCTAAGCTTTGATACCAACTGTGACGCCTCCAAAATAGGTATACATCACTCATTCTGAGTCGCCAAATATATGGTACAAAAATAACTACAACTTTATTAATACAATTGTCGTGCAAAATACGACAACACTTAAACTGTGAGTTTAAAATTCAAATATTATCTTCTAGACAATATCCACACTCAAATAAGTCCTCATTACAATTATTGATACACTATTTTACAAAATAGTGAGGACTGCTAAACAACTGTCTAGAACCATCATTCCACACCCCGACTACTTCTCGCTATATTCTCACTTTCTGAGAAGAAAAATGGAACAAAAAGGAAAAAGATGAGCTCAACTAGCACAGTAAAGAATATTATGACTAAGATAATATAAAATAAATTATCGTTAGTCCTCAACAGGGAAAAATCTGATAGAATAAATAAACAACAATTTTCAGATCAATATTCGCAGCGGAAATAACAATTCATTAAAAGAGTTAAGTAGAGAATGAAATCTACTATCTTTTATGAATTTAAAAGTTCATAATCAATATTTTATCCCTGTAACATCAATCAATATACATCTTGAATCAAATATATTCATCTTTGCACTACAGGCCAAAGATATTCATTTGTATCACCAGTTTGTCATGTTCATCTAAACACCTATTCATCTTTGCATTACGGGCTAAAGATATTCATCAGTTAATCATTCATCTTTGCATTACAGGCCAAAGATACTCAGTAATATCATCATTTAGGACTGAGAATGATGAAAATATTTTAAAGAAAACGAATCCAGTGAGACAAAAGAATAAATATTAGGTATTCGTACTTCGACTTATCCATGTTCAAAAATACCCCATAATATACCATAGTGGAGTAAAATTCAAGAATAAAGATCAAAACATGGATACAATTAAAGATAGTAACAAAAATAGACGTCTAGGACAAAGAAGAGAAAATATTATTTTTCTGGCGAATAGTGTCGTATTCGTGAATAGTGCAGTATACGTGAATAGTAACCCCAACACAAAAAGGTAGAAATTTCATAATAAAATTCATATCAATATTTCGGCATAATGATATTGGAAGAAATAATATCATTTATAAAAGAAATAACATCCCTTACCTCGAAAGGACAGTACTGCTGACTGGAATACCCTGAAGGAAACTTACACCGTATAGCAACACTCAAAGTATCAAAATACTCACAAAAATACACTCGATAATATATAGAGAGAAAATTTTAGTTTCTGGTGTGATTTTCAATTCTAATCTAAGCACCCTATTTATAGGAAAATACTTAGGACACCAAAACAGAAAATTTAATAAAATAATAATATTTATTAAAAAATTTCACGCCCACCTCTTGAAATCTGAATTCAGCATGTTTAGAAATATGTGGGGCCCACCCAATTGCAAAAAATATTTTTGTTAAAATAAATATTTTAAACTCTAAAAATTAATTATTCTGGAACTTCAATAATTCATAATAAATAGTCTTTTTATCAGAAAAATTCGAATCTTATGTCCATTCCATAGGAAATTCAATTCTCTACAACTTTGTAAGTTTAAGTTTTTCCAAATTCCAATTAAAAATTGACCGAAATCCACATACGGGCGATTTTATAGGCTATAATCAAATTTCAGTCAAAAATTGGGGTCCACCAACATGTTTAACATGTTTTTAGCATTTATTGCAACAAAAATACCATTCCACCTCATTTATTCATATATCATACATTCATCGTAAAAATATCACCATTATTATATTATTGAAATATAATAATATATTTAAATAAATTATTTTATCAAAAAAGATAAAATATCAATTTTCAACAATTGTCATTTTTTTAAAAATTCCTCCATTTATATCCACATAAATAAATATTTTTCTTATCATATAAATTAATAATTAGTTATTCACAAATAATATTACAGAATCACAATATTGACAACCAGGTCGTTCCCAAGAAAGAGGGGGCTTTTCGATAAGGATTTCTCCTTACTAGCGTGCAATTAGGTAACCAAACCCCTCCTTAGACAGAACTTCCTTAGACATTGCTAATAATACTATCTAATAATATTATTCAAATAATATAAACTATTGATCTGATAATGGAAAATACTGTGTAGTGACAATTATTGAAACAATAATAATATAAAATATCAACGTAACAATTATTGAATCAATAAAATAAAATATTGAACAATAATTACTGTAACAATTATTTAGTACTGACTTCTTACGTAAGAATCAATAATTGGTGCAATACCGTGTGCTACTATGTAACACCGCGTATTACTGTATTTTAACCACCGGGTATTCTCACAGTGTTAACGATAATAAGTACGCCGTTATTTATAAAAAAAAAACTTATACTTGTCGTTTTCTTCATCCAATCGCTTTTCGTTATGGGGCCTACACAAGGCTGAGCCGTCGTACGAATATTCCCAGACAGTAAGAATATTCCGCGACCAAACGAATATTCTCCGACAACAATGAATATTTTATAACCACTTGCTTAATTAAGATATTTACGCATTTTACCCATAACTTACCACATTAATCAAATCAACCCTTACTATTTCAAAATAATAAATAGAGAAAATTCAATTTTATTTATAAAAAGTTGGGGTCTTACATACCCTACGGTACATTCTAACGAAGATACCATGTCAAAACAAATGCAACATGATATCAACACAAAGGGGTTCTAATACGTACATGTTAAATTGAAATGAATCACCAATACAAGTCTTTAAAATATATTAACATATACTTTTCTACGAAGATAAAATAAATACTAAACATGATACACTAGATGGAAGAGTACAAATATGAGTTCTAAATATCAATACCAAGAAAAATATCCATGTGAAACAATAACAAACTTATAAACGAATTTGAGAACAACATCCATGTGAAACAATAACAAACTTATAAACAAAAAGAAAAACGAACAAATCAAAATTAAAAAGATTATTGCTGAATGAGTATAGAATCCGTACCTGGATTAATCAATGCAATACCTAAATTATAATCTCAATTAAATTCGTTAATCCCTTCTGTTCGATCTAGATTAAACAATTTAATAAGTAATAATACATATAAACTGTTTATCTAAAAAAAATTACTATCCATGTTCTTCGAATTACAAAACATTATAAAATTTTACTAAATTAATATAACCATTATACATAGCCAGTGCCTTAGCTTATACTTTATAAATGATAGCCCTGTAAGTTTATACATGAGAAATAATCAAATTTAAAGAAATAATCAATTTCTCACATTAGTATCATAAAGGATGACAACACAAATTTTATGAATATATGTATATTTAGATAGAATACCATATATAATAAAAGAATATATTAGTTGTTTGCATAGTCACTTTATTAGTACATTAATGACATCATTCATATATATCTATGATGGATGCCCAAAATAGAAAGATAGTTTTATAACTTTCACTACGTGAGTATTCTGCTATTAACTAGTCTCAATAGTTTGTATGTATTCTAACTATTCTCCAATTCTAATTGCAGAACATAATTACATCAATCACAATAAATTACTTATCAGAAACAATTAGCTATCGGAATACCGCCGCCCTTTTTCTCCGTCCTTTTTCCCTCAGTCAATTCGTGTTAGACGTAATATTGAGCAAATTAGGTTTTAGACATTTATTTATTTATTAATAGATCTTATTAATTCTCCTAATTTTAATAGGATTTATTATTACCCACATATAAATTAAATCCAATTAGTTAAAGGCCCAAATTTTACCAAATTAATTTTCATTACATATTAATACTTAGTAGCCCAGATAAATCAAATGATTAGTTTGACCCAAATAAAATACAAAGTCTAATTAAAATATAAATTAAATTGTTATTTATTTATTTATTTTATTTTTCTGGGTATTACAGTAGAGTAGCAGGCTCTGCTGTAGTTACTCTACGAATTTGAGTGGCTCTACGATTTTGGCTTTACAAACTATCTTGTACTCCATAATCTTTGACTGTCTTAAGTTTACTCTTCGATCTTAGATTGGTTTGCCTTTAGCTCTACGAAAAGTGTTCTAGTAAATGACAACTTAGCTATGAAAGTAGTATGCACACAAGCCACTCATGTTTGATGATAAAATATATAAACTTTGTAACAATTTTATTCATTTATTAATAAAAGAATTATTTATTTAAAGAAATTTAATTTATCTACATGGTACTATTTTTATAATATGTGATAAACCCATAGTTTTGAGCAATGTTTTAAGAATCATGATGATGACTATGCTAATGAGATCTAACTTCTAGATAGCTCACAAACTAAAATTGTTCCCAATCGTTGGATTAGTAAAAAAGGGATTAGTGAATCTGAAAAGATTTGTACATACGTTGCTTGCTCATTGAATGCGGATGATTGATCTCACGATCATTTGTGTGGAGACATTAAAGCAAGTATTAGGTGCTTATTAGAGAATAAGTTCACTGAACGTGACTCGCTAAAGAATACCTAATGGAGTTTTACTTGTTTGTCAATAGGAATTCATGTAGTGATAGTAGTACAAGTGATCCTTAGACTTGTGATCATCATAGTATCTTGTGTATGATAAGTTATACTTTAACATGTCCCTTAAGACTCTTAAGGTATATCAAAGGATATGCTTGGGGGGTAATAAGTTATACACAGAGAAAATGAATGATCAATAAAGAATCTATCACTTCCAGTAAAAGGAGAGAGTGTCTTATGTGATTCGATAAATAACAACTCAGTAGTCTTTGGCCAAGGTAGAATGAAATTAAAAAGTAGTTTTTGATTTGTATTATCTAGAGTTGTGCATTTTAGAATTGAAATACATAGAATTAAATAAAATAAGGCTTGACAGTAATTTCATGTCTTATATTTAATTGGGACATTGTATGGTGGAAGGATTGAATTGTACGGTAACTATTTACTCAAATATTTTTTTTATGATTAATGATGGAATCTATATTATCTGAAAAGTCGTTGACCGCTAAGAGGGCTTACCCTTATTGTAGAATAAATATTATTTATTTAAATAAATTAAATAGTTAATTTATTTATTTAAATAAGATTAGAATTGTTCTAATTGATTTATTCACAACCGGTTTAATATAAATAACCTAAAGGGTCACACCACAAAAGGAAAAATATTTATTTATGAAACAAATGATATAATCGTAATAATAAGTTAAGTGTATTTAATTTAATCTATGGTGATAGAATAAATTAAATAGCTTAATATTTATTATTTAATATTTTGAAAATATTAAATATAAATTAATAAGAGGAGTCTTATTATTATTATTACCGTTATTATTAGTTTAATTCCTATAGGGGTTTAGAAATTAATTAATAAATGTACTTTCGTATATTTCTAATAAGATTAGGAAACTAATTAATTAAAATAGTTTAATTAATTATTCCTATTAAGATTAGGAAACCTAATTAATTAAAAGATTTTAATTAATTAAATAAAACTTAAATCCTAAATTGGTTAGGAGGGTTACATACATCTATAAATAAGAAAGTCTTATTATAGATTAGTGTTAGGTGTGATACACAAACAATTTCAAGAGTTGGGAGAGTACGCCTTTTCTATAGAGATAGAAAACTAGGGTTTTGTCAAATACCATTTTTCTTGAATAACTATTCTTTCGTGGTGGATCACCTCTAGATGCCAAACGCTTGGGTGGCTAACGTTGATCAAATGAAGGAATCTAACTCGGTGAATTCGAGGAGAATATGAAGGACTAGGAGTTGAACTCGTACCTAAGGAAGCTCGATTTTTCAAGTGTATGAATTTGATTCTCCTTATTCTTTGTTTAGATTGATAATTAAGCACAAAGAATGATCATAGTGATGGTTTGTACGAAAAATTTTAAAACTTATTTTATAGCGCTTCTGCTACGTTTATATGATTTGATTATGTAATAGTGCTATATACAAACCTAATAGTGGTATCAGTGCTAAACTTTGTGCTAATTATCGATTTTGTTGATTCCATGTATGAATTGGTATATGATTAGATCGAATTTTTTGAAAAAAAAAATAAGTTTTCTATTTCTGCTACACAGCGCGGTCGTACCGCGTCCTAGTTCATTCTGGGCCTGGCCGCGCCTATCTACAGAAACTGAAATTGCAGAGCAGCATGGCCGTACAACATCCCAATTCATTTTAGGCGCGACCACGCCATTTTGTAGATTTTGAATTTTTTTTCATTAATTGAAATAAATGATTTATTTAATTGATAATAGTTTAAAATAAAGATGTTTATTTTATGTAGAATATAATTTTCAGATTGCTAAAAATTAAAGGGGTTTAATTTGGATTTGGTTTTTGATTAAAATAAAAGAGTTTATTTTGTTTCAAAACTAAAGTTTAGTAAACTTTTGTCCATTAAATGATATCGATGCATATATGGAATGAATTTATTATTCATGAGATGAATGTTTATTTATTGATGCATATGATAATATGTATGATAATAAATAGTATTGATTATGGACTATTGACTAATGTGATTGAATTTTATTTTAGTTGGATGCATGAATGTATGAGTTTTATTAAATGGGGTCTGCGTACCTCGTCTTCTCTAGTTTTTCTTGATGTAAATTTTATCTCCCTCCTATGTACTTCCCCTTGACTGCTGATCAGTGTTTCTATTTATTGTAAATAGTTTATGTTAGTTCCCAGAGACACAATAGTTATCTAAAAGGGAGGGGGGTTGAATAGATATTTTAAAAATTTTCCTTTTCAAAATACTTTTCAGATTTGTTAATAAATTAACCACAGCGGAATATATGATTTGTTTGTCCCCCTTTAAGATAAACCAATTTTATGGGTGATAAGCAGTTATAACAGATATAGCAGTTATAGTTGGATAGAGAAGACACAATAATTTTAAGTGGTTCAGAGCACTCAAGGCTCCTAGTCCACTCTTCTACTCCTGGAGTAGGAAATCCATTAAGGATATCTTTACAATCTTTGAATCACTTAGATTCCTTTAACACCATCAGTCTTGGAACTTCTTAGTTTACTTAGAACTCTTCAAGTCTAGCATACTTGGAATACATTTGATGAGAGTTGAGTTCTTGGGTTGTGCTACTCAGTTGCAGTTAAGCATACATTCGAAAGAACTAAGTATGTTCATGCTTGATTTAGCCTTGATCGAAGAGAACACTATGATTTCTCTTAAGCTCTGATAGAGTACGATCTGTACTTGCTCGTTTTGTAGACTCCACGTTTCTGAGAGCTGACTGCGATAATTGACTTGGCTCGGCATGCGCTCAGACCATCTCTACGATTCTGAGTGTGGCTTCCAAAGCAGACTACGATTCTGAAACAACTTTTTCGATACTCCATGATTCTGCCTTGGCTTCTTCAATCTCTCGGCAGTTTGACAGACTACGATTCTATTGAGACCTATCTATTACATTTCAAAATAGATCATTCTAACAACTTTGATCTTTCTTCTATACATTCATTTATAGAATGATAAACATTAAGCACAGATCAACCTAACAATTTTGATCTACCATCTAAGTCCTTGTACATATGTTCTTAGAAGGACTTTACACATAAGCATATTTATTTACTTTCAATATCAAATTTTAATATGCAATTTTCAACAATATCCCCCTATTTGATGTTAACATAACTAAGGAGATTTGCATCAAAATATCAATCTCGAAATGCAGGATGCTAGAAAGTAAATATGACTTAATGTTTCAGTGAGCAGCTGAAATCTCTAGAGAATAAGCATGAGTTTATTGATGTTTGTGAGATAGATATTACAATCTAGTATAGTTACATCAATAAGAAACAAATTTTAACTTATCTCTATCTCGTCTGCCTTTTGCTCCTTCGAGGATTGTCATGCTCTGCAGCTCTCCTTCTCCTGCTGGCTTCATCTCTCCATGCAATATCTTCCATCTCACTTTGACTTAGCCTTTCTCCATGATCATTTCTGTTCATGAAGACAGGATCTCCAATTGACATGTTAAAGCCAGTAGTGGTTACTCCTTGTGAGCTAGGGGATGGCCCTTGACTCCTTAAAGGTTACGCCATGAGAATTGGTTGGCGCTGTTGCTATTCAGAACATTGAGTCTGATAGCGAGGCTATCTTGAGGGAGGACTCCTTGTGGTTTGAGAATTGTTTTCCTTTGCCTTTCTCTCCTTCATCTTTAATCTCCCCCTTTATGTCAGCATCCAGAGTTCAAATGTCTTCTGACAGCCGATTCATGCCTTGAACAAGTTCATGGAGCTGATTCCTTGACTGAGCAATGTCTCCACGATTTTCTTGAACCAGAGAATCAGTTTGTGATGTGTGTTTTTGCAGAATGGCCAATACATTGTCTATTTGTTGCATCAGATTCATAGAATATGTTTGGAAATTAGTCATAGAAGATCGTAGGCTAGGGAGACTTTCCATAAGGAATTTCTTTTAAGCCTCCCGATTCTTCTGAAGAAGGATAATTGCTTCCTTATGCTTCCGGGTAGATTGGAAGTGAATGTGATTTCTTTCATTTATGCTTTGGATCATTTCCTTGATGATCTCCCGTAGCTTCTTTATAAGCTTAGAACTCAGGTTGCTAGGAAGAGTGTTGGCAGCATCGATCAAGTGGTTTAACCGTTCATGAAAAAGCAGAGAGTGAGTTTCTAGATCTTCTTAAATTTTTGTGGTCACTTTCTGTGATGCGTGAGATAACTCAAATTTGGTGGGAAGAGCTGAGAGATGCTCAAGAATTTTCTCAATGTCCGTAGGAGAGGCTCTTGTATTTTGTTCTTACAGATTTGAGAGAGCAAGATCAAAATAATTGTTGTTTGAGGAGGAAGGAATGTCTGAATTAGGTGCAGGAATAGAGGTTTGAGTTGTGGGAGAGGAGGCTGTTGAAGTTGGTAGAGCAGGTGACTCTACAATTTGAGTAGGATCGAGGTTCGTGGAGTTAAAGGTGGTTGAAGATTGTACTAATATGAAGTTAGGTGTTTTTGGTTCATCAGTTATAGAATGTTGTTTAGTGGGTGAAGAACCACTTCCAACCATCTTGGCAGTTCATAAAATTTATTGAAGTTTGATGGAGGGTAGTGGTTAACTATGATAGAGATGGGAATAGATTGTACCTCTCGCTCAGTCTTTGAAGAAGAATGATTTGTGATCAGCTTCTGAGCAAAATTGAGGCTGCTTGGAAATCCATGAGCTAGTACTGAAATTGCTGGATAAGCTTTGTAAGTTCAGAACATATGATCCTAGGAGTTGAGAATCAGAGCTCTGTGATAGGACATCATTGGTAAGTAAGAGAACAATTGATTGTAGTTGGTTCTCCTATATCCATTCCAGCCTACTGCAATAATCTCAACTTCTTCATCCTCTTCTTCTTCCCTATCTCCATCATCTTCATTTGAAATTTCCACCACATCAATCATCTCCTCAGTTCTTCTTTGTTCTTCAGCCCTCTCCACCTCCATAGCTTCAACTCTTTCCATTTCCACAGCTTTAGAGACTACGATTTCTTGAGGGGCTAAGGGGGTTTCATGATCATCTTCTTGCAGCTCCTCTTTAGCTGTAGCATTCTCTGGCTCAGGGACTTCGAAAGGCTCCCCCTCAATGTGATCATCTTTTTGATTGGCATTTTATTGATCCTTTTCAATGTTCACGCATGCTCTTATTTCCTCCTCTTTAAACATTAGCATAACTTTTTGCAACTCAAGGTCAGCCTTCTTGATTAACCTTCTTTTTGATCTTCTTGACTCTGGATTTATGTTTTCTTCAGCACGTTGTTCGTCCTCAGCAATATTTACTTGTTAATGCTGAGTCGTAGTCTCAATGACTTCTTCACTTTGATTAGCAACCCTTGACTCTACGATCGACATCCTCAATTTCTCTATGATCGTGGTCAAGGATTCCCTTCTTAAGCAGCTGAGAGATGGCGGATCTATCTTCATCATCTTCTTCAGTCTACTATTTCTTCATCTTTATTTCCTTTAGAATTTCTTCTGGTGATTCGGTCACTTCTAGGGTGAGTTCCCTTTGTGTGAATAGACCTTAAATCTCTTTGCCTAAACCTTCTTGGGGCGTATCAATGGTTGAGCCTTGAGGCTCTTCTGTTATTTGAACATTTAATTTCCTCTTACCCTTACTTTTTCTGATCAAAGCTATAGGTTCCTCTTGATTGACTTCTTTTCCTTAGCTTCCTTCATAACTGACATATTTCCTGGCAGACCTGATTTCTTTACTTCACCAGTCCTTCCACTAGATTCAGACATCATCTTCACGTTTTTTGCAGGGTTTGTTTTCCTATTATGAAACAACTACTGGGTCATCTTTCTGTTGGGGTTAATGGGTTCAGAATTATGGTGATTAATCTCCCATAGAGCATTTTGCCAGAGCTTTTCGTCTTCTTTGAGCTGAGCATCCACTTCCCAATCCATTCTGTGAACAAGGCTTCATAGTTGAGTTAAATTTTGAAGTAAATTGTTGTCATGATCTTCAGTTGGAACTCATTCACAGAGTCGTGGCTAGAGCTTTTGCAGTATATGCATTTCCCAACAATGTCAGCCAAAAATTCATACTTCTGGGGAAATTCTTTCTTCTTGTAGCCCTTGACACTCTGAGACTTCTTGTGGTGCATTTTCTTCAGACCTTCATGAAAGTCGATGAAACTTAGAGATGAGAGTCCCTTTGATTTAAAACCTAGGGCTAGGTTTATATCTTCAGCTTTGAGTAGAATCTGCTCCCCCTTGACCTTTGTAGTGATGATGTCATTTTTGAAGACTCCATTGCAGTAGAATTCTTTCACCAGCTTTGGGTAAATCCTTGTGTTGGTGCTTAGAGCTTTTTTGAGACCAGCTTTCTTCAGAAGGGTTAGAACTTTATGGAATTGTGGGTTAGCTGTCTTGAATTCGTCAAAGCATATTTGGTAACCAGATATAGCATTGGAAGTAGCCATTGATTGCTATCATTTTTTTGAACTGAATATAAATTTAGTTGAGCATTCTGAAAGCTAGGTTTTCTTTAGAGAGAGAAAGAAGGAATGAACTTTTGAATATCAAAGGTGAACACTCAAAGGACATTTTTCAAAATGTTTCTGTAACTTCCCTCCTCACGATCTACAGAGTGGGACACGTGTTGAGTTCTGCAGGGCTCCATAATTTTAAGTAATGTGGAAAATACTGATCTGCCCTTAGCTCCCCCTGAGCTGGTGGATCCTTTAGGACGACTACAATCATTGAGGTTACTCTACGATTATTGAGTACACTGCTAAAATTACTCCATGATTATTGTCTCTCCGGGTTCTTGTGATGCACTCTGAATTAACATTCCTTCTGGATTAAGGTAGCTCAGAAAGGGCCAACCTCTTGGTCTAAAACTAAGGGTTAGGTTTGTCCCTAAGGCGCTCATCAAAAGGGTTGTTTAGTCTTGATAGAAATGTCGTCATCACAGTGGGCTTCTCTGCCATGTCGAGACTGCTCCACGATCGTGGTTTCTCTTAGTAATCTCTACGATTTTAACATAGCCTTTTTATCTTCATGGTTAGCACCAACTAGAGCATAGATTTTATGGTTGTAGATTTAGCATAACTAACTCACTTATCAATTTATTAAATCTGGATTCATCTAAGGGTTTTGTAAAGACATCAGCAAATTGATTTTCAGTAGGGATGTATTGTAGAGATATAGTTCCATTTTGTACATGATCCCTAATAAAATGATATCTTATTTCTATATGCTTAATCCTCGAATGCATGACAGGATTATGTGTTGCTGCTATAGCACTTGTGTTATCACAGTGAACAGGGATAGATTTGAAGTCAAACCCATAATCTGCTAGCTAGTTCTTCAGCCATAAGATTTGAGCACAGCAGCTGCCTGCAGCAATGTATTCAACTTCTGCTATTGAGGTAGATACTAAATTTTGCTTCTTGCTAAACCAAGACACAAGTCTGTTTCCTAGCAACTGACAAGTGCCACTGGTACTTTTTCTATCGATTTTACAGCCTAAAAAATTAGCATATATATATATCCTATCAGTTCAAAGGAGCACTCCTTCGGATATCAAAGTCCCAAGTGAGGTGTGCCTTTGAGATACCTGAAAATTCTCTTTACAGTAGTTAAGTGTGATTCCTTAGGATTAGCTTGAAATCTAGCACATATACATGTTGCAAACATTACGTCTGGTCGACTGACAGTTAGATATAGAAGAGAGCCTATCATACCTCCGTATTTAGTAATGTCAATACTTTTACCTTTCTCATCTTTATTAAGCTTAGTTGCTGGAGCAATTGGTGTTTTCATGGGAGAGGCTGATTCCATGTCATACTTCTTAAATAAGTCTTTAATGTACTTGGCTTGGTTAATGAAAATACCTTCATCAGTCTGCTTCACTTTTAGTCCAAGGAAGAAATTCTGCTCACCCATCATACTCATTTTGAACTTGCTCTGCATAAGCTTTGCAAATCTTTTGCACAGATTTTCATCAGTAGAACCAAAGATAATATCATCTACATATATTTGAACTAGTAAGACTTTATTTTTGTGCTTCTAAAAGAAATAATGTGGTATCTACTCTACCTTTAGTGAAACGATTTTAAATAAGAAAGTTAGTTAGTGTTTCATACCATGCTCTAGGTGCTTATTTAAGTCTATATAAGGCTTTGTCTAATCTACATACATAATTATAGAGAGTTGGATTGACGAAACCTGGAGGTTACTCCACATATACTTCTTCTTGAAGTTCACCATTCAGAAATGCACTCTTGACAGCCATAGGGAAAACTTTGAACTTCATGTGGGTAGTAAAAGCAAGGAATATCCTGATAGCTTCTAGTCTGGAAACATGTGCGAAGGTCTTGTTGTAGCCGATGCCTTCTTCTTGGGAATAACCTTTGACTACTAGCGTTTCCTTGTTCCTCGTGATTATTCCATCTTCATCTATTTTATTTCTGAGGATTTGGTGCCAATAACTGGGTGGCTTTTCGGTCTAGGGACTAATCTCCAGACTTTGCTTCTTTCAAACTGATTCAGCTCCTCTTGCATGACTTCTATCCAAATCGAATCTTTCATAGCATCTTCTATCTCCTTGGGTTCCATTTGGGATAGAAAGCTTAGATAAAAACACTTATTTTGGGAGGCAGATCTCATCTTGAATCTTGTATTTGGATCTCCAATGATCAGGTCTTAAGTGTGATCTCTTACCCATCTGTTCCATGTTGGAACATCTGTTCTGGTGCCTTTTTGTCTGAATTCTTCAAGATCGACTTTTGTTTCTTGTTGCATCGGTTCGTCGTCTGGTGTATCTCTCTCCACGATTTCTTCTTCAGGCTCAACGATTTCATCTTGTGGGGCTACGATCGTGGTGTTGGGCTCGACCATCTCACTCGTAGTGTCTGAGTCGTTGATCGTCCTGCCTTGTGGTACATACTTGTCTGAGTCTGTTTCATCAAAGATGATGTGAATCGAGACTTCAATACTTAGTGTTTTCTTGTTAAACACTCTATAGGCCTTGCTATCTGTGGCATATCCAAGAAAGATTCCTTCGTCTGACTTGGGTTGGAATTTAGTCAGATATTATTTTCCATTGTTGAGAATGTAGCATGCACATCCGAATACATGGAAATAACTAACACTTGGCTTTCTTCCTCTCCACAACTCGTAGGGAGTCTTTTTTAGTGTAGAGTGAACAAGAGGCATGTTTTGAGTGTAGCACGCAGTGTTGATAGCTTTTGCCCCGAAGTATTCAGGTAGATGAGCTTCTACTAGTAGAGTCCTTCCAGCTTCAATCAACGTTCTGTTCTTTCTTTCAGCTACTCCATTTTGCTGTGGAGTTTATGGAGCTGAGAATTTGTGACTGATGCCATTGTTTGTGCAACACCGATCTATCTCAGAGAAGTCAAACTCTATTCCATGATCACTCCTTATAACCTTGATCTTTTCTCCTTTTTCGTTCATCACCAGCTTGAACATCTTGATGAGTTGGGGGCTTGTTTCATCCTTAGAATTTAGGAAGAACACCCATGTGTATCTGGTGTAGTCATCCACCACGACCAATGAGTATCTCTTTCCTCCAAGGCTTATGGTTGGAATTGGCCCAAAAAGATCAATGTGAAGTAATTGTAGGGGCTTATCAATTGAGTAGATCATTTTGCCTTTGAATGAACTCCTAGTTTGCTTTCCAAGCTGATAGACATTACATGACCTTTCTTTGACGAAGCTGAGCTTGGCTAAACCTGCTACTAGATCTTTGGAAGCCAGTTTTGACACACTCTTGAAGTTGAGATGAGACAACCTTTTATGCCATAGCCAGCTCATTTTTTCAGAGGCTTTTTGCAAGAAAGCATATTGTCTCATCAGAACTTAGTTGAGCAAGATTAATAATGTAGATGTTCCCTTCTCTTGTTTCGATCAGCTTTATAGTAGAGGTCTTCAGATCTCTGACTTGACACTTATTGTTGAGGAAGGTAACTTGATGACCCTTGTCGCAGAGTTGGCTGATGCTCAGAAGATTTTGCTTTAGCCCTTCCACATAAGCTACTTTGTTGAAATACACTGCACCATTCCCAGTTGAGCCATATCCTCTTGTCTTGCCAGAGCCATTGTCTCCAAAGATGACTGTTGGACCCTCCTTTTTTGTGAAGTTAGACAGAAGGGTTTTGTTCCTGGCCATGTGCCTTGAGCATCCACTATCCAGATACCAAGTTGTGATCGTGGAGCTATGTTCCTGCAGTAAGGTTAAACTCTCATTTTGGTACCCAGACTTGCATGGGTCCTACCTTGTTAGTACCCTTGGGGACCCAAATCTGCTTGACTTTGGGTTTATTATGTAGAGGATTATTGTAACATTCTGCAGCTTTATGACCATATTTATCACATACAAAGCATCTAGCATGATGCATGGTTGTGTGTGTGTGGATTCTTGGTGGTCTTTCCCTTACACTGATTCTTCTTTTTCCATACATCTTTGTGATTCATGATCTGTGATGAGTGAAACTTAACTCTACTATTTCTTCCTAGTTTGTTCGTGGAGTTGGTTTTACTTGACTCCACGATCCTTCGAGGTTGGAGAGTAGTGACTAAGTTACTCTTCACTTTTCTGAATTCCAGGCCAGTATGGGATCCGTTATGTCTTAGAACATGGCTTGGATCAGAAGAGCATGGATGCACTGGTTCTTCCTTTTGTGAGGATTTCACAAATGTAATGCTTCTATTAAAATTTGAAGCACTACTAATGTTAGTTTCCTTTAGCATTTCCACATATGGTACTGAGGTAGGTTCCCCAAAACCTAAACTTGTTCTGTCAGATGCACTTCTCTGACTGGAGATCAAGGAGTCCATGGATGAAGAAGATCTATTCCACATTAAGATTGTCTTTTCTAGTTCCTCAATCTTAGAGGTTAGATTTGACTCTCTTTGTGTGTTAAGTTCATTGGTCTGTCTTAAGAGTTTATTCTTAACCTTAAATTTAGAGAGAGAGGTAGTACTTAGTAGAGCTATCTCTAGTTCTTCTCGAAGTTTATCTTTCTTTTTTTGAAGAGAATAATCTTTAGACAGAACTCTGAACCACTTCATGTATTGATGTAGATCAGATGTTATACCATGTAGTGCAGTTCTTAAATCATCAATATCTACATCAGGAGAGTTAAAGTTGAATACCTCATCGATACTTACTTCATGATGGTTAGTGCTTTTCTTGTCCTTTGCATTTTTGGCCATTAGACACAGATTTGCTACTTGAGGCTCTTCATCATCTCCAGACTCAGGAGTTGTATCGTTATCTGAGTCACTCCATGATCCTCCGTTTAAGACCCCGAATTTTATGAAATAAAAGTATTCAATTTTATTACAATTATTATTTTATTTCGTAAATGGTTAAATTGATAAAAGGTTAAAGTTAAGGGTGATATGTAAAAATTTTGTAAAGTATGCAAGTTGTTATAAAATATTCGTTTGGTCGGGGAATATTCTTTTTGTCAGAGAATATCCGTACGACGACACAATCATTGGTGGACCCCACAACGAAAGTATTGTCGTAGTTAAAAAACGACAGAATTATCTTTTTATAAAAATAACAGCGAAAGTGTTACCGTTAAAACTGTTGAACTACCCAGTAGTAAAAGAACAGTAATACGCGTGGTTGCATAGTAGCACATGGTATTGATTATTGATGCTTACGTGAGAAGTCACTCTGTTATACTCAATTATTGCTACAGTAATTGCTGCATCATATCTCTCATATTATTGATTCAATTATTGTCACAGTATCATCTGCATAATATTTTATATATTATTAAATCAATAATTGAGACGACAAAGTTATTCATATTATTATTTGCAATATTGACAATGTCTAGAAGTTCTATCAAGGAGAGATTTGGTTACCTAATTGCGCGCCAATAAGGAAAAATCCTTATCGAAAAGCCCCTTATTTCCTGAGAACGACCTAATTGTTAAATATTGTGAGTTATAATATTAATGATGAATAAGTTCGTGTTGATTAAAGATGAAATTGATAGTTCCATTGTGTGGAAATTATTAGTGTAAGTGGAAATCGACATTTATTTCGATAATAATTAATGTCTGGAGGTTATATTGACCAATCGGGTAATTCACCGGATAAATGAGCAATTAATTGCTATTAATTCACATGCTTATAACTATGTGTTCACATGTGTGTACTATTGATTCACATGATTTACTATTAGGGGAGTTGGTGCAAGATTGATAATACTTGCATGACTAAATTAGAAATAGAGGTATAGTTGAATGTACTATACTGTAATTAGTTTTTTCACATGATTATACTATTGAGTCACATGAATGAACTATTAATTCACATGATTTACTATTAGGGGAGGTGGTGCAAGTTTGATAATACTTGCAGGACTAAATTAAAAATGAAGAAAAAGAGGAAGGTATTATACTGTAATATTTCGAGCCCCAAAACGTGCAATTATCGAAACTATATTTTCCTATAAATAGAAGCTCATTCTTCCTTCATTTCTCACCAATTCACTAAAGCTATAGAGCAATTATTATAGAGAGAAATTATAGAGACAAAGAAGAAGAGAATTCTGCTACCTCACTATTCCAGTATCCAAATTTCTTCTAAGATAAGGGGTATTATTCCTTCGTATTCATGAAGAGAGTTATTTTCTTTCAATACTCGTAAGGGTTGTTAATCCATTCTTTATTATTATGTTGGAATAACCTGTCTATGCGAAGTACCGCATACATGGTGAAATTCTTCAGTTATTCCATTCTTTATTATTCTGTTGGAATAACCTGTCTGTGCGGTCTATCGCATTCATGGTGAATTCTGTTGTTATTCCATTCTTTATTATTCTGTTGAAATATCATGTCTGTGCGGATTACGCATGGTGTGATTTCCTTCTTTATTATTATGTTGGAATAACCTGTCTATGCGAAGTACCGCATACATGGTGAAATTTTTCTGTTATTCCATTCTTTATTATTCTGTTGAAATAACATGTCTGTGCGGTCTATCGCATACCTGGTGAATTCTGTTGTTATTCCATTCTTTATTATTCTGTTGAAATATCCTGTCTGTGCGGATTACACATGACCTGATTCTCTTCTTTATTATTTTGTTGGAATATCCTGTCAGTGCGAATTACGCATAACCTGGTTCCATTCTTTATTATTCTGTTGGAATAACCTATCTGTGCGGTCTATCGCATGCCTGGTGAATTCTTTTATTATTCCATTCTTTATTATTCTGTTGGAATAACCTGTCTGTGTGGACTACCGCATGCATAGTGAATGATCCTTCATATTCATTCCTTATTAAATTGTGGAAATAATCTGTCTACGTGGATTACCGCATGGCGGGTGAAAATTCATTTACAATTTCATATATTCTATTATACTTATTTGGTTAAAGTTTTGGCTTCTATACTCCATGAAATTAGTAGAATATCCTGGATATTTGCGCTTCATCCAGTATCTTTTCATGAAAATATTCTTCTGAGCATTCTTGAATTTTACTCCACAAAGCAGTATCATGATGACAATTTGGACATTATTGATTTCTAGATAAATTAAATTATAAAATCTTTAAAATTTATCTTGAACTTGTTTTATTGAATTATTATGTCATTGTCATCATCCTCATGCTTATATTGTGATGAAAGTCATCTTTGGCTTACATGCATAGATGAACTTGGTATGATTATGATCAGGGATTATTCGGTATAATTATGACCGTAATGTAACGAATGATGTGGTAAAAGTCCTCATTGGCCTGTAGTTCATTGATGGACAGTTGTTGGTATGATTATGACTAGGGATTATTCGGTATAATCATGACCATTGATGATTACATGAATATCCTTGGTCGTGGTGCAAGGATGATTCGATTTTATTTATTAAGCAGAGTCTCAGCGATAAAGTTGATGAAAAACTTTTTAAATCATAGAAGATAGTAGATTTTATGCTCTACTTGACTCTTCTAATGGATTGCTTATTCCGCTGCAGTTGTTGATCTAAAACTTGTTGTCAATTATATTCTATCAGTTGTTATACTGTTTGAGGTCAAGGATAATTTATTCTACATTATTTTAGTCATAATATTTCTTACTGGGCTAGTTGAGCTCACCCTTTCTTTCATGGTTCTCTTCAAGAAATGAGAATATAGCTAGGACGAGTCGGGGAACGGATTGAAGGTCCAGATGGTTGTTTTAGTAGTCCTCACTATTCTATAAAATAGTGTGACAATAAATGTAATGAGGACTCCATTTGAGTTTGAATACTGTCTAGAAGACAATATTCGTATTAAAACTCTCAATTTATGTTTTGTCGTATTTTACACGACTGTTGTAAAATTAAGTTGTATTTGAATTTTGTACCATGTATCTGACGACCCAAAATGGGTGATGTATACCTATTTTGGGGGCGTCACACTCCGGTCACAAGACCGTTGTCTTTCTTCTGGAGCTTTTTGTTGCCTTTTAACTCATTCTTTGGATTTTTTTCCTCTTCAGCTCTTCTCTAAGAGGTTTGTTGCAGTTAGTAATGAAATGACCAGGCTTCTTACAATTGTAGAATAAGTCGTTGATCTGCTCCTGGCTGTTGATGTTGTTGAATCTCTTAGGTCTGCTGCTTCTGCCTTTCCGCATAAACCTTTTGAGTCTTCTTACCAGCATTACAATATCCTCGTCATCATCTTCCTCAGAGTCAAAATCATTTTCAACATGAACTTTAAAGATGGTTTCTATTTCCTTGAGAGCAACTCCATTGTCCTTCTTTCTTCCTTCAGATAGAGTCTCTGCTCGTTGGGTCAGTTCTAGTTCGTAGGTAAGAAGGTTGCCATAGAATTATTGAACAGTCATTTCATGGAGATTCTTTGATTCTCTGATGGCAGTGGTTTTGGCATCCCACTTGCTCGATAAAGCCCTCATGAATTTATGATCAAATCCTTGTTCGAATAGATCTTTCCAAAAGTTTGAGAGAGATGAGCAGCACATTGAATCTTTCATAAGTAGAAGTGACGTTTTCTCCTGGAACATGGGCGAACATCTCATACTTTTGAGTCAGAAGAGATTGCTTATTTTCTCTGACTTCTTTTGTTCCTTCATGCATAATGAGCAATGCTTCCCATACTTCTTTGGCAGTTTTGTTATTGACCACATTCTCAAACAGATGATCTTCTAAAGACTGGAACAAAATATTATTGGC
Source organism: Panax notoginseng (assembly GCA_016801055.1). NCBI lineage: Eukaryota > Viridiplantae > Streptophyta > Magnoliopsida > Apiales > Araliaceae > Panax > Panax notoginseng. Next base: position 202,287,261 of record CM029016.1, read on the forward strand.
GTTTTTCTCTAGTTGGACAGCTTTCTTCTCATTGTCAGTCCATTCTGATTTGATCTTGATTTGAACTTTGTTTGGATCATCTGGAGTTGGTGTAAGCTTTGTTGGAATGTGGGGCCCATTCATAACAGTTTCAAATAGCTCTTCATCTATTGAATCCATGTAGGCTTGCATACGAACTTTCCAATTGGCAAATTTGTCTTTGTTGCACATTGGTGGCTTGCTGCCTCCTCCGGTCTTGGATTCGCTTATCAGTTGTGCCATTGGATCTACTCAAGCTTTGTAGGATGATTGAGAGAACCTGTTCTGATACCAATTGTTAGTTCCTAGAGACACAATAGTTATCTGAAAGGGGGGGTTGAATATATATTTTAAAAAATTTTCTTTTCAAAATACTTGTCAGATTTGTTAATAAATTAACCATAGCGAAATATATGATTTATTTGTCCGCCTTTAAGATAAACCAATTTTATGGGTGATAAGCAGTTATAGCAGGTATATAGAAAACACAATGATTTTAAATGGTTCAGAGCACTCAAAGCTCCTAGTTCACTCTTCTACTTCTCGAGTAAGAAATCCACTAAGGATATCTTTATATTCTTTGAATCACTTAGATTCCTTCAAGACCAGTAGTCTTGGAACTTGTTAGTTCACTTAGAACTCTTTAAGTCTAGCAGACTTGGAATACACTTGATGAGAGTTGAGTTCTTAGGTTGTATTACTCAGTTGTAGTTAAGCATACGTTCGAAAGAACTGAGTAGCAAAGCAAGCTTTTCTTTCTAGTTCGTAGAGTTTGAATGTTGAGTGTTCTTTAGCTTTAGTTGTGTACTTGCTTGTCTTTTGCATCTATGTTTGATTCCCTTATAAAGGAGCCTTTGAAATATGTCCGTTGAAAGCATCCGTTGTAGCATTAAATGCACCAGACATTTCTGAGCACCGATGTTGACTTCCTAGAAATCTTCTGTTCAGCCGTCTGACCCACTGATACAGCAGACTGCTATCTCACCTAACACCTGAAAAGGTGTTTTCAGCTGGCATGAAGTCCTTTCCTTAAGCTTCTTCTATATGCTTCTTCGATACATACTAAGGATGAGTGTTAGATCATTGGGATTCCCGAAATCTCAACATCTATAAACCATTCTTCATTTGTTGTACTTCATCCTTCGGCAAATGGATGAGGCTCGGTGCTTCTGATGATGACTGGAGAGACACTACAATCATTGTGCATGTCCATGCTTGATTTAGCCTTGATCGAAGAGAACACTAAGATTTCTCTTAAGCTCTGATAGACTACGATCTCTACTTGCTCGTTTTGCAGACTCCACGTTTCTGAGAGCTAACTGCGATTCTTGACTTGGCTCGGTAGGCGCTCGGACCATCTCTACGATTCTGAGTGTGGCTTCCAAAGCAGACTACGATTTTGAAGCAACTCTCTCGATACTCCAAGATTCTGCCTTGGCTTCTGCAATCTCTCGGCAGTTTGACAGACTACGATTCTGTTGAGAACTATCTATTACATTTCAAAATAGATCATCCTAATTGCTTTGATCTTTCTTCTATACATTCATTTACAAAATGATAAACATTAAGCACAGATCAGTCGAACAATTTTGATTTACCATTTAAGTCCTTGTACATATGTTCTTTGAAAGACTTTACACATAAGCATATTTATTTACTTTCAACATCAAATTTTAATATGCAATTCCCAACAGTTTATATAATAGGATTAGTTAGAATTTTTTGAAAAACCGGATATCAAGGAGCAAGGAGCGCTTGAAAACTCGTTTGTAATGGAGCCCGTGTATAAATGTAATAGTTATATTTAAATTCAGTTATTGCACTGTAGGGTTTAACCTTTTTGGTTCACTTGGTGGCTCTAGTGAACCAAACTAGAATAAAGTCCATAATCAATCTGGGTAGAATATAGTATTCGATATGTGCATGCGTGTACTATATATATATATATATATATATATATATATATATATATATATGTGTGTGTGTGTGTGTGTGTGTGTGTGTGTGTGTGTGTGCGCGCGCGCGCGCGCGCGTTAAATAAGATGAGACAAATAATAATAAACCCCTCAAAGAAATTATATTAAGTCCGAAGCATTCAAAGATATTTAAAATATCCAACGTCGCTTTCTAGCATGATAAAAATAATTGAGTATCAATAAATTACTATTAGTTTTTTGTGTCACCACAAGGCTTTTCTTAATTTTTTAGATGTTATTTTTATCACATCTGATTCTTATAAAGAAATTGAACAATATTATTTTGTTGTGTCACCACAGGGACAATGTTTTTCTTTTTGAATATATGGAAGTGCTAGGTTGGACTTAACTTGGATAATTTTGATTCGGATGTGTCACCACTTGATCAAAATAATCTAAGAGGCAAAACTAAAGGAGTTACATGATGATGTAATTAACAAAGAGTTGTGTACCTATTTATTTATATATAGTTTGTTGTGTCACCACAAGACTATATATATTTGAAATGTGATCCTTATTCTCACAAACAATTCTTTAATTAGATTTTGCCAAACTATATAAGTGAGAGTAATATAGTTTGAAAAAAATAGTGGGAGATACTAATTTAAAACAAGACCTAATTTATTTTGGTAAATTAATTAATTAAATGAATGTTTGCTAAAATGTTGTCTTTTTCACATGCAGAATTTGAAAATGTCAAACTCACTAATATCATTGCGTAGCATACTTGATGTTAACAAACTGGACGGATCGAATTATACGGACTAGTTAAGGAATCTGAGAATTGTTCTCACTGCTGAAAAGCTTTCTTATGTCCTAAATTCGCATGTTTTTGCAAATGTTGCAGAATCAGCCTCTAAGGAAGAGATTACTACTTTTAGAAAGTGGTAAGATGATGCATATGTGACTCAATACATCACGCTCGCATCCATGAGTAACGAGTTTCAGCGTCAGCATGAAACTATGCATGCTCCTACTATACTGTTGTACCTCAAAAATTTGTATTGTGAGCAAAGTAGGACTACAAGATATGAGACATCTAAGGAGCTCTTCCGATATCGAAAAATCGAGGGCACTGCTGTTGAGACTCATGTCCTAAAGATATCAATTTGATTAAACGTCTTGTACAGGTAGGGTTCACTATGAATGAAAAGTTAAGTCAATATTTTATCTTGTAGTCACTCCCTGACACCTTCTCAAATTTTGTTGTGAATTTTCACATGAATAAGTTGGACGTCAGCTTGCATAAATTGCTTAACATGTTGAAAACTGCTGAAGGTCACTTCCCATCCAAGAAGGGTGAAGTCTTAATGGTGGATGATTCTTCTAAGAAAAGGAAGAGGCCCAACGTATCTTCTGAAAAGAAGATAACCAAGAAGGCTAAGGGCAATGTAAAAGTTAAGGATCAAAAGAAACCTGATCCAACTAGTAAGGGAATATGCTTCCATTGCAACAAGTCGGGTCACAGGAAGAGGAATTATAAGGATTTTCTTGCAAAACAAAAGCAGAAGTTTAGAGAAGCTTCGACTCCTAATCAAGGTTTGTTTATGATTGAAATTACTTTTTCTGAAAGTCAAACTTCTACTTGGGTATTGGATACCGGTTATGGTTCTCGTATATGTAATAATATGTAAGGACTGGTCAGAAGTAGAAAGTTGAACAAAGATGAGTTCGTCCTATGAGTGGGAAATGGACCAAAGGTTGTTGAATTAGTTGTAAGGATTTAATGTTTGGCACTGCCTACGCGCAAGTCCATTTGTTTAAATAATTATTATTTTGTTCCAACACTCATTACAAACATTATTTCAATATATGTATTGGATATGGATGGTTTTGATATTATAATAAAGAACAACAAATGTTCTATTTATAATAAAAATATTTTATATAGTGTTGGTAATCTGCGAAATGGACTTTACATACTTGACTTGCATGAAAATATATTTCAAATTAAACAAACTAAGAAATGGAAAAGAGATGATGTTAATTATACCTTTATGTGGCGCTGTATACTCAGTCATATAAATGAAACAAGATTATTCAAGTTGCATAAAGATGGGCGCTTAGAGCTATCAGATTATGAATTATATCCAACTTGTGAATCTTGTCTCATGGGTAAGATGACTAAATCTCCTTTTAGTGAAAAAAGAGAAAGAGTTACAGAGTTGTTAGTGTTAGTACACACAGACGTATGTGGACCTATGATAACGACTGCACGAGAAGGGTATTCTTATTTTATTACTTTCAATGATGATCATTCAAGATTTAGATATATGTATTTAATGAAATACAAATCTGAATTGTTTAAAAAGTTCAAGGAATTCAGAAGTGAAGTAGAGAAACAAACTGGCAAGAGTATTAAGATTCTTTGATCGGATCGAGGAGAGGAATACTTAAGCTGTGAGTTTCTCAATTTTCTAAAAGAAAATGGTATAATCTCACAATGGACTCCACCAAGAACACCACAGTTGAATGGTGCATCAGAAAGGAGAAATCGAACATTGTTGGGCATGGTTCGTTCTATGATGAGTTTTACTGATCTTCTAGTTTCCTTCTGGGGTTATGTCCTAGAATTGGCTGCATACCTACTTAACAAGGTACCTACCAAATCCATCCCAAAGACTCCATATGAGATATGGATAGAGAGGAAACCAAATCTTAAGCATGTTAAGACTTGTGGTTGTCCAACTTATGTCAAAAAGTTTGAGAAGGATAAGCTGCAGACTAGATCCGACAAGTGTAGATTTGTTGGATATCCTATAGAAACATCAGGGTATTATTTCTATCATTCAACTGATCAGAATGTGTTTTTTGTGAAACATGCTACCTTTTTGGAAAATGAGTTTATCTTTGAAGGGGTCAATGGGAGTAAGATATATCTTGAAGAACTTCAAGAACCACAAAATACTACGGATCAAAGTCAGGTACCTAACCAAATGGAAGAACCTATTGTACAACACCCTATTCGTAAATTTGGAAGAGTACCGAAGATACCTAAGAGGTATGGATTCATCATAGAGGATAACGATGAGGTATGCATCAAGGGTGATGATGATCCATTGAATTACAAACAGGCTATGAGTAGTAAAGACTTAGAGAAATGACTAGAAGACATGAAATCTGAGATGGACTCCAAGTATGGACTTTGGTTTCATCACTTGAATTCACTAAGCCTATTGGGTGTAAATGAGTTTTTAAGAGAAATACTAGAGCGGACGACAAGGTAGAGACCTATAAGGCTCGACTGGTTGCAAAAGGTTTTAAAAAAAAGACAAGAAGTTGACTATGATGAAACCTTCTCACCAGTAGCAATACTCAAGTCCATTCGGATTTTGCTTGCGATTGCATCTTATTATGACTACGAAATCTGGCAAATGGACGTGAAAACAACCTTCCTCAATGGGAAACTTGAGGAAGATGTGTATATGACATAGCCAAAGGGATTTGTTTTAACAGTTGGAACAAATCAAGTCTATAAGCTGCGACGATCCATTTATGGATTGAAGCAAGGTTCTCGTAGGGGGAACATCCATTTTGATGAGACAATCAAAGAGTTTGATTTTATCAAAAATGTGGATGAACTATGTGTGTACAAGAAGGTTAGTGGGAGCGCTATTTCATTCCTTGTATTATATGTTGATGATATATTATTGATAGGGAATGATATTCATATACTACAATCGATCAATATTTGGTTATCTAAACACTTCTACATGAAGGACTTGGGAGAAACATCCTATATTTTGGGGATAAAGATCTATAGAGATATATCTAAAAGGATTCTTGGCTTGTCCCAAAGAACGTACATTGACTTGATGCTAAAGAAGTTTGGCATGGAATATTCTAATAGATGTCTCATGCCGATGAGCCATGAAATTCATCTCTCCAAAAAATAGGCCCCAAAGACACCTGAGGAGAGAGACCATATGAGTAAGATTCCTTATACTTCAGTAATAGGATCTATCATGTACGGTATAATATGTACTAGACTGGATGTCGCTCATGCACTTAGTGTAACAAGCAAATATCAGTCGAATCTAGGAGAAGAGCACTGGAAGGCAGTGAAAAATATCCTAAAGTACTTAAGAAGAACTAAGGATGTATTTCTTGTCTATGGTAGGCCTGAGTTGAAACTAAAGGGCTACACAGACTCAAGCTTTCAAACAGACCAAGATGATAGTAAATACGTTTTGGGATATGTGTTTACCTTAAATGGTGGTGCAGTGAGTTGGAAGTGTTCCAAGCAGCAAACAGTTGTTGATTCAGTGACAGAGGCAGAGTACATAGCTGCAAATGAAGCTTCAAAGGAGGCTGCTTGGATGAAGAATTTCATAACCAAACTTTGTGTGGTTCCTAGCATTAGAGGAGAAGTACCTTGATTATGTGACAACACCAAAGCTGCTGCACAGGCCAAGGAACCCAGCAATAGGATCTATCATGTATGGTATGATATGTACTAGACTGGATGTATCTCATGCTCTTAGTGTAACAAGCAAATATCAGTCGAATCCAGGAGAAGAGCACTAGAAGGCAATGAAAAATATCCTAAAGTACTTAAGAACAACTAAGAATGTATTTCTTATCTACGGTAGGCCTGAGTTAAAACTAGAAGGCTACATAGACTCAAGTTTTCAAATGGACCAAGATGAAAGTAAATTCGTTTTGGGGTATGTTTTTACCTTAAACGGTGGAGAAGTGAGTTGGAAAAGTTCCAAGTAGCAAATAGTTGTTGATTCAGTGATAGATGCAGAGTACATAGCTGCAAGTGAAGCTGTAAAGGAGGCTCCTTGGATGAAGAAGTTCATAACCAAACTTGGTGTTATTCCTAGCATTATAGGAACAGTACATTTATTCTGTGACAACACCGGAGCTGTTACACAGGCCAAGGAATACAGGTCTCATCAAAAATCCAAACACATGTTACAGCGATTTCATTTTATTAGAGAGATCATTGAAAGAGGAGATGTCACGCTGGACCGAGCGGACTCTCAAGACAATATTGCAGATCCATTTACTAAAGCTTTAACACAACAACAGTTTGATCGTCACTTAGACAAGATGGGTATGAGATACCATGTCAATTGACTTTAGTGTAAGTGAAAGATTAAAAGTAGTATGTACACAAATCAATCATATTTGATGATAAAGCATATACTTTTTAACAATCTTATTCATTTATTAATAAAAGAATTATTTATTTAACGGCATTTAATTTATCTACATGGTGCTGTTTTTATAATATGTGATAAACTCATAATTTTGAGCAATGCTTTAAAAATCATGATGATGATTATGCTAATGAGACTTAAATTCTAGATAACTCACAAATTAATATTGTTCCCAATCATTGGATTAGTAAAAAAGGGATTAGTGAATCTGAAAAGATTGATACATACATTGCTTGCTCATTGGATGAGGATGATTGTTCTCATGATCATTTGTATGAAGACACTAAAGCAAGTATTAGGTGCTTATTGGAGAATATCACTGAACGTGGCTCGCTAAGGAATACCTAATGGAGTCTTACTTGCTTGTCAATAAGAATTCCTGTAGTGATAGTAGTACAAGTGATCCTTAGACTTGATATCATCGTAGTATCTTCTGTATGATAAGTTATACTTTGACATGTCCCTTAAGACTCTTAAGGTATATCAAAGGGTATGCTTAGGGTGTAATAAGTTATACATGAAGATAATGAATGATCAATAAGGAATCTACCTCTTCTAGTAAAAGGAGAGATTATCCTATGTGATTCGATAAATGAAAACTCAGTAGTCATTGGCCAAGGCAGAATGAAATTAGAAAGTGGTTTCTAATTTGCATTATCTAGAGTTGTGCATTTGAGAATCGAAATACATAGAATTAAATAAAATAAGACTTGACAGTAATTCCATGTCTTATATTTAATTGAGACATTGTATGGTAGAAAGATTGAATTGTACAGTAAATATTTACTCAAATGTTCATTTATGATTAATGATGAAATCTATATTATCTAGAAAGTCATTGACCGCTAAGGGAACTTACCCTATTGTAGAATAAATATTATTTATTTAAATAAATTATATAGTTAATTTATTTATTTAAATAAGATTAGAATTGTTCTAATTGATTTATTCACAACTGGTTTAATATAGAGAACCTAAAGGGTCACACTATAAGAGAAAAAATGTTTATTTAAGAAGAAAATGATGTGACGCCCCCAAAACAGGTATACAATCCATCCAACCCATTCTGAGTCGCCAAATACATGGTACAGAAAATAACTACAACTTTACTATTACAACACAAGAACTGTGAGTTTAAATACAAATATTGTCATCTAGACAGTATTCATACTCAATTAAGTCCTCATTATACTTATTGATACACTGTTTTACAAAATAGTGAGGACTACTAAAACAACTGTCTTGAACCATCATTCCATACCCCGACTAGTACTCGCTACATTCTCGCCTCCTGAGAAGAAATGGAACAAGGAAAAGGGTGAGCTCAACTAGCCCAGTAAAGAACATTATGATTAAGATAATACAGAACAAATTATCGTTAGTCTTCAACAGGGAAAAATCTAATAGAATACAATAGACAACAAGTTTTAAATCAATATTCGCAGCGGAAAATAATAATTCATAGAAGAGTTACGTAGAGAATGAAATCTACTATTATCTATGAATTTAAAAGTCCATCATCAATATTTTATCCCTGTAACATTAATCAATAATCATCTTTGCACTACAAGCCAAAGATATTCATCAGTTGGTCATGTTCATCTCAACACATGTACATCATTTCACTACGAGCCAAAGATGTTCATCGGAAATCATTCATCTTTGCACTACAGGCCAAAGATATTCATTAATATCATCATTTAGGACTGAGGATGATGAAAAATATTTTAAAGAAAACGAATCCAGTGAAGCAAAAGAACAAATATTAGGGATTCGTATTACAGTTTATCTATGTCCAAAAATACCTCATAAACAATCATAGTGAAGTAAAATTCAAGAATGATCAAAACATGAATACAATCAAAGCTAGTATCCAGAATAGATATTTTGGACAAAAAGAAGAAAATTTTCATTTTTCGATGAATAGTAACTCGTGAATAGTAACTCATGAATAGTAACTCCGACATGAAAAGTTCCAAATTTGATAAAAAGTTCAGATCAATACTTCGGCATAATGATATTGAAGAAAATAATATCATTTAAGAAGAAATAACATCCCTTACCTCGGAAAGACGGTACTTCTGACTGGAATACTAGATATAGTGCTGAAGGAAACTTGCACCGTATAGCAACACTCAAAGTATCAAATACTCACAAGAATACGCTCGATATAGAGAGAGAAATAGAGAGAAACTTGTGTTTCTGGTGTGATTTTCAATTCTAACCTAAGCACCCTATTTATAGGAAAATGCTTAGAACACTAAAGCAGAAAATTTAATATAATATTAATATATTTATCAAATTTTTCTTAGCTCACCTCTAGACATCTGATCTCAGCCCATTTATATTACATGTTAGCCCACTTAAATGCCAAAAAACGTTTTTCTTCAAAATAATAAATAAAACTTCCAAAAATCAATTATTTCGGAACTTCAAAACTTCAATAATTCATAATAAATAGCCATTTTATCAGAAAATTCGAATCTCGCGAGTTTTTATAGGAAATTCAATTCTCTACAACTTTGCAGAAGAAAGTTTTTCTAAATTTCAAACAAAAATTGACCGAAATTCACAAACAGACGATTTTACAGTCAATAATAAATTTTCGGTCAAGAATTGTATCCACCAACACACAAAATATGTGTTAATCATTTAATGCCACAAAAATACTCTTCCTCCTCATTTATTCATATATCCCACATTCATTATAAAAATATCACCATTAATATATTATTAAAATAATATATTTAAATGAATTATTTTATCAGAAAAAGATAAAATATTAATTTACAACAATTGTCACATTTAAAAATTTTTCTCCATCTATATTCACATAATATCAATAATTTCCTTATCATATAAATCAATAATTAATTATTCACAAATAATATTACAGAATCACATTACTGACAACCAGGCAGTTCCCAGGAAAGAGGGGGCTTTTCAATAAGGATATCTCCTTACTGGCGCGCAATTAGATGACCAAACCTCTCCTTAGACAGAACTTTCTAGACATTGCCAATAATGTTATCTAATAATATTATTCAGATAATATGAATTATTGCTCCGATAATAAAAAATACTGTGTAGTGACAATTATTAAAACAACAGTAATATAAAATATCAACGCAGCAATTATTGAATCAATAAAATAAAATACTGAACAGTAATTACTGTAACAATTATTGAGTAATGTCTTCTTACGTAAAAATCAATAATTGGTGCAATACCGTGTGCTACTATGCAACAACGCGTATTACTGTGTTTTAACCATCGGGTATTCCAACAGTATTAACGGTAACAACTACGCCGTTATTTATAAACAACTTGTTTTTGTCGTTTTCTTCATCCAATCGCTTTCTGTTATGGGGCCCACACAAGGCTGCGCCGTCGTACGAATATTCCCCGACAACAAGAATATTTCACGACCAAACGAATATTCTCCGACAACAATGAATATTTTATGACCACTTGCTTATTTGAAATATTTACGCATTTTACCCATAACTAACCTCATTAATCAATTTAACCCTTACTATTTCAAAATAATAAATAGAGGAAATTTAAATTTTATTTATTAATAATTTGGGGTCCTACAAATGACATGATCGTAATAATAAGTTAAGTACATTTAATTTAATCTATGGTGATAGAATAAATTAAATAGCTTAATATTTAATATTTTAGAAATATTAAATATAAGAGGAGTCTTATTATTATTATTACTGTTATTATTAGTTTAATTCTTAAAAGGGTTTGGAAATTAATTAATAAATGTATTCTCATATATTCCTAATAAAATTAGGAAGCTAATTAATTAAAAGAGTTTAATTAATTATTTCTAATAATATTAGGAAGCCTAATTAATTAAATAAAACCCAAATCATAAATTGGTTAGGAGGGTTACCTGCATCTATAAATAAAAAAATTTTATTTATAGATTAGAGTTAGATGTGATACACTAACAACTCCCAGAGTTGAGAGAGTATGCCTTTTTTATAGAGATAGAAAACTATGATTTTGCCAAATATCCTTCTTCTTGAATAACTATTCTTTCTTGGTTGATCACCTCTAAAGATCAAACGCTTGAGTGGCTAACGTTGATCAAAGGAAAGAATCTAACCCGGAGAATTCGAAGAGAGCACGAAAGACTAGGAGTTATATATGACTATTAGAATATACGGTTATTTACTAAATACAATTCCAATACAAACAAGTAATAAAAGAATTTACTTACTTAATAGATGACTATTCCCTTTCTTCTTACTAAGTACAATCCCAATTCACAGTAGGTAGCTAGTAACAGAAAAATGTTCCCTTTCTTCTTCGTCCTCCTCAGAGCCTCGCCGAAGGCTCCACACCCCGCTTCGTCAATGTCTCCGATCAGTGCAGCTTCATCCTCCGAGGACTCTGCCTTGTCCTCTCCGATTACCTCCGATGGACCAACTTGTTCCTTCCCCCAGTCAACTCAGTTGAGTCCTGGTGGAACTCGTACCAAACCCTAGTCGACCGATACATCAGTAATTTCAACAATCGATCCACCCGCGACTTACAAACTGTTTGGATTGCCCAAGGATGCAGAAGCATCACCAAACACGTACAGTACGAAGCCATCAACTCTCTGACAAACATAAACGACATCGTCTCGGCCTACAAGCAGTCCTTGCAATCAGTTTGACTATTTTTTCTCTCTTAAGTTTAATTATTCTAAATCAAGTAATAAATATAAAAATATTGTGATTTATGTGGTTGTGGTATTTGGGATTTTGATTTTATTTCTGGGTTTTGATGGGTGAGGAGAAAGAAGTTAGAAAAGAAGAAAAGAGAGAGAAAGAGATTAGGAGGAGATGGAGTAGTTTGAATCCTTATGCGTTGGAGTCAATTAGTGGACGTACTACATTGATTTGGTTCACATTAGATGAAATTTAGGGGGTAGCTAAGAATTTCTTTAGGTTTAATGTAATTGAGAGAGGAGGATATAAGATTGTATGTAGTAAATAATCGTATATTCTAATGGATATATATATATAGTCAAACTGTATACAACATGCCTTCCCGTGACACGTCATCACTTCGACCATTTTTTTGCTTAAAAATGGATTAAAGGTCAGTTTTGTCTACTTAAGTATACTTGGAGGTTGCTATTATGAGTTTTATTAGATTAGGGTCACATGTGTAAAAGGGGTGATACTTTGAGGAATATAAGTGAATTTAACCCTATTTATATTTTCTACCTAGCCACACAAGAAAAAATTATACGTATGTTAGTTTAATTTGACATAGTGTCTCAATTTCAAAATTTCAATTTGTTTAATTTTATAATTACAATTTTTTTAAGTTTAATAAGTTATTGCACAAATTAATTCAAGTACAATGGGCTAAAGGTTTGTTTTACCAATTATATTTTATTTCTAAACATTTTAGATCCTCGCACACAAAATCTTGGTGTCGAATGACAAGGAAATTATGTTATTTAAATCCTTTGGAATAGGAAAGAATTGTTCTTTCAGATTTTTATTAGCTTAGTAACCCTAGTTTGACCACCACATCCTCAAGCAATGGCACTTCACCTTACAACGATTATAACTTCAAATACAAAGGGTAAGCTGTAAAATTGATGCCCAAAGTTTCACAAAATATAATTTTTAACTTCAAAGTACTAATTTTTTTTATTGTGTTTTTTCATGTTTCTTTTTTTTATAAAACTGTTTCTTTTTAATATTGAAGTGAATTTTTGACCGAAACTCACCTTTTATACAGTTGAATAAACATTTGTCACATTTGACTAAAACTCACCTTTTGCACGTATGAATACAACAATTTATATATTATACAAAACATAAATAATATAATTACTAATAATTTTGGACGGATAAACATGTGAAAGATTTCGATCGATAATTTCGGTAAAGTGAGGAACAATTTTATAAAAATTAAATTTAAAGGAATACAACTGAAAAAATTGGTACTTTTAAAAAAAATTGTGATACTGTGAGGGACACTTTGCAGTTAAAGGATATATTATATTAATAGAGTGGACCAAAATTGTGCATGCATACATATAGTTAGCATAATAAGGGGGTATACATTATACATATATTAGGACAAACGGAAACATTAATTTACTCTTGAAACAAGTAGAAGACCAAATCAACTATCAATAAATATTATACATAGTCACCAAAAAAAAGTTCCAAAAAATATATATATTATGGCAAAAAGTGTTAGAATTTGAGCCTACAATTGAAAAGGGTGATGAATGAGTTTTATACCCACGAATTGAATGCGTTTGAGCTTAATTTTTTGGATGTTTTTAAGTTTTTGTGTCTATTCATGCATGTTTTATGTTGTTTTATAGAAATTGGGACAAAAGTTACTTGGATCGACGTTTGGGGTTGCTAGATTCGCATTTTTGGCTTGCCATTTGCATAGCACCCACTTTAGAGTCCATTTCAATACTTCTCCGAACCTTATTTTGAAAAACTCAAAGAATGAAAGTTGTATATCTACGTCTTCTCTTTTCGGAACATCTTGAATCATCAAAATCGGAGTTCAGACGAAAAAGTTATGTCCATTTTTCCAAAAGACGTCAAAGCAAAAAATTCTCGGAAAAGATCCCAACGCGGGGGCGCCCATTTGTAGTTCATTTTCAGCGTCGGGGCACTAGGGAGCAGTTTTCCAGTGCCGTGAGCAGCACTGGGGCGCTGGGCTAGGGACTGGTCAAGCTTAGACCTGTTTTGGGCAAATTTTGACACTTTTTTGACTCCAAATTGGATTGGGTTTGTTCCTAAGCTAAAAATTGGACTTGTAACCTATAAATACATGATGTAAGACATAAAATAAAGGGAGATTACATAGATTAGATTAGAGATATACTCCATTAGATTAGAACATAAATCCTAGTTATTATTAATTTTGGAGATTGAAGCAACTTGGAGACCATTGAAGAACAAGAGCAGGAGTTTGAGGAAGATGGAGATTTGCTGATAACTTATTCTATTCTATTCTCTTCTCTAATCTTATTTTTATCTTTTAATGTCTATTCAATTGTGAATTCTTGGTTTTAATTCATTAATCATAAACTAATTATTTTATTAAGACTACAAATTGAACATTTTATATCTATGAATTAATTATTCAATTTATTCCAATTATTTATGTCTAGGTGAATTATTTATCATGTCTTGCACTTTGTGATTAATTATTTGACCAGTAATTACCGTGTTTCTTTAGAAGGATTCGAGAGATGAAATCTAGGGTTGGAACTGGACATGATAACATGTATGCTTAATTATTTGCATGAGATGAATAATTAGGGTTGTGAATTGAATAGGAATATATGTTCACTGCATGTAACAAATTGGGAATTAGAACTTAATGAGTTTAATTTAATTATTTTGCATAGGAATATCGCATGATTAATTTAATTGAATAAAAGTTAACTGATCACTTGAAAAAGGGTTTTTAACACTTAGAGTTCCTGTTAACAATTCAGGAGGCATAATAATTGGGTTAGTTGGATAATTAGTTTATAGTACATAATTTGGAGATATTGTAGTCTTAATCTTTATTTGTTTGAATTCATTTATATAGTCTTAACCTTTATTTAATTGAATTAATTTCTAAAGACATCTAGTTTATTTAGTTAATTTAGTTTTCTTAATTTAAAAATCTTAAATCAATTGTTTAGCTAATATTGATTTGGTTAAGAGTTAGTACTTGATATTTTTTATTAAATAATTTCTTGTGGGAACGATACTTTTCTTATCACTTTATTACTTATTGATCGTGTATACTTGCTCGTATTCATTGATTGTGAAATCAATCAACAGAGGGTTTCATTAATTAATTAATTAATTCCACATATCAATGTGTTCTACTCCATGAGTAAATTAAATTAAGTATTTAAAAGCTCAAATTCATGGAGTAATGAATGAGAAATTAACTCACAAATATCACCCATGGAAATGATAAATGATAATAAATACATGTGGGAAGTCATGTCTCACATCGGTTAAGAACTAAAGAATTATTGAGTTTATATACTAGAAAGTTGCTCTTGGGTTTGGGCCCCAAGGGGCACCCTGAAAGTAGTATGCACACAAGCCAATCATATTTGATGATAAAGCATATACTTTGTAACAATCTTATTCATTTATTAATAAAAAAATATTAATTTATTAAAGGCTTTTAATTATTTACATGATGTTATTTTATAATATGTGATAAACTCATAGTTTTAAGCAATGCTTTTAGAATAATGATGATGATCATTCTAATGAGATCTAAATTCTTAGAAAGCTTAAAACTAAAATAGTTCCCAATCGTTGGATTATTAAATTGGGGATTAGTGAATCCGGATAGATTGGTACATACGTTGCTTGCTCATTGGATGAGGATGATTGATCTCATTATCATTTGTGTGGAGACACTAAAGTAAGTATGTAGGTGCTTATTAGAGAATAAGTTCACTGAAAGTGGCTCGCTAAGGAATACCTAATGGAATTTTACTTGTCTGTCAATAGGAATTCCTGTAGTGATAATAGTACAAGTGATCCTTGGAATTGAGATCATCATAGTATCTTGTGTATGATGAGTTATACTTTGACTTATTCCTTAAGACCCTTAGGGTATATCAAAGGGTACGCTTGGGTATAATAAGTTGTACATGGAGATAATGTATGATCAATAAAGAATCTACCACTTCTAGTAAAAAAAGAGAAATGTCATATGTGATTCGATAAATGACAACCCAGTAGTCCTTGGCGAAGGTAGAATAAAATTAGAAAGGAGTTTCTAATTTGTATTATTTGGAGTTGTGCATTTAAGAGTCGAAATACATATAATTAAATAAAATAAGACTTGACAGTAATTCCATGTCTTATATTTAATTGGGATATTGTATGGTGGAAGGATTGAATTGTACGGTAACTATTTACTCAAAGGTTCTTTTATGATTAATGTTAAAATTTATATTATCTGGAAAGTCGTTGATCGCTAGGGAGACTTATCCCTATTGTAGAATAAATATTATTTATTTAGATAAATTAATTGTTTAATTTATTTATTTAAATAAGATTAGAATTGTTCTAATTAATTTATTCACAACCGGTTTAATATGGAGAACCTAAAGGGTCACACCATAAAAGGAAGAATAATTATTTAAGAAGTTAATGGTATAATCGTAATAATAAGTTAAGTATATTTAATTTAATCTATGGTGATAGAATAAATAAAATAGCTTAATATTTATTATTTAATATTTTTGAAATATTAAATATAAATTAATAAAAATAGTCTTATTATTATTATTACTATTATTAATTTTTAATTTCTAAAAGAGTTCAGGAATTAATTAATAAAAGTACTCTCAAATATCCTAATAAGATTAGGAGGTTAAATTAATTAAAAGAGTTTAATTAATTATCCCTAATAAGATTAGGTAGCTTAATTAATTAAAAAAATTTAATTAATTAATTAATACCCTATTTTCTAATTAGATTAGAAGGGTTAACTGATATCTTTAATAGAAGAATTTTATATCAATATCAATATATGTGATTCCAATTATTGGAGAGTATGCTCTTTTCTATGAGAGATAGAAAAACTAGGGTTTTGCCAAACACCCATCTTCTTGAATCTTTCTTCTTTCTTGGTGGATCACCTCTAGAGGCTAAACATTTGGGTGGCTAACGTTGATCAAATGAAGGAACCAAACTCGATTGATTCAAGTTGAACGCGAAATGATTTGGAGGTGAACTTGTACCCGAGGATGCTCGAATCTTCAAGGGTATGATTATTGTTCTTTATCTTTTTGTTTAATTAATAATTATGTATAAAGGATGATCCGGGCATATGGTTTATAAAATTTTAAAACTCTAATTTTCACGTTTTTGCTTATTTTATGCAATTTGATTGCGTTCATGAATATTACAAACCTAACAGTGGTATCAGAGCCAAACTTTTATGCGAATTATTAATTATTTTAATTTGATATGTATATTGATATGTATTTAGAACAATTTAATTGAGCATAATTTTGTTGTATAAAATTTATAAAAAAATAATAATCGCGAAATACATGATTTCGCGTCCTGTAACTTCGAAATTCGTGCTTTCTAAGGGTGAATGATTTCTTTTTCATGTAACCAGGAGATTCACGGATTCATGTATATTATATATATATATAAACCGTACATCCTGTAACTTCTATACTTATATATATATTACTAACCGTACGATTTATATATATATATATATATATATATATATATATATATATATATAATATTCTTAATTATTTTATAATTAAAATAAATTTTTTTTTATTTTAATCTTAAAATAAAAGAGTTTATTTTAATTTTAAAATTAGATTTCATGCTAACTAATTAGAGTTAGAATTGAATTTCATGATAACTAATTGGAGTTGAAATTGGATTCCATGTTTTCTTAAATAAAGGAGTTTATTTAGATATGAAATAAGATTTTATATTATTCAAAATAAAAAAGTTTATTTGTGAATAGAAAAGTGAATCCATGTTTCCTTAAATAAAAGAGTCTATTTAGATATGAAATAAGATTTTATATTATTCAAAATAAAGGAGTTTATTTGTGAATAGGAAAGAAATTCGTGTTTCCTTTAATAAAAGAGTTTTTTTTAACTTGGAATTGGATTCCATAATTAATTAAAATAAATGAGTTTATTTTGATTAAAGATTTTGATTAAAATAAAATAGTTTTTTTTATTCAAAATTGGATAAATTAAAATAAACGAGATTTATTTTGATTTAAATTTGGATTAAAATAAAGGAGTTTATTTTGATTCAAAATTAGATTTTATATTAATTAAATTTGCCCATTAAATAATATCAATATATATATTGAATGTTTATTATTCATGAGATGAATGTTATTTATTGATGTATATGGTGATGTGTATGATAATAAATGGGATTAATTATGGACTATTGACCAATGTGATTAGATTTTATTTTAGTTGGATGCATGAATGTATGAGTTTTATTAAATGGGGTCTGCGCACCTCGTCTTCTCTAATTCTTTCTTAATGTAAATTCTATCTCCCTCTTATGTACTTCCCCTTGACTGATGATCAAGGTTTCTATTTATTTTAAATAGTTTTGTAATAGGAATAGTTAGACTTAATTTTGAAGAATTGGAGATCAAAGATCAAGGAGCGCTTGAAGACTCGTTTGTAATGAAGCCCAGATTTAAATGTAATAGTTATATTTAAATATTAATTCTTGCACCCTTAGGGTTTGACCATTTGGTTCGCTTGGTGGCTCTAGTGAACTAAACTAGAATAAAAATCCAAGATCAATTAAGGTAGAATATAATATTCTATATGTGCATGCTTATAATATATATATTATATATAATACAAACATGCTTCGCATGTTAATTAATATGACGCGTATTTTATATATATATGTGCATGCGCGCTAAATACGATGAGACAAATTAATAACAAACCCCTCAAATATTTTATATTAAGTTGTAACGTTCAAAGATATTTGGAATATCGAATGTCGCCTTCTAGCATGATAGAAACAATAAAGTATTGAATATTTAATATGAGTTTGTTGTGTACACACAAGACAAGTATTAAATATTTAAGATATTTTTATTACATATGATGTTTATAAGAAATTGAACATTACTGCTTTGTTGTGCACACACAAGGGCTGTAGTTTTCTCTTCACTTATATGGAAATGCTGGGTCTGACTTAACTTAAATCATTTTAGTTCGGATGTGCACACACTTGACCATTATGATTTAAGAGGAAAAATACAAGGAGTTACATAGTTAATGTAATTGACAAGAGTTGTCTACCTATTTATTTATATATAGTTTGTTGTGCACACACAAGGCTATGTACATTTGAAATGAGATCCTTATTCTCACTAGTATATATTTAATTAGATATTGCCAAACTATATATATTGAGGGTAATATAGTTTGAAGAAAATAGTGGGAGATACCAATTTAAAATAAGACCTAATTTATTTTGGTAATTAATAAAAGAATGTATGCTAAAATATTATTAAGAATAAATTCATTTACAGAATTTTACAATGTCTAAATTACTATCACTACATAGCATATTAGATGCTAAATTAACCGGACCTAATTAAACGGATTGGTTAAGGAAATTGAGAAAAGTTATCACGGTTGAAAAACTATCTTATGTCCTTAATACGTCTTTTCTGCAATGGTTGTAGACAATGCCTCTGAGGAAGAGATTGCTATTTTTAGAAAGTGGCAAGATGATGCACATTTGGCTCAATGCATCATGCTCGTATCCATGAGTAACAAGCTTCTATGTTAGCCTGAAACTATGGATACTCCTACTATACTCCTGCACGTCAAGTAGTTGATGGTGAGGAAAGTAGGACTAATAGATATCAGATATCTAAGGAGCTCTTCTTCTAGAATGACCAACGAAACTACAGTATAGACACATGTCCTAAAAATGATCAATTTGATTAAACAATTAGGATAATGAGTTTTGTCATGGATAGAGAGTTGAACCAAGATTTGATCTTGCACTCACTCCCGAACTCCTTTCACAATTGTTGTGAAATTTTTATATGAACAAGTTAGATATCAGCTTCGTTGATTAGCTTAACATGTTGAAAAATGTTGAGAGTCAATTTCCAACCATGAAAGACCAAGTCTTACTGGTAGGAGTCAAAGGATCTTCTGAAAAGAAGAACGATTCTGAGAAGGTAAATAGAAAAGGCAAAAACAAATGATAATAAGAACAAAACTGATACGGATAGCAAAGAAGTTTGCTTCCACTAGTACAAAGTACTAAATAGACAACACTTAAATCACAACGTTTTTTATAAAAATGTTGTGATATTTTTTTTAGAACGTTTTTAAACAAAACGTTGTAGATATATATGCAAAAACGTTATCTATTTAAAAGGACATTTTTTGATTGTAACTAGATAACGTTTTCTTTTAAAAAACGTTGTCTATTCAAAAAACACGGAGCTCTTAAAATTAAAAGACATAGTCTTTTTCTTTCCAAGGCTCGTCAGTTTCATTCTTTTATCTCTGTGCTCGTCAGTTTGGTCTCCGTGCAGAGCTTCAGTTTCTTTCTCTAAGTACTTGCAGTATTTCATTCCTTCTCTTTCAGTTTCCTTCCTTCTTTCTTCAATTTCCTCTCTTTGTTCCTTCTCTTTCAGTTTTCTTCTCTCGTTATGCAGTTTTGGTTGTGTTCTGATTGGGTGTACCTTCTCTCTAAGGCTGAAATATGAAGATCTTTAATTGGGTGTTTAAAGATAAGCTGTTTTAGGGCTAGGGTTTCATCGTAAGTTCTTCATCTCTTTGGATTTGTTCATGCATGTGTTTATTTTCAACCCATTTACAGTCTTTGTATATAAACGTGTTTGAGGTGCTCCATTTGTTTTGTTATAATGGTTTTTCTTCTTTCATATTGGTAGCATAGTGCTAGCTGCGGTGGCAGCAGTGGTGGTTTCTCTGTCTCCTCCACTAAAAATTAGGTTTTAATTTCTCACTTGTTAATTTTCCCTAAAATTTAGGTGTTAATTAGAAATTTTACGATATTTGGAGCTAATTTGGAGCTTCTAAGTGTTATTGAAGGCTAATTAAATTTAGAGGATTACATTAAGTGTTATTGACTGTATTTTTAGCTCTGAAGTTTAATATCGGGTTCTCTTCAAAAATCCCATAGGGTCTGATTTGTTGATTGTATTTGTCTGTAAATGTGGTTCTTCAATGGAGGTTTTTCTTTTGGAATCCAGAATTGTAGATTTATGTGCTAGTATAATCATTAGTTTTTGGTTTTCTAACTAGCATTTGCCTCTGTTTTCTCGTGTGGTTGATACTGATATCAAAGTGGACACAAATTCCAATGTAATTTGCATCTTATTCATTGGGTGAAATAGTAACATTTCTTTTATCTAGTTTAGCCAATTGATAATTAACTGAGTGCTTATTTATTGTTTTATATTTAATGTTGGACTCTAGATGAGATGTTTTGTGTGAGACCCCGAATTTTTATGAAATAAAAGTATTCAATTTTTCTATTTTTGTGAATAGTTAAATTGATAAAAGTTTAGAGTTAAGGGTGACATTTGAAATTTTTTCAAAGTAAATGATAATGAAGTTCTGTTTTATTAGTATTATTAACGTAATAAAACAGAAAAACTTTTTATATAAAATAGAATACTTTTATAAAATTATTTGTTTTATTAGGCAATAATTAGAATATATTATATTTTATTTAAAAGATTTTGCTTTAATTATGGACCATCCGATTAAAGTAAATCAATCTGAACCGTTCATGAGTTAGTTACTATGCAGTTCATTCTTCTATAAATAGAAGCTCATTCGTTCATTATTTTTTACGAATTCACTAAAACTCTAGAGAGAGAAACTATAGAGAGAATTCTTCTTCTATAATCTTGAGTGTACTTCTTTAAAGTTTAAGAAAACTTTGAGCGTAGTACAAGTTTTCTTTGAGTATATCCTCGCCCTACCAGTCGAAATACTCTTCTTTCAAAGGTAAGGGATATCATTATTGTGTAAGGGGTATTATTTCTTTTTTATTCATGGAGAGAACTTCTGTTATTCCATTCTTTATTATTCTGTTGGAATAACCTGTATATGTGGAATACTCTATACTTGGTGACATTCTTCTATTATTCCGTCTTTATTATTCTGTTGGAATATCCTGTCTGTGTGTTTTACACCAGACCCGATTCCGTCTTTATTATTTTGTCTTTATTATTCTGTTGGAGTATCCTATCTGTGTGTTTTATATCGGACCTAGTTCCGTCTTTATTATTCTGTTGGAATATCATGTCTGTGTGTTTTACACCGGACCTGGTTCCGTCTTTATTATTCTGTTGGAATATCATGTCTGTGTGTTTTACACCGGACCTGGTTCCGTCTTTATTATTCTATTGGGAATAACCTGTCTGTGCGGCCTCTGTCGCATGCATGGTGAATCCTTTTATTATTACATTCTTTATTATTCTGTTGGAATAACCTGTTTATGTGGATTACCACATGCATGGTGAATGATCCTTTGTATTTCATTCCTTATTAAATTGTGGAAATAATCTGTTTACGTTGATTATGATGAGAGTCATAATAAAAGCATTGGACTGATGAAAATCATGGGTATATGTGATATTAGTAAGTGCTATAATGAGTTATGTTGGTTATTATGTAAAAACATGAAAGTTTCTTAGAAATCACAAGGGGTTGAAAAATTAGATTTTGGTGAAAACGGAACATGAAATTCAATTGACCATATCTCCAATTATATTTTGAATTTTTGAGTGTGGTCAAGTCCTAGAGTTATATCTATGAGTTTCCTAACTTATCCAAGTGGAATCACTGGAAAAGGTGTTGTAGATTTTCGTGTGGACTGATTTTAGCAAAAGAGTCCAAAGCTGCAAAATAACAAAAAGTTACTGTCCAGATTTTTAAAAGGGCATTTTAGGCCACTTAATTTGTGATAAAAATTCTGGCCTTTTGGGACATGAAAATATATGTTATAAAGTACCCCCTGTCCAAAAATGAGCTCATTCCGACTTAAAATGAGCAAGTTATGACCATTTCAATATTTAGGTTTTTTTGACAAAAAATGCTTTAACCGGAGTTTTATAACTCCGATGACCACGAAATTTAAATTGGAAGCTCATGTTAATATGTGTAAGATCCTGCCAAGATTTGGGAATTTTTGGAGTTAACCTTGAGGTAGCTAATTTTTTAAGGAATTAATTAAAAATTAATCTTTGAAAAATAGTAAATAAATTTTAAAAATGTCAAGAAAAATATATGTTCATTATGGGACTATATTATGCTTAATCCCAGAAAAGAATAATTTTTGGGACTGATTTGGTATTTTTTATGAAAATAGTATAGTTACAAACATATGAGTTAAATATGTTATGTGAAGTAACAAAGTTGAAAAATAGGATTTGATGGCTTGGAAATCCTATATAAGGTATGTGCAGATTTTTGATGAGTAATTTGATCATTGGTGATGAAATCTTATGAGTATGACATTTTTGAATGATTAAATGCTTTATTTGGTAGAGTGTAAACAATTAAAATAACTTGTTTATAAGTTTAAGAAGTGATTAAAATATTGTAATGATATTAATAATATTAGATTATGAGTTTATTAAATGATGGATAATATTTGGATAAATTTAAAGTCTTTAATATTTATCCTTGATTTCGTTTGATTAATGCTTATAATATTGTCATCATCCTCATGTTTATAATATTTTGAAAGTCATCTGTGGCCTGAAGTGCATAGATCGACTTGGTATGATTATGACCAGGAATTATTCGGTATAATCATGACCGTAATGTTACAAATAATGTGGTAAAAGTCATCTTTGGCTCGTAGTGCATAGATGAACTTGGTATGATTATGACCAGGTGTTATTCGGTATAATCATGACCGTAATGTTACAAATGATGTGTTAAAAATTCTCATTTGCCGTAGTGCATTGATGGACAGTTTTTGGTATGATTATGGCTATGGATTCTCTTCGGCCAATGGTGCAAAGATGAATTGTTTTATGGCATAATCAGGACCGTTGATGAAAACACAATTATCTTTGGCCGTAGTGCATGGATAATTCGTGGTCGTGATACTAAAGAATATCCAAACCTGTAGTGCAGGGATGATTCGATGATGTGGATTAATTATTGAGCTGAGTCTCAGCAATGAAATATTAATTTATGGATGTGATAATAATGAACATCTTTGGTCGTAGTGCAAAGATGATTTAATTAGTGTGATTATGAGCAAAAATTATGATTTGGTATAACCATAATTTTTGATGTTTCAGGTGATGATAGGTGATGAAAATTATCTTCGTCCTGGGTGTGAAAAGGAATTCAGAATCACAATTATGATTATGAGTTATTCATATGATTGTGGACAGGAATTGTTGATTGATGTTACAGGGATAAAACATTATTGGTGGACTTTTAATATGGAGAAGATAATAGACATGATGGTCTACTTGACTCTTTTAATGGATTGCTCGTTCCGCTACAACTATAGTTGAAAAGTTTTATCATCTACCATATGTTCTAAATCTCTGATTTATTATTGATAAAAGCTATTGATAATTTAATTATCTTTAGTTATGATATTCTTTAGTGGGCTAGTTGTGCTCACCCTTTTGCTTCACAATTCCTTTCAGGTAATAAGAGTGTAGCTGGGTCGAGCGGGGATAATAGGGAAATAGAACGGTGGTCTATAGCTATTGAGGTTCTCCCTAAATAGTATAGAAATAATTTTATTGAGAACTTTAGATAAATGTGTCGTATTGTATATGTCATTTGATATTTAACTTTGGTGAACTAAATAGGGTGAGGTGAACCCAACTTTAGAAGGGTGTTTTGCCACTATCATACAAGATGTCTAATGACATACAACCTCGTGTTATCATAAGACAAGGTGGTGCACATCCACTTGCTGAGTATATCTACGAGCACTACCTATATGATCTTGGAGTTTATGTGAAATATAATTTTCACTTGGAGACAGTGGAGATAGTTATATGCCAAGAGAAGACTCACCATTGGAAAGAAGATGATAGTAATCTTCTCATTTTTATTTGGGGACTTTTGGGTTAACCAAGAATAATTCTGTGGACATATGATATCTATCATAACCTAAACGCATGGCCTCCCATGTACGAAAGTTTCCTTGAGCACTTCCCAAATATTTTAATTTCTAAAACAGTTTTTGACTATACTTTTATGTAAAGTATCATTGTAAGGTTGTGGTCGAGGTACCATGAGAGTTACATACATTTGTATTAAAACTCATAGTTAACTGTGGTCGTATTCTATACGACAGCTCAACAGTTGTATAAATAAAGTTGTATTTGAATTTTGTACCATGTATTTGGCGACTCAGAATGAGTGATGTATACCTAATTTTGGGGGCGTCACATTTTGTTTTTTTAAGATGGATAAGTCATGGATGTGTGCTGATAGAATGTCACGAGAGTATGAACTAGGAGTTGATGAATTCTTGAGGTTTGCAGTAGACAACGCGAGAAATGTGAATCTTATTCATTGCCCTTGCGTAAAATGTGGAAACATTTTAAAATTTGGTGCCAGAATTATATGGGATCACTTGTATTTTAATGGGGTTAATACTAGTTATCACACTTGGATATGGCATGGAGAACCTAATATGTTAGATGCAGATGCAAATGAACCTTTTGTAGGCACTACTGAACAAGGCTATGTCTCTGAAACAGTAGATATGGAAGATAATGGTTTTGGGGATTTCTCAAATGATCCGTGTGAGTTTCTTAATGTGATTAGGGATGGAGATGAACCATTGTACCCTGGTTGTAAATTTAGTAAGTTAGGTGCACTTGTTAGACTCTAAAATTTGAAAGCAAAGCATGGGTTGAGTGATGTTGGTTTCACAGAGCACTTGATTTTTCTGACTGAACTTCTTCCAGAAGGTAACCAATTACCTTGCTCCTTGTACGAGGCAAAGAAGACTTTACATGCCTTAGGAATGGATTATGAGAAAATACATGCTTGCCCTAATTACTGCATCTTGTATAGAAAGGAAATTTACCAGGTAACTAATTGCCCAAAATTTTCTCTCTCAAGGTGGAAGATGGATAAGAATGAGCATGTAAGAGAAGGGGTGCCTGCGAAGGTGTTGTGGTACTTTTCTCCTATCCCGAGGTTTAAACGTATGCTTAAATCTAGCAGGACAGCTGAGAGTTTGACTTGGCATGTTAATAATAAAATGAGCGATGGTCATATGCGTCATCTATCAGATTCGCCATCTTGGAAGCTAGTGGATGATAAGTGGCTGGAGTTTGGTAAAGACACTAGAAACCTTAGACTTGCTCTTTCAGCTGACGGGATCAATCCTCATGGTTCTCTTAGTAGTAGATACAGTTGTTGGCCTGTTATAATGATTATTTATAATCTTCCGCCTTGGTTATGTATGAAAAGAAAGTTCATGATGTTGACTTTGTTGATCTCGGGTCCTAAACAAGACGGTAATGATATAGATGTCTACTTGGAACCATTGATTGATGATTTGAAGTGTTTGTGGAAGGGGGTTCTAGGGGTGTATGATGCATTTAGAGGAGAATACTTCATGCTCAAAGCCCAATTAATGTGGACTATTAATGACTTTCCTGCCTATGGGAACTTATCTGGATGTGTTGTAAAAGGTTATAAAGCATGTCCTATATGTGGTGATGATACACCTAGCCATAGGTTGACACATGGTAACAAAGTTTGTTACATTGGCCACCGAAGATTCTTGCCTCAATATCATTCTTTTCGGAAGTAGCGAGTAACATTTAATGGAGAACAAGAATTTAGACCACCTCCTGTGTCACTAATGGGAGAGGAAGTATTTAGAAAGGTTGATGGTTTGACTCATGCTGTTGATGACAAGGATAACATGCCTTGTTGGAAGAGGAAGTCAATATTCTTTGAACTAGAGTATTGGAAGTTTCTTCATATTAGACATTGTCTTGATGTTATGTATATTGAGAAAAATGTATGCGATAGCATTATTGGTACATTATTGGAGATTCTGAGTAAAAACAAAGATGGGGTTGCAGCTTGATTAGACCTCTTAGAAATGGGGGTTAAGACTTATTTGCGACCATATTTTGGGGGAAAAAGGACACGTTTGCCTCCAAGTACTTGGAATCTATCGAGGGCAGAGAAAAGAGTTGTATGTAATTCTTTGTATGGCATGAAAGTCCTAGAAGGTTACGCTTCTAATATCAAAAGTCTTGTATCATTGCAAGACCTAAAACTCTATGGGCTTAAGTCTCATGACTGTCATACCTTAATGCAACAATTGCTCCCTGTTGCCTTACGTTCTGTAATGGAAAGACCTGCGAGGTATGCAATAATCAAATTGTGTTTTTTCTTTAATGAGATATGCGACAAAGTCATCAACATTTCAAAACTAGATAAAATGCAAGCTGATGTAGTGGTAACCTTGTGTTTGCTTGAGAAGTATTTTCCACCATCATTCTTTGATATCATAATTCATGTCGTGGTGCATCTTATTAGAGAAGTTCGATTATTTGGGTCAGTTTACTTTAGATGGATGTATCCATTTGAACGATTCATGAAAGTATTAAAAGGGTATGTACGTAATCGTAATCGGCCTGAAGGTTGTATGGCTGAATGTTATATTGGTGAAGAAGCTTCAGAGTTTTGCGAGGAATATTTATCTGATGTTAGTACTATTGGGATCCCATCAAGGCGAAGAATGGGTCATACACAACCTTTATCTGGTGCTACCGTAGAATCTACGGAGCGTGACATGTTAGACCAACCACATCGTTGTGTATTAGAAAACACGGATGAAGTTGAACCATATATAAGGTAATTTAAACGTTTTTCTATATAAGATAGAAGAATTTTGTCTTATAATTCAACGACTAAAATATGATTGTCTTCTATTTCATGTAGTGAACATATGATACATCTGAAAGAAACTTATCCGAGATTCAAAAAAAGAACAAAGTGGCTACAAGATAAGCACAATCGCACGTTCATTGATTGGTTTCGCAAAAGTGTAAAATTGTGTTTATCTTTGTAATTATTTGATGGTTGCTCTTGTTTATTTCTTGATTTATATTATTTTGGATTCAGGTTTCACATGAACTTACCCAAGCATCCAATCACATAACGGAGACTTTGCGGTGGCTTTCGGATGGCCCGTGTATGGAAGTACTAAAGTATAAAAGCTACATTGTCAATGGACTGCACTTTAACACCAAGTCACGTGATGATGTGCGAGCTGTTCAAAATAGTAGAGTGCACCTAGTGGCAAAGACAATGCAGCTTTCTAGTGCAAAGGATAAAAATCATGTTATGGGAGACATGAGTTTCTATAGGGTCATTCAAGAAATATGGGAGCTAGATTATCATAAGTTTAGAGTACCTATGTTTAAGTGCGATTGGGTTGAGAACAATAATGGCATTAAAGTAGATGAACTTGGATTTACGTTGGCCAATCTTGGTAGGATAGATTTTAGAAATGATCAATTTGTTATGGCTAACCTAGTCAAACAAGTCTTTTATGTTGAAGATCCTTTAGATTCTATGTGGTCAGTTGTATTATCAACCCCAAATAGGGATTATAATGATTGTGCCAGTGATGATGAGCTAGGGGACATTGTAATTGACCACGAACCCTTTATAAGGGGTATGCCCGCAGTTGAGACATTTGATGATGTTTTTCACGAGGACAGCTCACAATACATGAGAGCTGACTGTGAGGATATTTGGATTGATAAGGAATAGGAACTTTTGTGGCAATTAATAGAACTCAATGAACTGAATGTTTAACTTCCAACAGTTGTATTTATGAACTGAATTATTTTCCAATAGCTGTATTTCCAGCATTTATATTTATATTTTCCAGCAGTTTAAATTTCTTGCAGTTGAAAATGTTAATTTTAGCAGTTTAAAATGTTACTTTTCCAGCAGTTACGATGTGTTTAACTTCCAGCAGTTTTTCGTTATGAACTGAATGTTTATTTGCTAGCAAGATGTAACTTTTCACATGTATTTATATTTTCCACCAGTGTAAATTTCCTGTAGTTAATAATGTTACATTTTAGCAGTTTAAAATGTTACTTTTCCAGCAGTAATTAGCTTGTTTAACTTCTAGCAGTTTTTCGTTATGAACTGAATGTTTATTTGCTAGCAAGATGTTACTTTTCACATGTATTTATATTCTCCAGCAGTGTAAATTTCTTGCAGTTAATAATGTTACATTTTAGCAGGTTAAAATGTTACTTTTCCAGCAGTTATTAGCTTGTTTAACTTCCAACAGTTTTTCGTTATGAACTAAATGTTTATTTGCTAGCAAGATGTTATTTTTCACATGTATTTATATTTTCCAGCAGTGTAAATTTCCTGCAGTTAATAATGTTACATTTTAGCAGTTTAAAATGTTACTTTTCCAGCAGTTATTAGCTTGTTTAACTTCCAGCAGTTTTTCGTTATGAACTGAATATTTATTTGCTAGCAAGATGTTACTTTTCACATGTATTTATATTTTCCAACAGTTAATAATGTTACATTTTAGCAGTTTAAAATGTTACTTTTCCAGCAGTTATTAGCTTGTTTAACTTCCAGCTTAGAGTTTCTAACTCAATGTTTATTTTTGTGCAGAATAAAGAAGACAGTTATGTCATCCCCTCGCAAGAAGAAAGTTATGTCATCCCCTCAAAAGAAAAAAGCTATTCAATCCCCTCAACAGAAGAAAGTTATTTCCTCCCCTTCAACAAATAAACCTATTTCGTCCCCTCAAATGAAGAAAGTTAGTTCAAATTATGTAAAGAACCAACTTGTCGGGGCTAGTCAGATGTAGCAAGCTTCTTTAGAGACTCAAAACAATCTGAAATCTGAAGTTGAGACAATCTCCAGTACCGCAAAAAGAAAACAAGGCGTTAATACAATGCAGCGAATAATGAAGCGAAAAGTACAAGGCGTGAGAAAGGTTGTGGAGTATAATAAAAATGGGCAACCTCGTGGGAAGATAGCAAATGAAATGCAGTCTTACATTGGGGTATTAGCACGCACGAAGGTCCGAATTGACATTAAAAAATGGAAAGCTATGGAGTTAGATACAAAAAAGAAGATTTTGGAAGCTGTAGAGGTATGTGAAGTTGATTAAATTCCCCATGTAGTTTAATTTTTCTTCATTGTCACATGTATTGATATTTTTAATCGTGTGATCTGCTTGTGCGTAGATGGCGTTTGTGATAGCTCCTCAAAGCAGGAAAATGGTTTTAAGATCAGCAGCATGTAAATGGCGAGAGTTCAAGTCTAGACTGACCTATACCTATGTTTATCCTTTCGAAAATGAAGCAAAAGTCTTATGCCCTGAAGAATATCCTTTCATTGAACCTGATGCTTGGAGAGCCTTTGTAGCCCATAGGTTTACTGAAGAGTTTAGGGTACATTTTCCTCCATTTTAATTGCAAATAAATCATTGCTTCTCAAATTACATAACCACTTTTTCCTTCATATTTTGCAGGCATTACATAAGAAACAACAATCAATACGTACACAAAATCAGTATAATCATCGCTTGTCACGCAAAGGATATGCTGGATTGGAGGATGAATTGGTTAGTAATAATTTTGTAAGATAATTATTGTTTGTTTATATGAAACAGCTAGAAAAAAAGGATTATTAAGCGATTATTGTTTGTTTATATGAAATAGCTGGAAAAATGGTGGAAGGTGACATAGATCGAGCAACATTATGGAGGAAAGGCCGGGAAGATAAGCATGGGAATATTCCAAATGAGAAGACAGCTGAAAAAGCAAAGGAAATAGTAAGAAAATGAATTGATGTTCTGTATTCTTTCTTTGTGGCAGTAATTTTTTTTTATTGTTAATGTGAATTATTTGTTAATGCATTAGGACAAATTCAAGAAAAAAGTACATGAAGGACTGTGATCGGCAGCTATGATATTCTCACAATGGCATTGGGGACTTCAGAGCGTGCTGGATGAGTTAGAGGTGTAGGAGGTTATGTGACTCCAAGTTCCTACTTTCACCTACCAAGACGCCAAACCGAGTATGTGAGCCAAAGTATTAAACAAACTGTCCACAAACTTCTTGAAGAAGAGCGAGATAAGGGGCAACTTGTGGCAGCAAAACTTGTAGCGGAGGAGCGAGATTTTTGGGTGCAGAAGATTATGCAAATAGAGGCAAAACTGGATGGAAAGTGTATGCCCAGGTCACTACTTGACTCCCCCCAACCTTAACAGTGCACATTTTTCAGACAAAGCTAGTTGTTCTGCTGTTAAAAAAAATTGAAATTTGGATTGATGAGAAAGAGGATGTTGATAATGGTGAGAACAAAGACAATGAAAACAAAAAGATGCCACCATTAAAGGTATATGTCATTGATTTCATTAATTTCATTAATGATTTCATTAAGATAACAAAAAGTTTTACATATTATTGATTTCATTAATATATATTCTTGTGTTTGTATCTAGAAACATGGAAAATGCTTAAAGTTCTGAAAGACAAGTTCTGAATCGAATAACCTGCGCCCGATGCCAAGCTCATTAAAGGTGTTGTGTGGATATGCCAAAATACTCTCCAATTGAAGGGAAACACCATAAAAATTGTGATGGAGGAGGAAATTTTTGGGTTTGCTCGTCCAACCCATATTTTGTATGAAGACATTCTATAATTTGGTGCCATGTCAGAAATATCAGGCACTTGCATAGTGATGTACATGAGGTATAATTAAATAAATCTTATTTGGTACTGTGAAAGAAAACTGAGTTAACGGTTTTCAATTATTAGGTACTTATATGATGTGTTGAAGAAGACAAATATGTTAAGGATGATTTTATGTGGACCTTGCTCGGGTTGGTGCTAAAGGTTGTGGAAGTATTTCTCAAAAAACATGTTACATAGCATCTCAGGTTTCAAGAGCACATCCTGGCACGTATTTCCTGATACCTTACATAGCATCTCAGTTTTCAAGAGCACATCCTGGCACTTGTTAGTTTACCTATAGTGATGTGTTTGGCACTACAAGAAAAAGGTTTATCAGCGACCGCATATCAGGGACCGCAGCCGGTCGCTGGTATCTTTCAGCGACTGAATGTGGTCGCTGATAGTCATCGCATAAAATCTGGTCGCTGGGATGCACAACAGTGATCACTATTAGTGACCGACATATTTGCGGCTGATATGAGCGACCAAATTGACAAATTCGGTCGCTAAGCTGAGTCAGCATGGTCCAGGGCCAAAGCTGACGTGGTCCACGTGTTAGCGACCACTATCAGCGACCGCATGCATGCGGTCGCTGATACCCTCAAATGTTTAGCCGTCGCTAATAACTACCAGCGACCGCATGCGGTAGCTGATATGAAAAAATTGAAAACCTGATTTTTGCTGTTTCGCAGAATTCCCAAAAAGTTGTACCTGCTTTATCCCAACACACATAAAGAACAAGATAAATAGCATACATAACAATATAAACATCCATTGTCTACCAACACATACACCAAACTAGTATATAAACCTTTAAAACCCAATATGATTTGAATAAATATAATAACATTTCAAAACTTGTTTAAGTAACATACAGACATCCAAAGAATGAATATACAAGTACACGCTTATACTATAACTACAAAACTGATCTAAAGCAGGTACGTCAAGCATCATCGCCTGCTTGATCACCCTGTAATTAACAAAATAATAACATAAGTTACAAATATATACTAATTATGTTAATATTGGTATATTACGACAATATATACAACAAATTAATTTTATACCTCGTCGCCATCCCCATGTTGTGATGTTACTGCTGTCGCTACTACTTCAACTAACTCCTCAGGACTCAGAGCCCCCAGATGCCCGCCCAGTATCTTCAGAAGATCTCGATCTCGAAATATAGCTCTCACACAGTCAGGCAGAGTATGAACAGTTGGATGGCTTGATGACTGTGTAGACTGGGTAGAAGAGCAGCCTGAGCCACTGAAGGATGGGCGTCGTCGTTGTCCTTGACCTTTAATGTAGTTATTTTTCACAACAGACGCCCTCTCCCACAACTCTTGATCAATAGGCGGACGTGGGGTGCCTTCAGGATAGCGCTCATTCAATAAACGCTTATAAGTATCCTGTCATCATGTTAACAATTAAATAGTTAAAAATAAATTAATTCTGTAAGCATTGATAAACAAGATCAAGTTGTTAAAATTTATTACCGCTATCTGGATAGCATCAGGCAGACCATCACGGGTGGCCACGTACACATCCAGCCAATGGATAGGCTAACCTTGAGACTGAGACTCCTATACAAAAAATAACACAATATTACTAAGTAAAAATGTGATATATTTTCTATAATTCATGATTGTAAACATATTAAAACTTGTAAATATGTACCCTGGCAGTGATATGCTGCAACTGTGAAATACTGTCGCCCTTGTATGTCCCTTTAGCGTTTTTGCCGTCGGGTACACCCGAGGATCTGTTGGTGGCGGCAGTCTTTCGTCTTTTCACCCAGCTCTCCATTGGGCACACATCTCAGCCCATATGGACTGGGTGCACCACCAGGGGCTATGCTCGTGCATGTAATCCTCTCCCTGGCCTGGATGGTCGATCTCGGTATTATGAATGGCTTTTTGTCTTTCTTTGTTTAAATTGTCTTTGATGCGGACCGCGCACTTCTGCCAGAATAATGTCTGTATCACAGAAGCCTGCACGTCCTCCCATCTATACCGTTTCTGCAAATAAAACAAAAATAATAACATTACTAAACAATTATCCTTTGAATATTATATTATCTGTCATAATTAAAAAAAATATACCTGAAATTCAGCCCAAACAGCATCCTTGTGGGCGATAGGTGTGCTCGCCCACGTAATCACAGGTGTAGGCCAATTCTGTAAACACAGCTGTGATATGTACTTGACGATCTTATTATCTAAAAAATTACTATAATATACAACAATTTACATCAACGATAAGTAGATATATTAAAGCAATTTACATCTAAGTTATAATACTTATGAACATTTTTCAAACTTATACTTATAATACTTAAAAAAAATTTGCCAGAGTCTCCCCTACAATATAAACTAGCCACATGCACGACGACATACATATATGGACATTTCTAGGAACCCAAGACACAAACTAAGAGAAATATACAAATTTTCAATACAATAAGACCAAAACAATAACGATTGAATGCAAATTAAAGCAGTAAAAAATTCAGATCCATATACATTACCAATATAATATCAATCAAAATATTACCAATATACAATTATACATAAACTTCTTTGAACCTTCTTCTTGATTGAATTATGGATAAACTTAATTCCTAGTTATGTTTTATGTCATACTCATGTTCATGGTTTTATTGATCTTGACGATCTTATTATCTGAAAAATCACAATAATATACAACAATTTACATCAAAGATAAGTAGATATATTAAAGTAATTTACATCTAAGTTCTATATATCTTGTATAAATGGAATCTTAAATGCTTATATATAAATGATATATGCGGGACGTACGTGCTATTCGGAGGAGGGCGAATCTGAATAAGAATCTGATCATCCGGATTAGTTGGGGCCTTGGGCACATGATTAGGCCCCCTACCCAAGCCGCGCTTTTTCTGCGCTGCTTCAGAAGCCATCTGTATATTACAAATTTCAAGATGTTATTATGAGTCATATTTGATTACATGTATATATGACAATAAACATGACAGTGATATAAACATATATATATATATATATATATATATATATATGAATATAAAATGATAATAAACAAAAGTTGCATTTAAATAGTTTAGTACATAAATATGACAGTAATATAAACATGTACATATATGAATATAAAATAACAATAAACGAAAGTTGCATTTAAATAGTTTAGTACATAAACATGACAATGATATAAAAAACATGTAATGGTAAACATACATTTCATTTGTTCAAGTGTCAATGTCTGATTCAGAATCATCTTGTATACGTGTTGCAGATTCATAACCATCATCTGCTTCAGATTCAGTGTCAGATTCAGTTAATAACTCTTCCTCCTCAGTATCAATGTCATCTGACACAAGTATTGACTCAGGATCTAATTCACGTGGTTCATCTCCACCATCTAACTGGATTACTTCATTGTCGTCCTCCACATTTATTATAGTTTTACTATGAAGCATCTGCTCTTGGTAAATCTCCCCATCAACTACTTCCACATGATTACGCGCGGGAGTATGAATTACAACTTGCCAATTTGTAGGCGGTCTATCCCTTTTCCTAACAGGACTAGGAGTGTAGTATACTTGTACTGTTTGAGTTGGTAAAACAAACGGTTTGTTGGAGTACGCAGACCTATGGAGGTCAATATCGACGATTTCATGTCTGTCAACACGTATCCCTTTTTCTGAATCAAACCAACGGCACTTGAACAAGTGAATATGACCCTCGTACGTGCCCTTGTATGACAACTCTATGATTTCCTCCAACTCCCCATAAAAGGCATGACCAAGCTCATTGTAACAATCTCATTGGACACACACTCCAGAGTTCGTTATTTTTTTACCGCGCCCATATGCCTTTGTATGAAATTCACAACCATTTATTTTGTAACCATTGCGGCTGACTTGGTCCCTGTCTCGTCCCATAGCTAGGACTTGTACATTAGCTGGAATCGTTGATCCCGCAGTCAAAGCCTACAAAAAAATCCATCTTATTAAATGACGTCATAGTTAACATGGAGTATATATATATATGTCGTGCTTAAGAAATTGAATTTACTTTGTCCTTTAGCTAAAGTGCAAATTTTTTATCACGATTGATTTGAATTTCTTTATCAGTTATGCTGGGATGCTTCACTTTTAACTCGTTATCGTACAATCTATACCATGTTATAAACATTAACATATTGGAATAATTAATTTTTAACTTAAAAGATAAATTATCAAGTTTACATGTGTACCTCACAAATTCGTTAATCTCCTCGCAATTGAGAAGAATATAAGTATGTGCAGCATGTAACTCTTGATCAGAGAGGAATATACGCTTCCCTTTTCCATAAGCGCGGCTCGATAGACCAAATACAGAGAGCTGACCATTTAGGTTAACATTTTCCCCATCATCATGTCTCGATACTCGATTGGCCTTTGTCAAGACTTCGTTCGGAAAATAGTCTTAGACAAACGTAGATATCTCATCGAAACTGTATGCCTCACATATCGACTCATCGACATAAGCTCTATTGTTCACCTTCCTCTTAAGGTTTCCCATCACCCTCTTAAAAGGGTATATCCATCTATATTGAACTGGACCCCCAACACGAGCTTCATAGGGAAGATGGATTTGCAAATGCTCCATGGAGTCAAAAAAACCAGGTGGGAATATTTTTTCCAATTTACACGTGATCTCTATGATGTTCTTCTCAAGTATAGACATGTCCTTCTCATTTAATAATTTTGAACATAAGTCTTTGAAGAAACGACTAAGATCCGTCAAAACATCCCATATTGGTTTATCAAGCAGATCCCAAAATGCTATAGGCATGAGTCTCTCCATGAACACATGACAGTCATGACTCTTCATCCCTTGCAATTTTCCACCCGTAACACACCTTGCAATGTTTGACGCATATCCATCTGGTAGTTTCAGAGACTTAACCCATGTGCATACATCTTCAACTTACTTTTTGGACAATGTGTACCTTGCATGCGGTTTGACAATCTTACCATTAGGGCATTCATAAAGTTCTAATCCAGGACGCTTACAAATATCTTTCATATCCAAACGTGCCTTATCGTTATCTTTTGTCTTCCCCATAACATTCATCACGGTGTTAAACACATTGTCAAACACATTCTTCTCAATATGCATCACATCTAGATTATGACGAATCAAATTTGTAGACCAATAAGGCAGTTCCCAAAAGATGCTTCTCCGAACCCAGTTATGAGATTCGCTAAACCCATTGATTATGTTTGTGGCATCAATCTTACCAAATGGGATAACCGGCAATCTCATCACACGATCTCGCATCTCCGTTCCTGACAATCGCGGTGCAGGCATATCATTGTCTACTTTCCCTTTCTTGAAGTGTTCTCTATTTCTTTGAAACGGGTGATCTACCGGCAAGAACCGACAATGACAGTCAAACCAACAAGGCTTTCGACCTTTTGATAGATTAAACGACTTTATATGCTCCATACAATATGGACAAGCCAACTTCCCGTG
Organism: Panax notoginseng; assembly: GCA_016801055.1. Taxonomy (NCBI): domain Eukaryota; kingdom Viridiplantae; phylum Streptophyta; class Magnoliopsida; order Apiales; family Araliaceae; genus Panax; species Panax notoginseng. The sequence goes on from CM029016.1 coordinate 202,324,245, forward strand.
TGTACTCCATCCAGCTAACATACCATAAGCTAGGAAGTCACTTATAGTCCACATAACCGCTGCCCTAAGGTTGAAATTTGTTTTCATTGCAACATCCCAAGTCTGTACTCCATCCTCCCACAATACCTTTAACTCGTCTATAAGAGTTCTCAAGTAAACATCTAAGTTCTTTCCAGGACTCTTAGGACCAGGAACCACGAGTGAAAAATAAAAGTATGGTTGTTTCATACACATCCAAGGAGGCAAGTTGTACGAAGTAACAATCACAGGCCAACATGAATACGAAACAGGTGAGTGGCCAAACGGATTGAAACCATCGGTGGACAATCCAAGCCTCGCATTTCTAGGTTCCAATGCAAACCTAGGATGTGCTAAGTTGAAATCTTTCCAAGCCTGTCCATCTGCGGGATGATTTAGTTCTCCATCTTTAGCTAGAGATTTCGCATGCCAACTCATATGTTCAGCTGTTCTTGAAGACATGTACAATCTTTTTAGTCGATGTGTTATTGGAAAATACCTTAGAATCTTAAACGGTATACTTGATTTTTTTGTAGTCACACCCTCTTTATTAGGCCTAAATCGATCATGACTGCAAAACGTGCACCTTGTCATCTGTTCATTTTCCTTATAAAACAACATGCAATCATTGGGACATGCATCGATCTTTTGGTATCCAAGACCCAACTTCATCACCATTTTCTTATAAAAGAAATAGATACCAGGTAATTTCTCACCATCAGGCAACATACTCTTAATGGCCTTCAAGAGCGACTCAAAACACTCATGGCTCATGTTGTGATCAGCCTTGATGTTAAGTAATGTCGCCACTGCAGACAATGTACTGTGTTTGGTGCAATCATGCCATAATGGCTCGCTACCCTCGTCTAACAACTTAAAGAAGTCTTTGGCATCAGAATTCATAGGTTGCTCTCTGCCTTGTTCCCAATCAAAATTTGGCCCTAAAATATCATGAACCATTTCATTCATTCGATGAGTACTACTGCCCGAATTGTGTACTTCTGTGATGCCAGCATCTCTTCTCTGCCCATGTGCCCACCAGCATTCTTCATAATTTTTCATGAACCCAGAAACAAGTAAATGATAGTTTACCACGTCTCTGTCCATATAATTTACATTCTTACACTTCAAACATGGACATCGTATCTGCGAATTACCATTCATACATTCCGAGTGACTATACGCATACTCCAAAAACACTTGGCAACCAGCTCTAAATTCAGCTGTAGCAGCTATCTGGGCACTTGACTTTCGTCGTGCCATCCAACTACGGTCTAAATAGAGGTCCATGATTCCACGATACCTACTACAGACAACATGAGCTTATTAAGGTATAGCATGATTGTAAGCATATGACTTGAGTATACTTGTAACCATATGACTTGAGCATACTTGTAAGCATATGATTAACATTTAAGCATACTTGTAAGCATATGACTTGAGCATATATACTTGTAACCATATGACTTGAGCATACTTGTAAGCATATGATTTGAGCATACTTGTAAGAATATGATTAACATTTAAGCCATACTTATAAGCATATGACTTAAGCATACTAGCTAGTAAGCATATGACTTGAGCTCGTTAATATTATAAATGTTTGCAACTACCCGACCAACAAAAAAGTTTCGCCAGAGTCTCCCCTATAATATGGACTAGCCACATGCACGACGACATGTATATATGGTCATTTCTAGGCACCCAAGACACAACCCAAGAGAAATATACAAATTTCCAATATAAATGGATCAATCCACCATTTGTACAAAATGGCAGAATTAATTAGCATGTCTTAAGTGTATTTGTTCATAAGTGTACTGTTGGGTGCATGCATTATAATTGAATTTCTTGGCAGTTCTCTACAATTCTATATTGTATACTTGACATGGTACTCAAGTATATGAACATGGTTTTGGTTGTTATATTTGCCCTCAAGTACAAGACAGAGGGAATACTTAGCTTTGCTTTGTTATATTTGCCCTCAATTTTACAATGTTTTTTTTCTTTTAATTTTCTCACGTACCACACTCACACACCTAAGAATCAAACCTCACTAAAAGTCTATTTACGTGTAACACAAATTTTCTCTTCTTATTTTGAAATGTAAATTTTCTATTCAAAGCATCGTCGACAAGTTTTCAACATGAATACATACATACATACATGTTTTCATATTTTGTCGGCACGTTAAATAAAGATCAAAATCACTTCTAGAGAAGTTATCTAAGCTCAATCTCAAATGCTTTTTACATACATACACACATATAGTGTGTGTGTGTGTGTGTGTGTTTAGACTAACTCTCTTTCTCCAAACGCTGGATTCCTAAATCAAAATTCTAATTTGCATTGATGTTTTCACTTGTATATCACTTTTTTAAAGAAAAACAATAACAAAAATGAATCCATGAGAGAGAAAGAAGGATAGAAAAAAAAACTCCTACTTTCTTTGTAATTTCTATAGTAAAAAAGGGGAAATCTTTTTACCAGAGGACAGAGGTAGTACATGTATTAATATACATTAACATGCATATATAGTATATACACGCGGAACAATAAGAACATGACAGTAGTCTGAAATATGAAATATGCCAAAATATTTGCCCCAATTTTCGCAGCAGTTTTTGTAATGGGGGCATAATGGCATGAGTTAGCAATTATGTCAATGTGGCATGTATATGAAATAAATTACATACTACCAATAAGGTAGAATACCCAAACAAAGAAGAAAAATGCATTGGGGAAAAAGTTCAATAACACCCAATCTATATCCAATTCAAAAATAAAGAGAATTAGGGTTACCTGTGGCGGCAGCGATGGCAGTGGACAGTGGCGGCGAGCGGCGGCGTTCAATTTCTCCCTCCCTCTTCTCTTCTCCCCCTTCTCCCTCTTCTCCCTATTCTGTTCTCCCTCGTTTTCTTCTCTCGTCTGCTGAAAGAACGAATGCCTGAGTCTGAATAAGTTTTAGACGATCAGCGATCGCCTTCTACGATTGCATGCAGTCGCTGATTTTTAATGACGTGGACGATTCAGCGACTGCTAGCGGCCGCTGATACATATTTGTCGCAAAAAACAAACGCGTCAACTTTTTGCACCAATTTTTGGGAGGAAAATTCATGTCAGCGACCGATCAGCAACATCACGTGGTCGCTGATATTAAATAGCGACTATATTAAATAACGGTCACTGATGTTGGTCACTATTAGTATTATCCGCAACCGGACATGCGGTCGCTGATAGTCTTGGTCGCTGTTAGGCCTTTTTCTTGTAGTGTGGGGCTGATTTTTGTATAGATATCATTGGGTGTTGACCATTGTCAATCTGGACAATAATAATGTGTACTTCATGGATTCCCTCAAGTACCATAGAATCGATGAGGAGTGGAAACTATTTGTGAACACGTATGTTATTCCAAATTACTTTGTTTTTAAAGTAGTTCAATTAGAAAGTTTTACAATAAAATTTCTTCTAATAAATCGTCTCTAGAATTATGTGCATGATGTTATATGTGTCACCCTCTTACTCATGCAATGCCATTAAAGCTTACAATGCGCAAAGCAATAATCAAATACGAAAATCACCACAATGGAGAATCTTGGTGGTATGTGCATAAGATGTTTACTTCTGGACATTTGTTATTTTTATTGATTTATCATGACATAATTACTAATTGTGTTTAGGAAACTCCTGTACAACTAACACACAAGGAGTGCGGGTATTTTGTGATGCGTTTTATGAAGGAGATAGTTGAGGATGGTAGTTTGGACTTTGTAGCCAAGGGTTAGTTATTTTTTGTCAGCTTTATTGGTCAAATAGAAAGTTTTTCTATAAACTTCAGTTTTTGTGTGTGTGTGTGCGATGAGTCCCCTAGTATATGAAGAAACCAGAAGGAAAATCATATCCATCATCTAAGACAGCAAAATATACAGTTAACTCCAAAAAAATATAGCAGTATGACACGTGGAACATAGCAAGCAAGAATTGGTTAGTGTAGTTATTAGCTTGTATGTGGTTTAGAATAATTTTTTCCTAATGAATGTCAACTGAGAGGCAAAGCCAGATCATAATCTCTAATTGTTTGGGACATTATTCTTTGACATACATTTTTTACAGACTTATAAAGGGAACACAACTTCACCATTATTATATAGATTATCAGATTCATGTTAGATGGATAAAATAGATCGAGGTGCACTCTTTATTATTCTTGAGAAATAGAAGCACTGGCATGGTGAGTATCCTAATAAACACCTCAAGTCAAATTGGTTATGGGTTTAAAATTCTGTAGAGAACTACTAATCTAATTTGAGCTATGGCTGCACCTCAAATTAGATGGCTGCACCTGATTACCAATACATGCCATTAAAAATGTTGAGTAATTAAATAAAACATCTTGCCGCATGCTTCTTTACTGACAAGAACAAATAACCACAGGACGCAGAGCCGTCCAACATCAGCTCCCAAATTACTGCTTTGTTTTACAAAACTTTATGTTTATTTGGATATATAAATTTGGTTAGGAATTATGGGATCAGTAGTAGTTATCTTGTGTTTTACAATGTTACAATGTTATCATAAGAATTATGTTTATTTGGATATATAAAGTTGGTTACAATGTTACAAATATTTATGGGATCAGATTTGGTATCCTTGTGCTTTATAGTTATCTTGCCATACATCAGTTATTGGTCAGATTTGGTATTCTTTTTTTTATAGCAGGTCAGATTTGGTCAGTCATTCCTGTGATTGTATAGCAGGTCAGATTTGGTATCCTTGTGATTTGGTATCTTTGTTGAATACTAAATTTGTTGTTCTTTTATTTTAGTGGGATAAGGCATGTGGATTAACGTACACACAAGAACAAATTGACGAAGCATGGAATGAGTGGGCAACGTATGTGAGCAGCTATATGTAGAGCCTCGAGTTAACGGTGAATATGTTAGATGAATGTACGCATTTTGGGAGAACTAGGCTTTTTTGCACATGCTTAGGTAGTAGCTTAATTTTATGAATGTGATTGGTTTATTTTGTGGATGCATGTAATCAAATTCACAATTCAATATAGTAGTAATTTATATTGAAAAGTGAATTTGAGATGCATATATGGATACATTTTGGTATATATTTTGTGAATGTAGTAATTTGAAACTGTAAACGAATGGTATTATTGGGATGTATTTTGAATGGTTGATACATTTTGGCTATATATCATGGCATTAGCATATTGTAGGTGCATTGGTAATATAGGTGAACCACAACTTTTTTTTCTTTTTTTTATCTACAACATTTAAAAAATGTTGTATATTTGTATAAATAAATGACACCTTCTAAACGTTGTATAAATTGGTTAAAAATGTTGTCTGTTGTTGTTTTCTATGGTAAATATTTAAAAACAAATGGTATATGCATGTATTACAACATTTTTAAGTCACACTAAAACGTTTTAAAACCTTTATATAAATTTGTCAAAATAGATGACGCATTATAAACGTTGCGTAAATGTGCCTAAACGTTGTCTGATATACTAAACAACAACATTTTTATCTAAAAACGTTGTGGAATCATACCTTCTACAACGTTTTAAAACATCTGCTAATTTTTGGAAAATAAATCTACAACGTTTTTTCCCTAAAAAACGCTGTGTATTGTGCTTAACTACAACGTTTTAAAAACGTTGTGTAAGGGTGTCAAATAGATGACACCCTTAACCACGACGTTTTTCTGACTGAAACCACAATGATTTTTTCGCGTTATCTATTTACTGTTTTGTAGTAGTGTTCCACTGCAATAAGCCTGGACACCGAAAAGAAATTGCAAGAAGCATCTTGTAGAGGATAACCATAAGAAGCTTAGTAAAGTTTCGGTTACAAATACAATTTTTTTCATGATTTAAAATAAATTTTTCTTTAAGTCAAGGTTCTACTTAGGTATAGGATACCGACTTTGGTTATAATAAATATAGATTTATGAAGGGACCAAGCAGAAGTAGAAAGCTAAACAAATATAAGTAATTCTGTTTGTGGGAAATGAAGCAAAGGTTGCCACATTAGCCATAGAAACTTATAGTTTAGTAATGCCTACGGGAAAATCTATTAAGTCAATAAGTTGTTATTGTATTCATGTTCTCGTTAGAAAAATTATTTCTATTTTATTATTGGACAATGAAATCTTTGGTATTATATTTAAGAACAATTGTTGTTCTATTTATAATAACAATATTTTGTATAGAACTGGAATATTACTTAATGGATTTTGTATGCTTGACTTACGTGAAAAATTATTTTGCAAATTGAACAAACTAGTATAAGAAAAGGAGATGATCACTCAAAGAGTTGAATATGTGTCTTTACAGAAATACAAGTGTGAATTATTTGAAAGGTTCAAAGAATTCAGAAGTGAAACAAATTGGTAAAGTATTAAGATTCTTTGATCGGATCAAGGAATAAATACTTGTGCAATAAGTTTCTAAATCATCTCAAATGGTTTTCTCACAAAGGACACCTCCTGATACACAATAATTGATTGATGTATCTGAAAGGAAAAATCATATCTTATTGGACATGGTGCAGTCCATAATGATTTTACCGACATTCCAGTATCCTTTTGGGATAATGTCCTAGAAATGATTGCATATCTACGAAAAGGTAACCTTAAAATCCAGCCCCAAGACTCCATAAAAGTTATGGACAGGGAGAATTCCTAATCTTAAGTATGTTAAGATAAGGGGTTGTCCAACATATGTGAAAAGGTTTCAAAGGATAAGCTTGGGACAAGATTTGACAAGCACAGATTTGTGGGACATCCTAAAGTAAGTTTAGGGTATATGTTCTATAATCCTACTTAACAAAAGGTGTTTGTTGCGAAACACGTTACCTTCTAAGATAAAAGTGTTTATCATTGAAAGGGCTAGTGGGAGGATAATAGATCTTAAAAAGTTTAAAAACCACAAAACACTATAAGTCAAATAAAAGGAACCTGTAGATAGACTTATTGTACCACAACCGAATCGTAAATCTGGAATAGTACCTGTAAGACCCCAACTTTTATAAATAAAGATGAATTTTCTATAAATATCATTTTCGAATATTATGGAGTTAATTTGATATAATGTTATAGTTGTGGGTACTATTTATAAATTTTGTAAAGTACGCAGGTTGTTATATAATATTCGATTGGTCGGGGAATATTCATTTTAACAGGGAATATTCGTACAACGGCACAATTATTGGTGGACCCCACAACGGAATTATTGTCGGATTGAGAAAACGACAAAAATATTTTATTAAAAATAACGGCGGAAGTTTTACCATTGATACTGTTGAACTACTCGGTAGTAAAAGTACAGTAATACGTGTGGTTGCATAGTAGCACACGGTATTGATTATTAATGCTTATGTGAGAAGTCACTCAGTTTGATTCAATTATTGTCAGTTAATAATATGAATTATTTAGCGATAATGACGTTTTGTTTTATTCGTATTATTAACGTAATAAAACAGAAACATCTTTTTATATAAATAGAATACTTTATTAAAGTTATTCTATAAATAGAATATATTATATTTTATTTAAAAGATTTTTTTTAAATATGGACCGTCAGATTAAAGTAATCAATCTGGACCGTTCATGGATTAGTTACTATGCATTCTATTTTTTTATAAATAGCAGCTCATTCCTTCATTATTTCTTACGAATTCACTGAACTCTAGAGAGAGAAACTATAGAGAGAGACCTGGAGCTGATGCGTATGAGGAAAAAAGTGCAAGAAGGTGCTATGCCGGAAGCAAGACTCGATGAAGAAGGAATACTTCGAGTCAACTCCAGACTTTGTGTTCCTAACAACCCTGATTTAAAGTATGAAATCATGATGGAGGCGCACAACACACCGTTTGCAATCCATCCTAGAAGTACCAAAATGTATCATGATCTTCGTCATACATTTTGGTGGAGCAATATGAAGAGAGAGATAGCGTTTTTTATCTCAAGGTGTCTAACTTGTCAACGAGTCAAAGCGGAGCATCAAGTACCAAAAGGTCCATTGCAACCACTTGAAATTCCAGAATGGAAGTGGGAGCACATTACCATGGATTTCGTTATCGGTCTTCCTAAGGTTTCTCAAGGTATAGATGCGATTTGGGTCATTGTTGATAGATTGACCAAGTCTGCTCATTTCTTACCGATACGAGAAACTTATACACTTGAACGTCTTGCTCGTATGTACATAAATGAGATTGTAAGACTGCATGGTATGCCAGTATCCATAGTTTCTGATCGAGACCCAAGATTCACTTCACGATTTTGGGTTAGTTTACAAAAAGCTATGGGCACAGATTTACGATTTAGTTCGGCATATCATCCTCAGACGGACGGACAATCAGAGAGGACTATTCAAACTCTAGTAGATTTATTAAGACTCTGTGTCTTTGAATTCAAGGGAAGTTGGGACAAGTTCTTACCATTGGTGGAGTTTTCCTACAACAACAGTTATCAAGCAAGTATTGGCATGGCTCCATTCGAAGCATTGTATGGAAGAAAATGTCGTTCTCCAGTATGCTGGGATGAGGTGGGTGAAACAACGTTGTTGGGACCGGAGTTGGTACGTATGACTACAGAAAAGATTCAAACGATCCGACAACGTATAAAAACCTCACAAGATCGACAAAAGAGTTATGTTGATCTTCATCGAAAGGACGTGAAATTTGATATAGGAGATCATGTGTTCTTACGTGTTGCTCCATGGAAAGGAGTTACGAGATTTGGAAAAAGAGGAAAGCTCAATCCTCGATTCATCGGTCCATTTTTAATCCTCGATCGAGTAGGAACTGTGGCTTATAGACTCGCTTTACCGCCAAGTATGTCTCGTGTTCATAATGTTTTTCACATATCCATGTTATGCAAATATGTGGAAGACCCGAACCACATTATTGAGTTAGAACCGGACGAAATAGCGGAGGATTTGACGTATGAAGAAGTTCCTGTTCAAATGTTGGATAAGAAGGATCATATTCTACGCTCCAAGGTTATACCTCAAGTCAAAGTTTTGTGGAGAAACCCACGATGTTGAGGAAATGACTTGGGAGTTAGAATCTAAAATGAAATCAAGGTATCCTTACCTCTTCAACATACCAGGTACGTACCCTAATTTCGAGGACGAAATTTCATAAGAAGGGGAGGTTGTAAGACCCCAACTTTTATAAATAAAGATGAATTTTCTATAAATATCATTTTCGAATATTATGGAGTTAATTTGATATAATGTTATAGTTGTGGGTAATATTTATAAATTTTGTAAAGTACGCAAGTTGTTATATAATATTCGATTGGTCGGGGAATATTCGTTTTAACAGGAAATATTCGTACAACGGCACAATCATTGGTGGACCCCACAACGGAATTATTGTCGGATTGAGAAAACGACAAAAATATTTTATTAAAAATAACGGCGGAAGTTTTACCATTGATACTGTTGAACTACTCGGTAGTAAAAGTACAGTAATACGTGTGGTTGCATAGTAGCACACGGTATTGATTATTAATGCTTATGTGAGAAGTCACTCAGTTTCATTCAATTATTGTCAGTTAATAATATGAATTATTTAGCGATAATGACGTTTTATTTTATTCGTATTATTAACGTAATAAAACAGAAACATCTTTTTATATAAAACAGAATACTTTATTAAAGTTATTCTATAAATAGAATATATTATATTTTATTTAAAAGATTTTTTTTAAATATGGACCGTCAGATTAAAGTAATCAATCTGGACCGTTCATGGATTAGTTACTATGCATTCTATTTTTCTATAAATAGCAGCTCATTCCTTCATTATTTCTTACGAATTCACTGAACTCTAGAGAAAGAAACTATAGAGAGAGAGAAGAAGAGTATTCTGCTACTTAACTACTTCCTTATTTCAGCTCTTCTTTAAAACGGTAAGGGGTGTTATTCTTTCTTATTCATGAAGAGAACTGTTGTTGTTCCATTTCTTATTATTCTGTTGGAATAACATGTATACGCGGTCTACCCTATACTTGGTGACATTCTTCTATTATTCTGTTGGAACATCCTGTCTGTGTGTTTTACACCGGACCTGGTTCCGTCTTTACTATTATTCTGTTGGAACATCCTGTCTGTGTGTTTTACACCGGACCTGGTTCCGTCTTTATTATTATTCTGTTGGAATATCCTGTCTGTGCGTTTTACGCCGGACCTGGTTCCATTATTTATTATTTTATTGGAATAACCTGTCTGTGCGGTCTATCGCATGCATGGTGATTTCTTTTGTTATTCCATTCTTTATTATACTCAGTTGGTTAAGTTTTGACTTCTATACTTCATGAAATTTGTGGAATATCCTTGATAATTGCGGTTCATCTAGTATCTTTTCATGAAAATATTCTTCTAAGCATTCTTAAATTTTACTCCACAAAGCAGTATCATGTTGACAATTTGGACGTTGTTAATTCTTGGATAAATTAATTCTTGAACTTGTTTTATTGAATTCTTATATCATTGTCATCATCCTCATGTTTATAAAATGATAAAAGTCATCTGTGGCCTGTAGTGCATAGATGGACTTGGTATGATTATGACCAGGGATTATTCGGTATAATCATGACCGTAATGTTACAAATGATGTGATAAAAGTCCTCATTGGCCCGTAGTGCGTTGATGGAAAGTTGTTGGCATGATCATGACCATTAATGAATACACGAATATCCTTTGCCGTAGTGCAGGGGTGATTCGATGATGTGGATTATTTTATTAAGCTGAGTCCCAGCGATAACAGTGTTGAAAAACCTTTTAAATCATAAAAGATAGTAGAGTTTATTTTCTACTTGACTCTTTTAATGGATTGCTTGTTCCGCTGCAGTTAAACTTGATGTCTATTATATTTTATCAGTTTAACATTGTTGAAGGCTAATGATAATTTATTCTGCATTATCTTAGTCATAATATTTCTTACTGGGCTAGTTGAGCTCACCCTTTCTTTCACTGTTCTATTCAGGAAATGAGAACGTAGCTGGGGCAAGTCGGGAAATGGAGTGATGGTCCGAATGATAGTATTAGTTAGTAGTCCTCACTATTCTATGTAATGGTGTGTTAATAAATGTAATGAGGACTCCTTTTGAGTATGAATACTCTCTAGAAGATAATATTTGTATTCAAACTCACAGTTTATGTTTTGTCGTATTGTACACGACAGTTGTATTAGTAAGTTGTACTTGTATTCTGTACTATGTATCTGACGACCCAAGATGGGTGATGTATACCTAATTTTTGGGGCGTCACAGTACCGAAGATACCTGGGAGGTATGGATTCATCATAAATGATGATGATGAGGTACGCATCATAGAAGATGATGATCCAGTTACATACGATGATGAGGTAAGAGTTGTAGACACTCAAAGAAATGGATTGAAGCAAGCTTCTCAAATATGGAACATTCGTTTTGATGAGACAATCAAAAGAGTTTGATTTTATTAAAAATAAGAATGAACCTAGTGTGTACAAAAGGGTCAGTGGGAGCGTCGTGACATTTTTTTTATTATATATTGATATACTACGGATAAAGAATGACATGCCAATGCTAGAATCAGTAAAGATAAAGTTGTCAAAACATTCCTCAATAAATGATTTGGAAAGAGTATCGTAATTGAGGATACAAATCTATATAGATAGATTCAAGAGGATTCTCGACTTAACCCAAGGAACGTATATTCATTTGATGTTAAAGTTATTTAGCATGACAAACTCTAAGAGATGTCTCATGTTGATGAGTCATGGAGTGTATCTCTCTTAATGGTCCCCATAGACTCATAAAAGAGAGATCGCATGAGTAACAATCATGTATATAATGAAATATACAAGACCTGATGTTGATCAGTCATATTCTGGAGAAGTTCACTATGAGTCAGTGAAAAATATCTTAAAGTACCTAACCGACACTAAGGATGTGATCATATTCATGGCGGGTCTAAATTAAAACTAGAGGGCTTAACAAACTCAAGTTTTTTAGATAGACCAAGACAACAGAAAATCTACTTTAAGGTAAAGCGTTACCTTGAACAGTGGTGCAGTGAATTAGAAAGGTTCCAAACAGCAAAGAGTTGATGGTTTAGTGATAAAGACAAAGTATTTAGCTATAAATGAAGCTGCAAGTTGATTGTTTGGATGAAAAGTTCATTACAGAACTAGGAATAGTTCCTAAGTCTCATCTTAGATCTAAACATGTGTTGCAGCACTTTCATTTGATTAAAAGAATCATTAAAAGATGGAAAATCACTATAGAGATAGTGGACTTTCAAGAACAACATTACATATCCGTTAACTAAAGCTTATCCAACAGTAGGATAATCGTCACTTAGAGAAAAAGGGTATGAGATACCAAGACGATTGGCTTTACTGCAAGTGGAAGATTGAAAGTAGTATTCACACAAGCCAATCATGTTTGATGATAAAGCATATACTTTGTAACAATCTTATTCATTTATTAATAAAAAAATATTGATTTATTAAAGGCTTTTAATTATCTACATAATGCTGTTTTATAATATGTGATAAACCCATAGTTTTAAGCAATGCTTTCATAATAATGATGATGATCATTCTAATGAGATCTAAATTCTTAGAAAGCTTAAAACTAAAATAATTCTCAATCGTTGGATTACTGAATTTGGGATTAGTGAATCCGGATAGATTGGTACATACGTTGCTTGCTCATTGGATAAGGATGATTGATCTCATGATCATTTGTGTGAAGACACTAAAGCAAGTAGTAGGTGCTTATTAGAGAATAAGTTCACTGAACGTGGCTCGCTAAGGAATACCTAATGGAGTTTTACTTGCCTGTCGACAGGAATTCCTGTTGTGATAGTAGTACAAGTGATCTTTGGACTTGAGATCATCATAGTATCTTGTGTATGATGAGTTATACTTTGACTTATTCCTTAAGACCCTTAGGATATATCAAATGGTATGTTTGGGTATAATAAGTTGTACATGGAGATAATGTATGATCAATAAAAAATCTACCACTTCTAGTAAAAGAAGAGAAATATCATATGGGATTCGATAAATGACAACTCAGTAGTCATTGGCCAAGGCAGAATAAAATTAGAAAGGAGTTTCTAATTTGTATTATTTGGAGTTGTACATTTAAGAGTCGAAATACATATAATTAAATAAAATAAGACTTGACTGTAATTTCATGTCTTATATTTAATTAGGACATTGTATGATGGAAGGATTGAATTGTACGGTAACTATTTACTCCAAGGTTCTTTTATGATTAATGTTGAAATCTATATTATCTGAAAAGTCATTGATCGCTAGGGAGGCTTATCTCTATTGTAGAATAAATATTATTTATTTAAATAAATTAATTGTTTAATTTATTTATTTAAATAAGATTAGAATTGTTCTAATTAATTTATTCACAACCGGTTTAATATGAAAAATCTAAAGGGTCACACCATAAAAGGAAGAATAATTATTTAAGAAGTTAATGACATAATCGTAATAATAAGTTAAGTATATTTAATTTAATCTATGGTGATAGAATAAATTAAATAGCTTAATATTTATTATTTAATATTTTTGAAATATTAAATATAAATTAATAAGAGGAGTCTTATTATTATTTTTTAATTTCTAAAGGAGTTTAGGAATTAATTAATAAAAGTACTCTCAAATATCCTAATAAGATTAGGAGGTTAAATTAATTAAAAGAGTTTAATTAATTATCCCTAGTAAGATTAGGGAGCTTAATTAATTAAAGAAATTTAATTAATTAAATAATACCCTATTTTTTAATTAGATTAGAAGGGTTAACTGATATCTTTATAAGAGGAGTCTTATATCAGATATCAATATACGTAATTCCAATTATTGGAGAGTACGCTCTTTTCTATGAGAGATAGAAAAACTAGGGTTTTGCCAAACACTCATCTTCTTGAATCTTTCTTCTTCCTTGGTGTATCACCTCTAGAGGCTAAACATTTGGGTGGCTAACGTTGATCAAAGGAAGGAACCAAACCCGGTGGATTCAAGTTGAACGCGAAAGGATTTGGAGGTGAACTTGTACCTGAGGAAGCTTAAATCTTCAAGGGTATGATTCTTATTCTTTATCTTTTCGTTTAATTAATAATTATGTATAAAGGATGATCCGGGTATATGGTTTGTAAAATTTTAAAACTCTGATTTTCACGTTTTCGCTTATTTTATGTAATTTAATTGCGTTCATGAATATTACAAACCTAACACACCCCACTTTTGTGGAAGGAAGAGAACCTAGCCAAGGCTTGGTTCGAACCCACACACGCGCGTCGCCGCCGACCGGCATGCCTGGCCTGGCTCATGGCTCAAGGTTCTTGGTCCTTGTATATAATTATTTTTATAAAATTTATTTAAATAGTATTTATTATTATACTACGTCGTTTTGGGAAGCGTTATCTGTCGAATAGACACGTCTAAACAACATTATTTTGGGAAAGGCAATTTGCCTGAATAGGCGCTACAAAACTACGTCGTTTTTGCCTGAACGAACGCTCCTTTTCTGTTAAGCCTTAAACTACGTCGTTTTTGTTTTGATCAAACTAAAACTACATCGTTTTGTGGCCCGAATGGACGCACCCATTCTGCTAAGGTTCAAAACTACGTCATTTTGACCAAAGGATGCCATTTCATGCCTTTTCAGAAGCATCTCAGGTCTTTTCAAGTGTCAGTACCCCATCCAAAGGGTCATCAAACCCTCCTATAAATAGATAGGGGGAAGCCCACTTAATTCATTCATTTACAAGCATTCAAGCATTACAAAGTTCATTTGTTTATCAGTTTTCATAGTTATTTTGAGAGAGAGTTCTAAACTTTTATTTGGTTCGTTGAGTATACTATTTGGAGTGCTACTATAGTATACATTGTCATTGTATCCTGGGAAACAAGTGTTATCAACTCTGAGCACCATACAGAGGGCAAAATTATCTTAAGGACATCATACCAAGTAGTAGCCTTGAGAAATTAAATTCTGCAGTTTGAGATAAGTTAATATATATATATATATATATATATATATATATATATATATATATATATATATATATATTGTATCCTTTCAGTTTTGCTAACAAAAAGGGAGTTGAGGACTCGTTTTGCATAATTGAATACACGTACTCCTATGTTATGTACGAAAAAGTATTTATATATATTTTTAAACATTACTCCCTCCGTTCCTTAATATACGTTGTTTTAGAGTTGTGCACAAGTATTAAGGAAATGATTGTAAAGCATTAAATATAATATCAATTGTCTATATTGCCCTTATATTGAAAAAAGAAGTGTTATTTATTGAACATAAAATAGTGTGAGAACCAAAGTTATATTTAATACTTGGGGTAATATTGGAAACTAAGCAATTAATGCTTATTTAAATCTAAAAGTTATGTTTAATACTTGGGGTAATATAGGTCCACACAACTCATTTTGAGTCGCCAAAATACATTGTACAGAATCCAAAAATAAACTTCAATATTTACAACTATTAAACTGTCGTGCAAAATACGACAACACATAAGCTGTGAGTTTGAATACAAATATTGCACCGTACATAATACGATAATATCTAAATTCAAATTAAGTCTTCATTACAGTTATTATCACACTATTTCACAACATAGTGAAGACTTCTATAGTAACTATCTCGGACCATTACTTCACTCCCCGACTAGTCCCAGTTACACTTTCATTTCCTGAGAAGAACAATGGAATAAAAAGGAAAAGGGTAAGCTTAACTAGCCCAATAAAGAATATTATAACTAAGATAATGAAGAATAAATTATCTTTAGCCTTCAACAATAATAAATCAGATAAAATATAATAGACAACAAGTCTTAGATCAACAACTGTAGTGGAAATAACAATCCATTAGAAGAGTCAAGTAGAGTATGATGTCTACTATCTTCTATGGTTTAAAAGTCCATCATCAATATTTTATCCCTTTAACACCAATCAATAATTATTTCAAACCAACAAATTATCTATGCACTACGGGCCAAAGATATTCGTTTGTATCACTAGTGGTCATGATCATGTCAAACACCTGTCCATCTATGCACTACGGGCCAAAGAAGACTTTCACCACAAACCTTTATCTGTAATATTAAAGGACATGATTATACCAATATACAATTCTTGGTCATAATCATACCAATCAACAGACCATCTTTGTACTACGGGTCAAAGATGACTTTCACCACAATATAAGCATGAGGATGATGTCAATGATATAAAGAATGAATCAAGTGAGATCAATGATAAATATTAGAGATTTATAATTTAATTTATCCAGAGTTCAGGAATGTCCAAATTGTCAACATGATTGCCAATTATGGAGTAAAATTCAAGAATGATATTTAAGATTCAAATTTCAAAGATAATTTAGACAAAGAAAAGAAACTAAATTCCGTCATGAATAGTACTCCGACATGAATAGTACCCTGGATAAATAGTACCCCGACATGAATAGTACCCCAGATGAATAGATTAAAATTTAATAAGAAATTTTAGACCAATATTCCAGCGAAATAATACTAGATGAAGCGCAAACTATTAAGGATATTCTACTAATTTCAGAGATTTTCATAATTTAATAATAAAGTTATGGAAACAAACAATAATTTTGTACCATAAATGGAGAAAAATATGATTACAAAAGAAATGATATCCCATACGAGTATGAAAGAATATACGAAACTGCTCACCTGTCATGCGATAATCTGCGTAGATAAATTATTTTCACAACTTAATCAAGAATGAATATAAAGAGTTATTCACCAGGCATGCGGTAGTCTGCATAGACATGTTATTTCCACATATTAATAAGGAATAGAATGACAACCCTTATGAGTATGGAGAAAATAACATCATTTACCTTAATAGGAGAGTAGTTATGACTGAAATAGTGAAGATTATCTTGAGGAAATCTTGCACTACATTCAAAGTATACTCTCAAGAACTCTCTCTTTCTAACTCTTGATTATAACTTGGTTTTGTAAATTGGTGAAAAACTAATGAACTTAGATCTCTATTTATAGGAAAACAAAGTTTCGATAATGGCACGTTAAGGACTCGACTTATTACAGTTTGGTACCTAGGTTAATTACACTTTAGTACCTCATTAATTGCACCTTAGTCCTCTCATGAAATCATTATGATGACATCATCTGTGTGTTTCTTTAAGGATGATGTCATGCTTACATCATGCCTGCATCATCTCTTCTCTGATTGGTTGATTCAAGTTCACATGGATTGGTCGACTTATTACACTTTGGTACCCCTAAAGTTTTCCAAGTTCGCATTATTCTCCCTTAACTTTTGTAATTCACTTATCTTTAATCAACAAAATCTTTAATCTTTTCAATAATTATTCACCATTAATATTATAGATTTCAATATTAACAATCAGATCGTTCCGAGGAAAGAGGGGGCTTTCCAATAAGGATTTCTTCTTATTAACGCGCAATTAGATAACATAACCCCTTTCCTCGACAGTACTTTCTAGAAATTGTCAATAATGCTTATCTAATAATATCCTTTCAATAATATGAGTTACTGTGTCGTGACAATTATTGATTTAATAATATAAAAAATTATACAGATGCTATTAAAATAATTATTGAATCAATAATATGAGATACTATGCAGCCACTACTGTGGCAATTATTGAATATTGAGTGACTTCTTACGTAAGCATCAATAATAAGAGATATTGTGCAATACCTATATATATATATATATATATATATATATATATATATATATTTGCAAGCTATATGGCTACCAATTTTGTAACTATAATCGGATCTTCTTCTTCTACACTTGTGATACCAAATGTTCTTATGAACCATGGTGAAAAATCAGAAAATTACAATGAAACAGAGTTTAAAAGATAGCAACAAAAGATGCTTTTTTATCTCGATGCGCTGAACTTAGCGAGGTTTCTTCATGAAGACACACATGTGCTTAATGAGAATGAAACAGATAGATAAGTGGTTGCTGCTATTGATGCATGGAAACATGTTGCTTTTCTATGCCAAAATTATATACTAAATGGATTGAATAACACATTATACAATGTGTATAGTTCTCTAAAAGCAACAAGAGAACTATGAGACTCCTTGGATAAGAAATATTAAACGGAAGATGTTGGCACGAAGAAGTTCGTAGTTGGCAGGTTTTTGGACTACAAGATGGCGGATTGCAAGGCTGTCATCAACCAAGTTCAAGAATTACTAGTTATCCTACATGAAATACATGCAGAAGGTATTTCTTTAAGTGACTCTTTTCAAGTTGCTGCTATTATTGAAAAATTACCACCAATGTGAAAAGATTTTAAGAATTATCTCAAGCATAAACGCAAATAGATGAAACTTGAAGACTTAATCTTAAAATTAAGAATAAAATAAGACAATCGTGCTTCTAAGAAGAAAACAGGAAGGACATTTATGGAATATAAAGCCAACGTGGTGGAACAAGGTCCAAAAGTCTAAAAAGAGAAAATACACTAGCAGTGGGCATCAACAGGGAACAAATAAAAAGTTCCAACGCAAATGCTATATTTGTGACAAGCCCGAACATATGGCAAATGATTTTTAAAAACGCAAATACCAGAACAAGAGTCTGTACAAAATAATGTAACAGAAGTGGATGGTCTTCTTCAAGATGTTTCTAAAATGAACCTTTTAGTGATTGTTTCAGAAGTGAATATGGTTGAGAATCCAAGGGAATGGTGGGTAGATACTAGAGCAACCCACCATGTGTGTTATGACAAGAAAATGTTCTCCACATATCAAGAAATTGAGAATGGAGAACAATTGTACATGGGAAATTCTTCTTCATCCAAGATTGCTGGACAAGGAAAGGTAGTTTTGAAGATGACATCTGGCAAGGAACTCACCTTCAACAACGTGCTCCATGTGCCTGATATTAGGAAGAATTTAGTGTCAGCATCCCTTCTTAGTCAAAAGGATTTAAATTGGTCTTTGTATTGGACAAGTTTATCCTAACTAAAAATGAGATGTATGTGCGGAAGGGATATATGAGCAATGGGCTCTTCAAAATGAATGTAATGACTATTCTACTTCCAATATTAATAAAATTACATCTTCTAAGTATATGATTGAGTCATCTAATTTATGGCATGGTAGATTAGGACATGTTAATTATAATAATATACGTCGATTAATTAATATGGAATGTTTGTCAAAATGTGAGGTTAACTCTAATCATAAATGTGAAGTTTGCGTTGAGAAAAAATTTCAAAAATCTTCTTTTATATCAATTGAAGTACAGAACCTCTTGAATTAATACATACTGATATTTGTGATTTAAAGTATATACAAACAAGATGAGGTAAGAAATACTTTATCACTTTTATAGATGATTGTATAAGATATTTTTATGTTTACTTATTGAGAAGTAAAGATGAGGCTTTGAAAATGTTTATACATTACAAAAATAAGGTTGAAAACCAACTTGATAAAAAGATCAAGATAGTTAGAAGTGATAGAAGTGGGAATATGAATTTCCTTTTGTTGACATTTGTTCACAACATGGTATATTACACCAAACAACTGCACCTTATTCACCACAACAAAATGGTGTTACAGAAAGAAAGAATAGAACTTTTTAAAGAAATGGTGAATGCATTATTATTATTAAGAGGCTACCTCAGAATTTGTGGGGGAAAATAATTTTTTCAGAAAATTATATTCTCAACTGAATACTTCAAAAGAAGTCTAATGCTTCACCCTATGAATTATGGAAAGGATGTAAGTCGTCTTATAAACACTTAAAAGTGTGGGGGTGTTTAGCAAAATTAATGGTTCCTCTACCCAAAAAGGTGAAAATAGGATTGAAAATAATAGATTGTATATTCACTGGTTATGCTAATAATAGTAGTGCATATAGATTTTTGGTTAATAAAACAAAAATAGAGAAAATACATGAAAATAATATTATTTAGTTAAAAGATCTTGAATTCTTTAAAAAGTATTTCCTAATAAAAAGGAACAAGAGCCAAGTTCTAACGAACAAGAAACTAGTTCAAATAAAAGAACTTATGATACTGTTAGTGATAATGATCACATATTAGAAGATATTAATGAACCTAGACGTAGTAAACGTGCAAGAACATTAAAATCTTATGGTTCGGATTTTCTAACTAATTTGTTACAAAATGAGCCTCAGACTTATAAAGAAGTAGTATCGAGTCCCGATGCTCCATATTGGAAAGAGACTATAAATAGTGAAGTAGAATCCATTCTGCACAATCATACGTGAGAATTAGTAGATCTCCCACCAGGCTCTAAACCTCTTGGTTATAAGTGGATATTCAAAAAGAAAATGAAAGCGGATGGATCTCTAGACAAATATAAAACAAGACTTATAATCAAAGGATACATACAAAATGAGGGTTTGGATTATTTTGATACGTATTCTCCTGTGACAAGAATATCCTCAATTAGGATGTTAATAGTCATTGCAACTATATATAATTTAGAGATACATCAAATAGATGTGAAAATAGCTTTCTGGAATGGAGATTTAGAAGAAGAAATCTACATGGAACAACCAAAATGGTTTATTTGAAAGTAGTATGCATACAAGCCAATCATCTTTGATGATAAAGCATATACTTTGTAACAATCTTATTCATTTATTAATAAAAAGTATTAATTTATTAAAAGCTTTTAATTATCTACATGATGCTATTTTATAATATGTGATAAACTCATAGTTTTAAGCAATGCTTTTAGAATAATGATGATGATCATTCTAATGAGATCTAAATTCTTAGAAAGCTTAAAACTAAAATAGTTCTCAATCGTTAGATTACTAAATTGGGGATTAGTGAATCCGGATAGATTGGTACATACGTTACTTGCTCATTGGATGAGGATTATTGATCTCATGATCATTTGTATGAAGACACTAAAATAAGTATGTAGGTGCTTATTAGAGAATAAGTTCATTGAACGTGGCTCGCTAAGGAATACCTAATGGAGTTTTACTCGCCTGTCAATAGGAATTCCTGTAGTGATAGTAGTACAAGTGATCCTTGGACTTGAGATTATCATAGTATCTTGTATATAATAAGTTATACTTTGACTTATTCCTTAAGACCCTTAGGGTATATCAAAGGGTATGCTTGAGTATAATAAGTTATACATGGAGATAACGTATGATCAATAAAGAATCTACCGCTTCTAGTAAAAGAAAAGAAATATTCTACGTGATTCGATAAATGACAACTCAGTAGTCCTTGACCAAGGCAGAATAAAATTAGAAAGGAGTTTCTAATTTGCATTATTTGGAGTTCTGCATTTAAGGATCGAAATACATATAATTAAATAAAATAAGACTTGACAGTAATTCCATGTCTTATACTTAATTGGGACATTGTATGGTGGAAGGATTGAATTGTACGGTAACTATTTACTCAAAGGTTCTTTTATGATTAATGTTGAAATCTATATTATCTGAAAAGTCGTTGATCGCTAAGGAGGCTTTTCCTATTGTAGAATAAATATTATTTATTTAAATAAATTAATAGTTTAATTTATTTATTTAAATAAGATTAGAATTGTGACGCCCCCAAAATAGGTCCATTCCACCAAACTCATTCTGAGTCGCCAAATACATGGTACAGAAAATAACTACAACTTTATTATTACCATTATCGTATAAAATATGACAACACATATACTGTGAGTTTAAATACAAATATATACCAACTGTGACTCTTATCCCAATCTTGGATAGCACGACACAATGACACCTTACATAAAGGTACAGTCAATAACTGTTTTAGAAATTAAAATCTTTGGAAAATGCTCAAGAAAACCTTCGTACATGGGAGGCCATGCATCTAAGTTATAATAGATATCATATGATTGGAGAATTATCCTTGGTTGACCCAATAGACCCCAAAGAAAAACGAGAAGATTACTATCATGTTCTTTTCAATGGTGAGTCTTCTCTTGACATATAATTATCTCCATTGTCTCCAATTGAGAATTATATTTCAACCAAACTTTAAGATTATATAGGTAGTGCTCGTAGATATACTCAGCAAGTGAATGTGCAAAACCCTGTCTTATGATAACACGAGATTGTATGTCATTAGACATCTTGTATGATAGTAGTAAAACACCATTCCAAAGTTGGGTTCGCCTCACCCTATTTGATTCACCAAATATAACTATTAAATGACGTATAAAATACAACGCACTTTTCTAAAGTTCTCAATAAAATTATTTTCATACTGTTTTAGGGGAACCTCAACAGCTATTGACCACCGTTCTATTCCCTTGTTACCCCCGCTCGACCCTGCTATACTCTTATCACCTGAAAGGAATTGTGAAATAAAAGGGTGAGCACAACTAGCTCAGTAAAGAATATCATGACTAAAGATAATTAAATTATCAATAGTCTTCATCAGTAATGAATCAGAGATTTAGAACATATGGTAGATGAATAAACTTTTAAACCATAGTTGCAGTGGAACGAGCAATCCATTAGAAGAGTCAAATAGACCATAAAGTCTATTATCTTCTCTATGTTAAAAGTCCACCAATAATGTTTTATCTGTGTAACATCAATCAATAGCTCATGTCCACAATCATGTGAATAACTCATAATCATAATTTTAGTTCTAAATTCCTCTTCGTACCCAAGACGAAGATAATTTTCGTCACCTGTCTTTACCTGAAACATCAAAGATCATGGTTATACCAAATCACAGTTCCTATTCATAATCATACTAATAAATTCATCTTTGCACTACGGGCCAAAGATATTCATCAACAGTTCATCTTTGCACTACAGGCCAAATATATTCAACAACAGGTTATCTTTGCACTACGAGCGAAAGATATTCAACAACAGATCATCTTTGCACTAGGGCCAAAGATATTAATATCTCAAAGAAATATATAATCATTTCAGAATTTATATAAATAATAATTATAACCATGTTGATCAATTCACCTTTGCACTTAAGTTAAAGATATTCAATTATAAATTCAATGGTCATGATCATACCAGTCAACAATTTATCTTTGCACTACTGACCAAAGAGAACCCATAGTCACGATCATACCAATAATCTACCCATCTTTACACTCAAGTCAAAGAGAAATTTTATCACTAGGATATTATAAAAATGTTATATATGATAATAAAAATAATATAATCAAAACATGAGTTTAATTTCAGGAGTAAGATTCATAAATCAACAATAATTTGATCAGAAAAAGAAACTAATTTTGTCATGAATAGTACCCCGTGAATAGTAACTCGTGTATAGTATCTCGTATTCGTACATAATACCGTATACGTAAATAATGCCGTATACGTAAATAGTGTCATATACATGAATAGTGCCGTATACGTGAATAGTAATCCTGACACAAAAAGACAAGAATTTTACAACAAAATTCATATAAATATTTCGTTATAATGATATTAAAGGAAATAACATCATTTACTTCAAAAAAATAACATCCCTTACCATCCCTTACAATCCCTTACCTCAAAAGAACAGTACTTCTGACTGAAATATCGGATATAACGCTGAAGAAAACTTACACTGTATGGCAACACTCAAGATATCTAAATACTCACAAAAATACGCTCGATAACATAGAGAGAGAAAATTCAGTTTCTGGTATAATTTTTAATTCTAACTTAAGCATCCTATTTATAGAAAAATGCTTAGAACACCAAAGTAGAAAATTTAATAAAATAATATTAATTATTAAAAAATTTCTTACGCCCACTTTGACAATCTGAAT
Source organism: Panax notoginseng (assembly GCA_016801055.1). Taxonomy (NCBI): domain Eukaryota; kingdom Viridiplantae; phylum Streptophyta; class Magnoliopsida; order Apiales; family Araliaceae; genus Panax; species Panax notoginseng. The sequence continues at coordinate 202,348,120 of CM029016.1, forward strand.
TCAGCATTTTACAACATCAAGTGGGGCCCACCAAAATAAAAAACATGTTTTAAACTTTATTTGTAACAAATTCAATTCAGACCCAATATTCTAGAACTTCAATAATTCATAATAAATAGCCCTTTTATCAGAAAAATTCAAATTTTATGTCCATTCTATAGGAAATTTAATTCTCTACAACTTTGCAGAAGAAAATTTTTCCAAATTCCAAACAGAAATTGACCGAAATACACATACGGACGATTTTACAAGCTATAATCAAATTTCAGTCAAAAATATGGTCCACCGACACACAAAACATGTGTTAAATATTTTTTGTAATAAAAATACTCTTCCTCCTCATTTATTCATATATTATACATTCATTATAAAAATATCACCATTATTATATTATTAAAATATAATAATATATTTAAATAAATTATTTTATCAGAAAAGATAAAATATCAATTTTCAACAATTGTCACTTTTCTAAAAATTCATTCATTTATATCCACATAAAATAAATATTTTTCTTATCATATAAATTAATAATTAATTATTCACAAATAATATTATAGAATCACAATACTGACAACCAGACCGTTCCCAAGAAAGAGGGGGCTTTTCAATAAGGATTCCTCCTTACTGGCGTGCAATTAGGTGACCAAACCTCTCCTTAGATAGAACTTTCTAGACATTATCAATAATGCTATCTAATAATATTATCAAAATAATATGAATTATTGATCTGATAATGAAAAATACTGTGTAGTGACAATTATTGAAACAACAATAATATAAAATATCAACGTAGCAATTATTGAATCAATAAAATAAAATATTGAACAGCAATTACTGTAACAATTATTGAGTAGTATCTTCTTACGTAAGAATCAATAATTGGTGCAATACCGTGTGTAACTGTGTAACACCGCGTATTACTGTATTTTAATCACCGGGTATTCCAACAGTGTTAACGGTAACAACTACACCGTTATTTAGAAAAACTCATACTTGTCGTTTTCTTCATCCAATTGCTTTCCGTTATGGGGCCCACACAAGGCTGCTCCGTCGTACGAATATTTTCCGACAGTAAGAATATTCTACGTCCAAATAAATATTCCCCAACAGAAATGAGTATTTTATAACCACTTGTTTATTTTAAAAAATTTACATATATCACCCTTAACTTTAAACTTTTATCAATTTAACTATTTACTAAATTAAAAAATTGAATACTTTTATTTCATAAAATTTGGGGTCTTACAAGAATTGTTCTAATTAATTTATTCACAACCGATTTAATATGGAGAACCTAAAGGGTCATACCATAAAAGGAAGAATAATTATTTAAGAAGTTAATGGCATAATCGTAATAATAAGTTAAGTATATTTAATTTAATCTATGGTGATAGAATAAATTAAATAGTTTAATATTTATTATTTAATATTTTAGAAATATTAAATATAAATTAATAAGAGGAGTCTTATTATTATTATTACTATTATTATTATTTAATTCCTAAAGGAGTTTGAGAATTAATTAATAAAACTACTCTTAATTATCCCTAATAAGATTAGGGAGCTTAATTAATTAATATTCTATTTTCTAATTAGATTAGAAGGGTTAACTGCTATCTTTATAAGAGTAATCTTATATCAGATATCAAGAGAGACGTGATTCCAATTGTTGGAGAGTACGCTCTTTTTCTATGAGAGATAGAAAAATTAGGGTTTTGTCAATCACCCATCTTCTTAAATTTTTATTCTTCCTTAGTGGATCACCTCTAGAGGCCAAACATTTGGGTGGCTAACGTTGATCAAAGGAAGGAACCAAACCCGGTGGATTCAAGTTGAACGCGAAAGGATTTGGAGGTGAACTTGTACCTGAGGAAGCTCGAATCTTCAAGGGTATGATTCTTATTCTTTATCTTTTCGTTTAATTAATAATTATGCATAAAGGATGATTCGGGTATATGGTTTGTAAAAATTTTAAACTCTGATTTTCCATGCTTCCGCTTATTTTTGTAATTTGATTGCGTTCATGGATATTACAAACCTAACATTATTGTTCCAGGACAGGAAAAGAAAGTTTATCGACTTGTGAAGTCCCTTTATGGATTAAAACAAGCACCTAAACAATGGCATGAAAAAATTGATAATGCAATGTTGTCAAATGATTTCAAGATAAATGAGTGTGACAAATGTGTGTATGTCAAGGACACTGAGAAAGGGTATGTCATTATTTGTCTTTATGTAGATGATATGCTCATTATGGGTAGTAATAACGAAATAATTAAAATTACCAAGAGAATGTTAAATAATATATTTGACATGAAAGATATGGGTGTTGCCGATGTAATATTAGGAATTAAAATTTCTAAAATATTAGATGGGTTAGTGTTATCACAATCACACTATATTGAGAAAATACTAAGGAAATTCAATCAATATGATTGCAATCCTGTGGGAACACCAGTAGATATAAATCTACACTTGTCTAAAAATAAGTGAGAGATCATATCATAACCTAAGTATGCATAAATAATTGAAAGCCTTATGTACTTAATGAATTGTACACGTACATAGCACAAGCTATCAATAAATTGAATAGATTTACAAGTAATCCAGGACAAGATCATTGGAAAGCGATTATAAGAGTTTTAAGGTATTTAAAATATACTCAAAACTTTGGATTACACTATTTAAGATATCCAGCAGTACTCGAAGAATACTGTGATGTAAACTGGATATCGGATTCAAAATACTCTAAATCCACAAGTGGTTTTGTGTTTACACTAGGTGGATGAGCAATATCATGAAAATCTTCTAAATAAACATGCATTGTTCGATCAACGATGGAATCAGAGTTTATTGTATTGGATAAGGTTAGAGAAGAAGCTGAGTGGCTTCGTCACTTTTTAGAAGATATTCCAATGTGGCTTAAACATGTGTTGCCTATTTGTATACATTGTGATAGTCAATCAGCAATTGGAAGGGCACATAGTCACATGTATAATGGTAAGTCTAGACATATTCGTCGTAGACACAATACCATAAAACAATTGCTCTCTAATGGCATTATGTATATTGAGTACATAAAGTCTAAAGAAAATATAGCAGATTCGTTAACTAAAGGTTTAACTAGAGAGTAAGTAAAAATAACTTCGAGGGGAATGAGTTTAATGCTTATAAACAAGGATCATCATGATGGAAACCTAACCTAGTTGATTGGAGATCCCAAGATCTTGGTTTAAAGGGACAACTAAATTGTGAATGATTCAACCAAATCACTATGAAGAAATTAATTTCTTTTGCTCATTCCTATGATAAGAGTTAGTGATACCTGCATCGGTTTCAGAATAAGCTATGCTTTTAATGATTCTTAAATCTTGATAAAAAAGTGGGGTATGGCAAGACACCCTTATTAAGAATCACCTATGTGAGTGTGAATTGGGTCACTTCTATGAGAAGGATAAGGCTATACTTCTCTAAAGCACTCATAAATTCGGGATTGTTCGAGACCGAAATGAACAAAATCATGAGAACCAAATAATGTCTGGAAAGATTCTGTGTGAATTATTATTGTCTCAATTTACACAAACGATTGGACAATTCAAGACATCACGTTCACAAGACAACCAATAAACCTGATAGTCTTTCACAAGGGAAGGTTCAAAGCCAAAAGCAACCTTTCTTGGGACGCCCCCAAAATAGGTCCAATCTACCCAACCTATTCTGAGTCGCCAAATATATGGTACAGAAACAACTACAACTTCATTAATACAATTATCGTGCAAAATACGACAACACATAAACTCTGAGTTTAAATACAAATATTATCTTTTAGACAATATCCACACTCAAATAAGTTCACATTACAATTATTGATACACTATTTTACAAAATAGTGAGGACTACTAAAACAACTGTCTTGAACCATCACTCCACACCCCGACTAGTTCCCGCTATATTCTTGCCTCCTGAGAAGAAAAATGGAACAAAAAGGAAAAGGGTGAGCTTAACTAGCCCAGTAAAGAATATTATGACTAAGATAATATAGAACAAATTATCGTTAGTCCTCAACAGAGAAAAATCTGATAGAATACAATAGACAACAAGTTTTAAATCAATATTCGCAGCGAAAATAATAATTCATTAGAAGAGTTAAGTAGAGGATGAAATCTACTATCATCTATGAATTTAGAAGTCCATCATCAATATTTTATCCCTGTAACATCAATTAATAAATATCTTGAATCAAATATTCATCTTTGCACTACAGGCCAAAGATATTCATCAGTTGGTCATGTTCATCTCAACACCTGTTCATCTTTGCACTACGGGCCAAAGATATTCATCATAAAATCATTAATCTTTGCACTACAGGCCAAAGATATTCAGTTATATCATCATTTACGACTGAGGATGATGAATTTTTTTTTAAAGAAAACAAATCCAGTGAAACAAAAGAATAAATATTAATGATTCGTATTTCAAACAATCCGAATTCAAAAATACTTCATAAATAATCGTAGCGAAGTAAAATTCAAGAATGATCAAAACATGGATACAATCAAAGTTAGTATCCATAATAGATATCTTGGACACAGAAAAGAAAATTTAATTTTTCTGTGAATAGTGTTGTATTTGTGAATAGTGCCGTATACGTGAATAATACCGTGTACGTGAATAGTAACTCCAACACTAAAAGATAGAAATTTCACAAAAAAAATCATCATGCTTCGTGAATAGTACTCGTGAATAGTAACTCATGAATAGTAACTCATGAATAGTAATCCCGACATGAAAAAGTTCTAAATTTGATAAAAAGTTCCAACCAATATTTCGGCATAATGATATTAAAAAAATAATATCACTTACGAAAAAAATAACATTCCTTACCTCGAAAGAATAGTACTTCTGGCTGGAATACTGGGTATAGTGTTGAAGGGAACTTGCACCGTATAGCAACACTCAAAGTATCAAAATACTCACAAGAATACGCTCGATAATACAGAGGGAGAAAGAGAAAGAAAATTTCAGTTTCTGGTGTGATTTTCAATTCTAACCTAAGCACCCTATTTATAAAAAATTGCTCAGAACACCAAAGCAGAAAATTTAATAATATATATATATATATATATATATATATATATATATATATATATCAAATTTCCTACGTACACCTTTGGCAACTGAATTCAGCCCCTAGCACATGTTAATGATGCTCTCAAAATGTAAAAAATATTTTTCTTAATAAAAATAATTAAAACTTCCAAAAATTAATTATTTCGGAACTTCAATAATTTATAATAAATAGCGCTTTTGTCAGAAAAACTCAAACCACACGATTTTTTCATAGGAAATTTAATTATCTACAACTTTGCAGAAGAAAGTTTTTTCAAATTCCAAACAGAAATTGACCGAAATCCACAAACGGGAGATTTTACAGGCTATAATCAAATTTCAGTCAAGAAATGGGCCCACAGACATGTTTAACATGTTTTAAACAACTTTTGCAACAAAAATACTCTTTCTCCTCATATACTCATATATCCTACAATCATTGTAAAAATATCATCATTATTATATTATAATAATATAATAAAATATTATTTTATCAGAAAAGATAAAATATCAATTTTCAACAATTGTCATTTTAAAATTTTTCTCAATCTATATCCACATAAAATCAATATTTTTCTAATCATATAAATCAATAATTAATTATTCACAAATAATATTACAGAATCACAGTACTGATAACCAGGTCGTTCCTAGGAAAGAGGGGGCTTTCCAATAAGGATCTCTCCTTACTGGCGCGCAATTAAGTGACCAGACCTCTCCTTAGACAAAACTTTTTAGACATTGCCAATAATATTTTCTAATAATATTATTCAGATAATATGAATTATTGCTTCGATAATGAAAAATAATGTGTAGTGACAATTATTGAAACAACAGTAATATAAAATATCAACGCAGTAATTATCGAATCAATAAAATAAAATACTGAACAGTAATTACTGTAACAATTATTGAGTAGTGTCTTCTTACGTAAGAATCAATAATTGGTGCAATACCGTGTGCTACAGTGCAACAACGCGTATTACTGTGTTTTAAACACCGGGTATTCCAAGAGTGTTAACGGTAACAACTATACCGTTATTTATAAATAACTTATACTTGTCGTTTTCTTTATTCAATCGCTTTCCGGTATGGGGCCCACAAAAGACTGCGCCGTCGTACGAATATTCCTCGACAGCAAGAATATTCAATGACCAAACGAATATTTCCCGACAACAATGAATATTTTATAACCACCTGCTTATTAAAAAAATATTTGCGCATTTTACCCATATCTAATCACATTAATCAAATCAACCCTTACTATTTCAAAATAATAAATAGAGGAATTAAATTTTATTTATTAATAATTTGGGGTCTTACAACCTCCCCTCCTTATGAAATTTCGTCCTCGAAATTGACGTACGTACCTGGTGTTTCGAAAAGATGAGGATACCTCGCTTTCATTTCCGTTTCTAACTCCCAGGTCATTTCCTCAATAGCATGGTTTCTCCACAAAACTTTAACTTGTGGTATGACCTTCGTGCATAGGACGTGCTCATTTCTATCCAAGATCTTGACTGGTACCTCCTCATACGTTAAGTCTTCGGCTATCTCGTCCGGTTCTAACTTAATGACGTGGTTTGGGTTGTCCACATAATTTCGTAACTTCGATACGTGAAAAACGTTATGAACACGCGACATACTTGGCGGTAAAACGAGTCTATAGGCCACAGTTCCTATTCGATCGAGGATTTCAAATGGACTAATAAATCGAAGGTTTGAGCTTTCCTCACATCGCCAATTCTCGCTTTTGTAAAAATAACTTCTTGCACCTCCTTCTTCATATTTATCAGCTCCGGTGTGTAGCTTGAGCTATTTTAACTTTATCGATAAAAGTCGATTCTACTCATATATCATCACATGGGTACCTAGAGTCTTCAACTCTATCTCTATCATTTGTAAGTCATACAAAATGGGTCTTTGACAATATCGCACTTGTACTCGTATACGATATTTTACTCAACACGTCAGCTATCACGTTCGCTTTTCCAAGATGGTATGGTCAGAACATGTACCAAATTGAGTCTCCCCTTGAGTTCTTCGAAGCTCTTTCCACATTCCTTGCTCCATTCGAATTTTGTATCTCTACGAGTCAGCAGGGTTAATGGAGTAGCAATTAGAGAAAATCTTTCCACGAATCTCCGATAATAACCAACTAAGCCTAGAAAGCTACGTATTTTGGTTACCGACTTAGGTTGCTCTCAACTGTGATTCATATCCCAATCTTGGATAGCACGTCACAATAACTCCTATCAGTTTACTATCGTACGAATATGGCGTCCCCTACGGAGAGTCTGGCTTCGGTGCATTCCACAAAAGAAGTCACCAGATAGAGGCTCGGTTATCAACTTCTATAGTTGGGTTTTTAACTCCTGGAGTTCAAATAGGAGCCATTCGATATGAGATTTTAGAAATGGATTTTGTACCGGGTTCAAAGTCGATATAAAATTCAATATCACGCTCTGGGAGTAGGCCAGGAAATTTTTTTCAGGAAATACGTCACGAAATTTACTAACAACAGAAATATCATTCAAATCTGACGTATTTTTGTTCAAGTCCATAATATAGCTAAGAAAGCTTGACATCCGTTTTTCAATAAACGAATGACTTTACGACTTGATATGAAAGAGTTTGACTTCAATGGTTTAGTTGCTTGAATTCGAATAACAGGTTGCTTAGGAATATGAAAACTAACAAACTTACAAAAGCAATCAATTTGGCAGATGAGTAGTCAATCAATCAATCCCTAAAATTACATTAAAAGCAAGTATCTTTAAAGAGATAAGATCAACAGGTAATGTGATGGTGCCAACTTGGATCAAATAAGATTTATAAATAGTGGATGTAATGAAAGTTTCTCCAACGGAGTTTCAACAAATAAGTCAAATTCTAATTTCTCAGAATTCAAGTTCAAACGTTGAGCACAAGTAGGAGAGATAAAAGAATGGGTAGAACCGGTATCTAATAAGGTATAAACTTCATAAGAATTTATAATTAACTAACCCGTGCTAACTTCGTTCGGGTTCCTCGCATTCTGACCAGTCACGACAAACGCTCTTCCAGGAACCGTTGACTTTGACTTGTCCGGGACAGCCTTTGGAGTCACCATCCCCGCTGGACTTGATTTCGCTGCAGGACAATCTCGAGCTATATGACCGTCCTTTCCACAACTAAAGCATACCTTGAAAGGTTGTGAATAGTTTGGACTTATGTGTCCCACTTCTCCGCATCTGTAGCATCTAACTGGCGGTCTTTCTCCTCCTCTAAAATTCGTTGCTGGTGCTGCTGCCGGCATCTTCCCGTCATCGTTAAATCTTCTCTTCTTGAAATTTCCACTTGAGTTATTTCTTCTATTATCTTGGTCATGATTACCACCGAAGTGGTTACCATTTCTGGCACGATAATTTCCTCTACGATGGTTATCCTTGTTCTGATGACCGTTGCCATCGGTATGATTATCATCGAGTTGTAGGTCGTTATTCTTCGATTGAGCTGACTCATTATCGCGCTCTAATAACTGAGCCCTATTCATAACACCTGAATATAGAGAAAATTTATGAGAGATAAGATATTGCCGAATCTCGGGTTTTAAACCTCTCAGAAACATCCTCATCATTCGTTCCTCATTCTCTACCAAATGAAGTGAAAACCTGGATAACTCTGCGAACTTCGCCTCGTACTGGGACACCGTCATGTTATTCTGCTCTAGTCTAATAAACTCTACCTCATTCATATGACGAATACTTTCAGGAAAGTACTTGTCGTTGAACAGTTTCTGAAACGTTTCCCAAGACATGCTGAGTGCGGCTGGCTGGGTACGCTTCACATATTTCCACCAGTAATCTGCCTCGTTACGAAACATAAAAGTGGCGAATGGAACCTTCTGTTCCTCCATGCATCCCAAGACATCGAATATCTTGGTAATTTGCTTGACCCACGTCTCCACCTTAATCAGATCCAGCTTTCCCCAGAATTCTGGTGGTCCCAACTCTTTGAACTGTTTGGCTGTGACAAACCGTGCGTTGCTATCATTTCCACCGGTATTTTGTACACGAGTCTCCCTCGTCTGATTTTGCATGAATTGCAAAAAGCTTCTAAATATCACATCGTTCATCATTTGCTCAGTGGTGTTGTTCACAGGAAGAACATTGCCAGCATGTTGCACGTTTTCCTCGTTGGTGAGCACATGTGTCTCCACGGTCTCATTTACCAACTGTTAACATTCTCAGTCAACATTTTCAAATACTGCCATAAAACAAGGGTTAATTTAACAAATTAACATATCACATAATATCCCTATATTATTACCGACCAAGAAATAAGCTTAGGTAGGACATACTAGCGAAGGATTTACTCGTCTCTCCCCTCCTAGTTCTATTCCCCGATCTCCGCCAGAGATCATATCCCTAAGCTCTGATACCAATAGTGACTCATGTCCCAATCGTGGACAGCACCTCACAGTGATACCTATCAGTTTGCCACCGCAGAACGGCGTCCCCTACGGAGAGTCTGGCTTCGGTGCATCTCCCATCAACAGGAAGTCACCAGATAGAGGCTCGGGGCTCTTTACTTATGGCTCTGATACCAACTGTGATGCCCCCAAAATAGGTCCAATCCACCCAACCTATTCTGAGTCGTCAAATACATGGTACAGAAACAACTACAACTTCATTAATACAATTGTCGTGCAAAATATGACGACACATAAACTCTGAGTTTAAATACAAATATTATCTTCTAGACAATATCTACACTCAAATAAGTCCTCATTACAATTATTGATACACTATTTTACAAAATAGTAAGAACTACTAAAACAACTGTCTTGAACCATCACTCCACACCCTGACTAGTTTCCGCTATATTCTCGTCTCCTGAGAAGAAAAATGGAACAAAAAAGAAAAGGGTGAGCTCAACTAGCCCAGTAAAGAATATTATGACTAAGATAATATAGAACAAATTATCGTTAGTTCTCAACAGGGAAAAATCTGATAGAATACAATAGACAACAAGTTTTAAATCAATATTCGCAGCGGAAATAATAATTCAGTAGAAGAGTTAAGTAGAGGATGAAATCTACTACCATCTATGAATTTAGAAGTCCATCATCAATATTTTATCCCTGTAACATCAATCAATAAACATCTTGAATCAAATATTCATCTTTGCACTACAGGCCAAAGATATTCATCAGTTGATCATGTTCATCTCAACACCTGTTTATCTTTATACTACGGGCCAAAGATATTCATCATAAAATCATTAATCTTTGCACTACAGGCCAAAGATATTCAGCTATATCATCATTTACGACTGAGGATGATGAAAAATCTTTTAAAGAAAACGAATCTAGTGAAACAAAAGAATAAATAATAAGGATTCGTATTTCAAACAATCCGAGTTCAAAAATACTTCATAAATAATCATAGCGAAGTAAAATTCAAGAATGATCAAAACATGGATACAATCAAAGCTAGTATCCATAATAGATATCTTGGACACAGAAAAGAAATTTTAATTTTTCTGTGAGTAGTATCGTATTTGTGAATAGTGCTGTATACGTGAATAGTATCGTATACGTGAATAGTAACTCCGACACTAAAAGATAGAAATTTTATAAAAAAAATCATCATGCTTCGTGAATAGTACTCTCGTGAATAGTAACTTATGAATAGTAACTCGTGAATAGTAACTCGTGAATAGTAACTCATGAATAGTAACTCCAACATGAAAAAGTTTCAAATTTGATAAAAAGTTCCAACCAATATTTCGGCATAATGATATTAAAAAAATAATATGACTTGCGAAGAAAATAACATCCCTTACCTCGAAAGAATAGTACTTCTGGCTGGAATACTGGGTATAGTGCTGAAGGGAACTTGCACCGTATAGCAACACTCAAAGTATCAAAATACTCACAAGAATACGCTCGATAATACAGAGGGAGAAAGAGAAAGAAAATTTCAGTTTCTGGTGTGATTTTCAATTCTAACCTAAGCACCCTATTTATAGGAAATTGCTTAGAACACCAAAGCAGAAAATTTAATAAAATATTCATATATATATATATATATATATATATATATATATATATATCAAATTTCCTACGTACACCTTTTGCAACTGAATTCAGCCCCTAGCACATGTTAATGATGCTCTCAAAATGTAAAAAACGTTTTTCTTAATAAAAATAATTAAATCTTCTAAAAATCAATTATTTCGGAACTTCAGAACTTCAATAATTCATAATAAATAGCCCTTTTGTCAGAAAAATTTGAACCACATGTCTTTTTCATAGAAAATTTCATTATCTACAACTTTGCAGAAGAAATTTTTTCCAAATTCCAAATAAAAATTGACCGAAATCCACAAACGGGCGATTTTACAGGCTATAATCAAATTTCAGTCAAGAAATGGGCCCACAGACATGTTTAACATGTTTTAAACAACTTTTACAACAAAAATACTCTTTCTCCTCATATACTCATATATTCCACATTCATTGTAAAAATATCATCATTATTATATTATAATAATATAATAAAATATTATTTTATTATAATAATATAATAAAATATTATTTTATCAGAAAAGATAAAATATCAATTTTCAACAATTGTCATTTTAAAAATTTTCTCCATCTATATCCACATAAAATCAATATTTTTCTCATCATATAAATCAATAATTGATTATTCACAAATAATATTACAGAATCACAGTACTGGTAACCAGGTCGTTCCTAGGAAAGAGGGGGCTTTCCAAAAAAGATCTCTCCTTACTGGCGTGCAATTAGGTGACCAAACTTCTCCTTAGACAAAACTTTTTAGACATTGCCAATACTGTTTTCTAATAATATTATTCAGATAATATGAATTATTGCTTCGATAATGAAAAATAATGTGTAGTGACAATTATTGAAACAACAGTAATATAAAATATCAACGCAGCAATTATCGAATCAATAAAATAAAATACTGAACAGTAATTACTGTAACAAGTATTGAGTAGTGCCTTCTTACGTAAGAATCAATAATTGGTGCAATACCGTGTGCTACTGTGCAACAACGCGTATTACTGTGTTTTAACCACCGGGTATTCCAAGAGTGTTAACGGTAACAACTATACCGTTATTTATAAACAATTTATACTTATCGTTTTCTTCATCCAATCGCTTTCCGTTATGGGGCCCATAAAAAACTGCGCCGTCGTACGAATATTCCCCGACAGCAAGAATATTCCATGACCAAACGAATATTTCCCGACAACAATGAATATTTTATAACCACATGCTTATTAAAAAAATATTTGCGCATTTTACCCATAACTAACCACGTTAATCAAATCAACCCTTACTATTTCAAAATAATAAATAGAGGAATTAAATTTTATTTATTAATAATTTGGGGTCTTACATTTCTCGATACAGATGATTTCTAATTCTGTCTTTCTCTCGAAGTCTGCATAACATTTGCATAAGGCTGGCAATCAATTTTATTCATGTGGGGGATTGTTAGAATTTAAGCCTAAAATTGAAGATGGTTTCATTAATTAATTCTACATATCAATGTGTTCTACTCCATGAGTAGATTCAATTAAGTATTTGAAAACTCAAATTCATTGAGTAATGAATGAGAAATTAACTCGCAAAGATCACCCTTGAAAATGATAAATGATAATAAATGTAAGACCCAAACTTTTATAAATAAAGATGAATTTTCTATAATTATCATTTTTGAATATTATGGAATAAATTTGATATAATGTTATAATTGTAGGTAGTATTTATAAATTCTGCAAAGTATGCAAGTTGTTATATTATATTCGATTGGTCGGGAAATATTCGTTTTAGCAGAGAATTCTCTTCTATAATCTTGAGTGTATTTCTTTAAAGTTTTCAGAAGCTTTGAGCGTAGAAAAATAGTATAAGTTTTCTTACTCTTCTTTTACGGTAAGGGATATTATTCTTTTGTATTCATGAAGAGAACTTCTGTTATTCCATTCTTCTATTATTCTGTTGGAACATCCTGTCTGTGTGTTTTACACCGGACCTGGTTCCGTCTTATTATTATTATGTTAGAATATCCTGTCTGTGTGTTTTACACCGGACCTGGTTTCGTCTTTATTATTCTGCTGAAACATCATGTCGGTACAAATTTTGCCTGACCTGGTTTCGTTATTATTATTCTGTTGGAATAACCTGTTTATGCAAAGTACCGCATGCATGGTGATTTCTTTTGTTATTCTATTCTTTATTATACTCAGTTGGTTAAAGTTTTGACTTCTATACTCTATGAAATTAGTAGAATATTCTTGATATTTGCGCTTCATCCAGTATCTTTTCATGGAAATATTCTTCTAATCATTCTTGAATTTTACTCCACAAAGCAGTATCATGTTGACAATTTGGACGTTATTAGTTCCTAGATAAATTAATTTTTGAACTTGTTTTATTGAATTTTTATATCATTGTCATCATCTTCATGTTTATATTTTGTTGAAAGTCATCTGTGGCCTGTAGTGCATAGATGGACTTGATATGATTATGACCAGGGATTATTCGGTGTAATCATGACCGTAATGTTACAAATGATGTGGTAAAAGTCCTCATTGGCCCGTAGTGCATTGATGGACAGTTGTTGGCATGATCATAACCATTAATGAATACACAAATATTCTTGGCCCGTAGTGCATAGATAATTGTGATCGTGATACTAAAGAATATCCTTGGCCGTAGTGCAGGGGTGATTCGATGATGTGAAATATTTATTAAGCTGAGTCTCAGCGATAATAGTGATGAAAAACCTTTTAAATCATAAAAGATAGTAGATTTTATTTTCTACTTGACTCTTTTAATGGATTGCTTGTTCCGCTGCAGTTAAACTTGATGTTGTTATATTTTATCAGTTTAACACTGTTGAAGGCTAACGATAATTTATTCTGCATTATCTTAGTCATAATATTTCTTACTGGGCTAGTTGAGCTCACCCTTTCTTTCACTGTCCTCTTCAGGAAATGAGAACGTAGCTGGGACTAGTCGGGGAACAGAGTGATGGTCCTAGATGGTGCATTAGTAGTCCTCACTATTCTGTGAAATAGTGTGATAATAATTGTAATGAGGACTCCTTTTGAGTTTTTATACTCTCTAGTAGACAATATTTGTATTCAAACTTACAGATTATGTTTGGTCGTATTGTACACGACAGTTGTATTATTAAGTTGTATTTGTATTCAATACCTTGTATCTGACGACTCAAGATGGGTGATGTATACCTATTTTGGGGGTGTCACAATAAATACATGTGGGAGCCAAGTCCGACATCGGTTAAGAACTAAAGAATTATTGAGTTTATATACTAGAAAGTTGCTCTTGGGTTTGGGCCCCAAGGGGCACCCCACTTTTGTGGAAGGGAGAGAACCTAGCCAAGGCTTGGTTCGAACCAACACGCGCGATGGCCTGGCTCGGGCTCGTGGCTCGAGGTTCGAGATTCTGGGTCCTTGTATATAATTTTTTGGATAAAATTTATTTTATTTTATTTTATTATCAAAACTGTGTCGTTTTGATAAATAGTATTTATTATTATACTACGTCGTTTTGAGAAGCGTTACCTGCCGAATAGACGCGTCTAAATAGTGTCATTTTGGGAAAGGCTGTCTGCTTGAACAGGCGCTGCAAAACTATGTTGTTTTTGCCTGAACGGACACGTCTTTTCTGTTAAGCCTTAAACTACGTCGTTTTCGTTTTGATCAAACTAAAATTACGTCGTTTTGTGGCCCGAATGGATACAATCATTCTGCAAAGGATCAAAACTACGTCGTTTTGACCAAAAGATGTCATATCATACCTTTTCAGAAGCATCTCATGTCTTTTCAAGTATTAGTACCCCATCCGAAGGGTCATCAACCCCTCCTATAAATAGATAGGGGGCAACCCATTTAATTCATTCATTTACAAGCATTCAAACATTACAAAGTTCATTTGTTTATTAGTTTTCATAGTTATTTTGAGAGAGAGTTCTAAACTTTTATTTGGTTCGTTGAGTATACTATATGGAGTGCTACTATAGTATACATTGTCATTGTATCATCAACTCTGACCATAGTATAGAGGGCATAATTGTCTTAAGGATATAGTACCAAGTACTAACCTTGACAAATTAAATTCTGCAATTTGAGATAAGTTAATATATATAGTATCCTTTCAGTTTCGCTAACGAAAAGGGAGGTGATGACTCGTTTTGCATAATTGAATACACGTACTCATATGTTATGTACGAAAAAGTATTTATATATTTTTTAAGCATTACTCCCTCCGTTTTTTAATATAGGTTGTTTTAGAGCTGCGCACAAATATTAAGGAAATGATTGTAAAGTATTAAATATAAATATAATATTAATTATCTATATTGCCATTGTATTGAAAAAAGAAAGTGTTATTTATTGGATATAAAATAACGAGAGAACCAAAGTTATACTCCCTCCGTTTCTTAATATAGTTCGTTTTAGAGAAATATTTTTGTTCCTAAATATAAGTCGTTTGAGAATTTCAAGTAAGCATTAATTGCTTAGTTTCTAATATTACCCCAAGTAATAAATATAATTTTGGTTCTCTCACTATTTTTTGCCCAATAAATAACAATCACTTCTTCCAATACAAGGGAAATATAGACAATTGATAGTATATTTAATGTTTTACAATCATTTTCTTAATACTTACTTAAAATTGTCATACGACTTATATTAAGGAACAAAAAAATTATTTCAAAAGACTTATATTAAAGAACGGAAAGAGTATTATTATGGAGAGATGTCTCATGCTCTCTTGCCCTGAACTCCCGTTCCCTCGTATATTATATCACATAAAAGGCCCAAAATATTGCATGCACATATTTAGCGAAACTCAAACAACAAACATATTGTATTATAGAAATTGCACAAAATTGGACACAAGGCGGACCACGATACGAATTCAAGGTTACCTTGGAGAAGGTGTATGTAATTCATACTAATAAGAACGATTACACAACAGCTGCTTCAATTCAAATGTCGAAGTTTCAACTCAAATGCTCAATCTACTTTACAGTTATGCGCTTCAGACGATTACACAACAGCTGCTTCCGATCTCTGCATAGCAGCTCAATTAGTAATCTTGAAGGATCTAATAACAGAAATATAAACCCATTTCGAATTAAAGAAATCTCTGTTGAAAAACATCCAAAAGAGACGCCGTATACACGCGCAATGGCCATTGTCAAATCCAACTTTGCTATTACCAATCACATGCGCGATGGCCACTGCGAATCCGCGTTTTGGCTCTTCAAATCAATGCCTCGTCGAAGCTCAGTTTCATGGACTGCGATGATATCTGGGTATTTGTTGAATAATAAGTTCGATTTAGCCCACCAGGTGTTTGAGAGAATGCCTGAGAGGAACTTAATTTCTTGTAATATGATGATTAGTGGGTTTGCTAACAATGGAAATCTTGGGGCTGCTAGGTTGTTGTTTGATCAAATGCCCGATAGGGATATTGATTCGTGGAATGCTATGTTATCGGGTTATACCCAGAATGGGTATGTTGATGAAGCGAGGGTGATTTTTGAGAGTATGCCGATAAAGAATTGTAAATCGTGGAATGTTTTACTTGAGGCTTATGTGCAGAATGGGCGGATAGAAGATGCTCATCGGTTGTTTGAATCAAAGTCAGATTGGGCGGTTGTTTCTTGGAATTGTTTGATGGGTGGATATGTGAGGAAGAAAAGGTTTGCTGATGCGAGGCAGATATTTGATAGAATGCGTGTGAGAGATGTAGTCTCGTGGAATACGATGATTTCGGGGTATGCCCAGGGTGGGGAATTGTTGGAAGCACAGAGGTTGTTTGATGAGTCTCCAAAACGAGATGTATTTACTTGGACAGCAATGGTATCTGGTTATGTGCAAAATGGAATGTTGGATGAAGCCAGAAAGATTTTTGATGCAATGCCCGAAAAGAATTCTGATTTATGGGGTGCAATGATTGCGGGGTATGCTCAAAGTGCTCATAGTGAAGAGGCTTTGCGTCTGTTTCTGGAGATGAAAAGAGATGGGGAAAATATTAATAGATCAACTTTTGCATGTGTATTGTGCACATGTGCTGATCTTGCTGCTTTAGAGTTGGGTAAGCAAGTACATGCAAGGACTGTTAAGGCGGGAATCGAGTCTGGGTGCTTTGTCGGGAATGCACTTCTTGCAATGTATTGCAAGTGCGGAAGCATATATGAAGCATATGACGTGTTTGAGGAAATTACGCATAAGGACGTTGTCTCGTGGAATACTATTCTGGCTGGTTATGCAAGGCATGGATTTGGCATGACCTGAGATTATATTTCCTGAGATTATAATCTCAAGACTATTAATTCTAGGATTAAATAGTCATACTCACATGCTTATTTTTATGGGATTATTCATTGATAACTTGAACATAATTAATTAAATTAATTAAAGAATTAGATAAAAAAATATTATATCATTACCAATAATAACATAATACTCCTTTTTACAATATAAAATCAACATCGGTTTTTAATTCATGATAATCATCAAAACTTACATATTTTTTAAGATTATTATTCTATACGGAGTTATTTGATTCCACAAACAACAGTAGTATGTGGTATAGTAGTATAATCCACAAAACTTTTAATTCCAACCAAAGGCCCGTTGATCATTGTTGAGTTTAATTTATAAAAAGGTTGAGGTTAATTTTGTCTACAAATTTTTAATCCTAAATAGTAGAAATTATAATACTTAGTATAACGTTGTATTAAATAATTCTCTATATTAAGTTATTTTATAATTCTTGGACTAATAGTTATGAGCTCAAATTTAAAATTTAAAAACAAGTAGGACACTGAATTAATAGTCGCATTTCAAATGTAATTCATTATTATAAATAAATATAGTCTAAATATTTTTGAGTTGACGAAGGCAGCACGTATCAAACCTGACTATGTCACAATGGTAACTAATTGTTTCCTTATTTTTTTGACTGGTAGTTTAGTGGCATGTCTTTTAAAATTATTTCATTATCCTTTATTTATCTGTGATGTCCATATCGTTCTGTTATATTAAAATAAGATTTTTTTAATACAACGAAATGAACAAATAGATAGGGGAGTTAGACGACCAGAGTAGCTCGATACTCGACTCGAGATCAGTTCGAAAATATGATCCAAAGTTCGAATTCGAAGTTGATTCGAGTCGAATATGATCCATACTCGTTTTCTGTTTAATGATACACGAGTCGAATTCGAGTATACCAATATTCGCTCAGATTAGGGTTCGAGTATTTTATTTTTTTTCGAACCATACTCGATACCTGCTCGATGGATCATAATCGAATACTGGTCTGATCCATACTAACAAGCTAAATATGTGATATTTGTAACAATTTTTATAATTTATAAAGTGTAGTATTAAATTGTGCAAGCTTGTACTTGAATAAATAAGTGAATTGATTGTCAATTCGTATTACATTCTTTGTAATTTCTTTACATAAATAAAAGGGGTAAAATGCAAAGTCGACCACTGAACTTTAAGGATTTTTGGGTATTGAGCCCTTTTCTTTTGGTCAACGCAAATTGAGCCCATTTTTATTAAAAAATTTGGACTTTGAGCCCCAGGCGCCACATGTGTGTTGACCTGCCTACATGGCGCTTACATGGCACACGTAGCAGATCTAACGTGAGCATTTTTTATTTTATTTTACACGTGGCAGAGCTGACGTGGCCGTTTTTGAAAATTTTCCCAAAATTATGTTGCTGCACAGATTCATACTAGGAACTTCCAATTTGAAACTTTGGTCCAATGACCACCCGAGAAACTTTGGTCCTTGTAAAATTATAACAGCTAGTCCTGGTTGCTCGGGTAGTCATTGGATCAAAGTTTCAAATTGGAGGTTCCTGGTTTGAATCTGTGCAACAACATAATTTTGGGAAAATTTTCAAAAATGGTCACGTCAGCTCTGCCACGTGTAAAATAAAATAAAAAATGCCCACGTTAGATCTGCTACGTGTGTCACGTAGGCAGGTCAACGCACATGTGGCGCCTGGGGCTCAAAGTCCAATTTTTTTAATAAAAAGGGGCTCAATTTGCGTTGACCAAAAGAAAAGGGCTCAATACCCAAAAATCCCTAAAGTTCAGTGGTCGACTTTGTATTTTACCCTAAATAAAAGTAAAAGACTTTTATATATAAATATTAGTTCAATAATCAATTTAGTATGTAGTGGTTCAGTATTAAGTGAAATGGTTCATATTCGAAACTCGATTTGAAGGCTCGTGAGTAACTCGTTTTGTAAACGAGTCGAGTACTTACGAGCCTAGTAGGTCCGAGTAATGATTCGAGTCGAATCGAGCGCAAAATAAGAAATTTCTTATCGAATTCGAGCTCAATTTTTTCGAGTCGAGCCGAATCTGAGCATTAGAGTGTTCGCTGATATTCAACTCGTTTTCACCCCTACATATAGACATCACAAATAAAGGAACAAAATCATGGTCCGTGGACAATTTTTATGTGGGGGTGGGGGTGGGAGTGGGGGTGGGAGTGGGGGTGGGGGTGGGGGTGGGGGTGGGGGTGGGCGTGGGGATGTGGGTGGGGATGGTACACACATATTGTTATTTTTGTAAATATAGTAACATTTAATATACAATAACAAAGTTACTTGAATTTAGTTTAAACAAATCAGATTTAGAAAGTTTAATGTACTTACTTGAAAAATCAGAATCTAGAAAATTAAAGATAAACGAATCCGAGTCCTTTGAATTCACAAAGTTTCCTTGAAGTAAATTATTCCCTCACTGGTGCTAAAGAATTTTTGAATAATTACTTCCCAAGATAAAACGGATTTCTAATTCTTAATTAGTAGCACTTCAAAATTAATAATTCTTCAAACACAATTTCTATGTTCTGTACTTGAACTTTACTATAATGATGAATAAGGAATGCTGCAAAATTGGAAAACAAATGAATGAAGGAATGCTCCTGGATAGACTATTTATCGGATAATTTCGCGACTGATCAAATGGGATATGCCCGTTGGCGCGCATCCATTCGTCAAAACGACGTAGTATCCGTGATGATAATAAATTAAACAAATTTTATCCAAAAAATTATATATATCACGACCCGACCCGCCTGACCCCGGACCCAGACCGGCCCGTCCGACCGACCGGTCCGTCGGCGGCGGCACGCGCGTGTGGATTCGAACCAAACCTTGTCTAGGTCCTCTCCCTTCCACAAAAGTGGGGTGCCCCTTAGGTCCCTTTCCATTATGCAAACATCCCATATATAAATTCTTCACCTTTCCCTCAAACTTTCTATGTGGGACAAGGCAAGTTACAACATTTCAAGTAGGTGACTTTGGAGTCAATTTTTTCATTCAATTCTTAATGGATTTGAACAAATAAATATACCACGTTATACTCCTCACGGAAGAGAACGCATTGGTGCATGGACCCGATATTTTTGGAGTGTGGATCCCACATTAAATTGAGCCTCAAAATGCTCTAATATTTATTTTTCAAACCCATTTCCAACAATCCCCCAGATGAATGTAAAATTGGCTTTACAACATGGGAAAAAAATTATGAATATGCAGACACTAGTTCGAGTACATGAGAAAAGATACTTTATCTGGTTAAGTAGCCTAGTGGCTTTGAACTTGCCCTAGTAAAATCTATCGGATTTACTTGACTAATCAGTAGACTTGATGTCTTTGAACTGTCAGCTTTTCATGTAAACCAAGACAATAGAATTCACAAAATATCTCTTCAGACATAGTTGGTTCTCACGTTTGTGTTCATTTTGGCCTTGAAACACCTCTTAGTTCCGTGAGTATATTAGAGAATTCAGCCTTCAAAATTCTCACAGAAGTGGCCCTTCTTACTCACATAGGTGACTTCTAATAAGAGTATCCTACAATACCCCACTTGAACGTATTTCAAGATATAAAAGTCATTAAAAGCGTAACTTATCCTGATTCTTGCGGCAGATGTGCACTGTCTCATCATAGGAATGATTAGGAGTAAATATATCCTCATTGCTTTACTGAGTACTACATAGTTCGGTTTGCCCATTGAACCTAGATCTTGGGATCTCCAGTCAACTAAGTTGGGTTGCCACTATGACGACTCTTATTTAAACAATAGGCTTTAAACCCATTGTAACAACCCCAAAATAGGTCCATACCATCCAACCCATTTGGAGTCGCCAAATACATGGTACAGAAAATAACTACAAATTTATTACAACAATTGTCGTACAAAATACAACAATACATATACGGTGAGTTTGGATACAAATATATACCAAATGTGACACATGTCCCAACCGTGGATAGCACCTCACAGTGACACCTTACATAAAGGTATAGTCAAAAACTGTTTTAGAAATTAAAATCTTTGGGAAGTGCTCAAGGAAACCTTCGTACATGGGAGGCCATGCGTCTAGGTTATGATAGATATCATATGGCCACAGAATTATCCTTGGTTGACCCAATAGACCCCAAAGAAAAACAAGAAGATTACTATCATATTCTTCCCAATGGTGAGTCTTCTCTTGACTTATCATTATCTCAACTGTCTCTAATTGAGAATTATACTTCAAACAAACACCAAGATTATATAGGTAGTGCTCGTAAATATACTCAGCAAGTGGATGAGCACATCCCTGTCTTATGATGATACGAGGTTGTATGTCATTAGATATCTTGTATGATAGTGACAAAACACCCTTCCAACGTTGGGTTCGCCTCACTCTCAACAGCTATAGACCACCGTTCTATTCCCCTGTTATCCCCCACTCGACCCAGCTACACTTTTATTACCTGAAAGGAATTGTGAAGCAAAGGGTGAGCACAACTAGCTCAGTTAAGAATATCATGACTAAAGATAATTAAATTATCAATAGCCTTCATCAGTAATAAATCAGAGATTTAGAACATATGTTAGATGATAAAAAATTTTAACCATAGTTACAACGGAACGAGCAATCCATTAGAAGAGTCAAATAGACTATAAAGTCTATTATCTTCTTGATGTTAAAAATCCACCAACAATGTTTTATCCCTGTAACATCAATCAATAATTCTGGTCCACAATCATATGAATAACTCATAATCATAACTGTAGTTCTAAATTGATCTTCTCATCCAGGACGAAGATAATTTTCATCACCTATCTTTACCTAAAACATCAAAGATCATGGTTACACCAAATCACATTTCCTGTTCATAATCATACTAATAACTTCATCTTTGCACTACGGCCAAAGATATTCATTTGTATCACCAATTAGTTATGTTCATCTCAACACTTGTTCATCTTTGCACTACTGGCCAAAGATATTCAACAACATGTCATCTTTACACTACGGGCCAAAGATATTCATCAACAGACCATCTTTGCACTACAGGCCAAAGATATTCATCTATAATTCATCTTTGCACTACAGGCCAAAGATATTCCTCAACAATTCATATTTGTACTACAGGCCAAATATATTAATATCTCAAAGAATATATAATCATTTTAAAATTTATATAAACCATAATTATAACCATGTTGATCATTTCACCTTTGCACTTAAGCTAAAGATATTCAATTATAAATTCAATGGTCATGATCATACCAGTCAACAATTCAACTTTGCACTACTGGCCAAAGAGAACCCATAGTCATGATCATACCAATAATCTACCGATCTTTACACTCAAGTAAAAAAGAAATATCATCATTAGGGTTATAAAAATGTTATATATGATAATAAAATCAATATAATCAACATATAGATTTAATTTTAAGAGTAATATTCATAAACCAACTATAATTTGGTCAGAAAAAGAAACCAATTTTGTCGTGAATAGTAACTCGTGAATAGTAACTCATGAATAGTAACTCGTGAATAGTAACCCCTACACAAAAAGATAGAAATTCTACAATAAAATACATACCAATATTTTGGTATAATGATATTGAAAGAATAATATTTCTTAAGCTTATAAATAATTTATTTTAATTGTTTACACTTTACTAAATAATGCATTTAATCATCCTAAAATGCCAAACTCTTAAGATTTCATCACCAATAACCAAAACCCTTATCAAAAATCTGTATATGACTCATATATGATATTCAAGCCATAAAATAATATTTTTCAATTTTCTTACCTCACATAACATATTTAATTCATTTACTCATAATTAGACTATTTTTATGAAAAAATACCAAATCAGTTCCAAAAATATTTTTTTCTGATATTTAGCAGAATATAGTCCCATATTGAACATATATTATTCTCAGAATTTTTAAAATTCATTTACTATTTTTCATATGGCCAAAACTGCCAAATATTTAGACATTTATCATAAATAATACTTTTATCCAAAAATTACAAAACTCACAGAGTATACTGATATTATATAGATATACTTCCAATAAAAATTTTATCAGTTTTGGAGTTAACCACAAGGAGTTATAAGCGGTTACTTTGAAAATAGTCATTCCCCGTAAAATTTATAACTCTTAATCAATACATCCAAAAATCACCATTTTTGGATACAATTAATAAAACTCATCAAAATATCATTTTAAATTTTTTCAGAATTTTCTGAAGGTCAAAAGAATTATGAACTGAAAAACATAATAACCCTTCAAATCCCTTACCTCAAGAGAGCAGTACTTTGGATGTAAAATCGGAGGAAACTTCAACTAAATAGCAACTCTCAAAGTATCTAATTACTCTCAAAAATATGCTTGATAATATAGAGAGAAAAAAAACTTATTTCTGTTGTGATTTTCAATTCTAACATAAGCACCTATTTATAGGAAAATGCTAGAACGTCAAAGGAGACTAAATAATAAAATATTATTATTATTATTTTTCACCTTCTATGCATGCCACCAACCAACTTTGAAAGCCATCAGCAATATTTGAATAAATTAGCAACCCACATGTTGTAAAACAAAAGTGGGTCCCACCCATAATTTAATAAAAATTATTTTATTTTTCGAAACTTCAAAAATTCATAAAAAAATAGCCCTTTTATTAGAAAATTTGAATCTCGTGGCTTTTTATAGGAAATTCAATTCTCTACAACTTTGCAGAAGAAAGTTTTTTCAAATTCCAAACAGAAATTAACCGAAATCTATAAACGGACGATTTTAGAAGCTATAATCAAATTTCAGTCAAGAAATGGGGTCCACCGACACACAAAACATGTGTTAATCATTTAATACAATAATAATACTCTTCCTCCTCATATACTCATATATCCTATATTCATTGTAAAACTATCACCATTATTATATTATTAAATATAATAATAAATTATTTTATCAAAAAAGATAAAATATCAGTTTTCAACAATTGTCACTTAAAAAATTTTCTCCATCTATATCCACATAAAATTAATATTTTCCTTATCATATAAATTAATAATTAATTATTCACAAATAATATTACAGAATCACAGTACTGGCAACCAGGCCGTTCCCAGGAAAGAGGGGGCTTTCCAATAAGAATTTCTCCTTACTGGCACGCAATTAGATGACCCAATCTCTCCTTAGACAGAACTTTCTAGACGTTGCCAATAATGCTATCTAATAATATTATTCAAATAATATGAATTATTGATCTGATAATAGAAAATACTGTGCAGCAACAATTATTGAAACAACAATAATATCAACGCAGCAATTATTGAATCAATAAAATAAAATATTGAACAGTAACTACTGTAACAATTATTCAGTAGTGCCTTCTTACGTAAGAATCAATAATTTCAAAAATACTGTGCAATACCGTGTGCTACTGTGCAATAACGCGTATTACTGTATTTTAACCACCGGGTATTCTAACAGTATTAACGGTAATAACTACGCCGTTAATTATAAAAACTCAATTTTTGTCGTTATCTTCATCCGACCGTTTTTCGTTATGGGGCCCACAAATAGCTGCACCGTCGTACGAATATTTCCCGACAGAAAGAATATTCCACGACCAACGAATATTCCCCGATAACAATGATTATTTTATAACCACTTGTTTATTTTGAAAATTTTTTATATCTCACCCATAACTTTAACTTTTTATCAATTTAACCATTTACTGAATTGTAATTATAAGAAAAATTGAATACTTTTATTCCATAAAATTCGGGGTCTTACAATCTCCCCTCCTTATGAAATTTCGTCCCCGAAATTTACGTACCTGGTATTTCGAAGAGTTGAGAATACCTTGCTTTCATTTCAGATTCTATCACTCAGATCATCATGATTTCTCCATTGCCATCTCCCATGATAACTTCATTTGGGTTCTTCACTTGTTGGGAAGTCATGACAACCGCCATCCCTCGAACTACCCGGCTTTGACTTGTCTGGGGCAGCATTTGGCGTCATCACTACCGTTGGAATATACTTTATTATAGGACATATTCCTCCCTCAACTGCCTCTTAGTACTCCTGATTCATGATCTGAATCATCAATCTTCGATCCATATCGGATTCAGGTTGACCGCTCTGTACAGGGTAATTCAAAACTCGATGCTGGGTTCTCCCAATTGTTTTTCAAAAAGAAAAATTCATATCATCTATTTTAACTTTGACGCCCCCAAAATAGGTCCAATCCATCCAACCCATTCTGAGTCGCCAAATACATGGTATAGAAAACAAACTACAACTTCAATAATACAATTGTCGTACAAAATACGACAACACATACTGTGAGTTTAAATACAAATATTGTCTTCTAGACAATATCCACACTCAAATAAATCCTCATTACAATTATTCAAACACTATTTTACAGAAATAGTGAGGACTGCTAAAATATCTTTCTAGAACCATCACTCCATACCCCGACTAGATCCTGCTATGTTCTCACCTCCTGAGAAGAAAAATGGAACAAAAAGGAAAAGGGTGAGCTCAACTAGCCCAGTAAAGAATATTATGACTAAGATAATATACAACAAATTATCGTTAGTCTTCAACAGGGAAAAATCTGATAGAATATAATCGACAACAAGTTTTAGATCAACAACTGCAGTGGAAACAGCAAACCATTAGAAGAGTCAAGTAGAGAAAAAATTCTACTATCTTCTAAGATTTAAAAGTCCATCATCAATATTTTATCCCTGTAACATCAATTAATAATCATCTTTATCCAAATATTCATCTTTGCACTACAGGCCAAAGATATTCATTTGTATCACCTGTCAATCATGTTCATCTCAACACCTGTTCATCTTTGCACTACAGGCCAAAGATATTCATCAAGTAGTCATACATCTTTGCACTACAGGCCAAAGATATTCAGTAATATCATCATTTAGGACTGAGGATGATGAAAAATATCTTAAAGAGAACGAATCCAGTGAGACAGAAGGACAAATATTAGGGATTCGTATAACAGTTTATCCAAGATCAATAATACTTCATAATAATCAATTGTGAAGCATAATTTAAAAATAAAGATCAAAACATGGATACAATCAAAGATAGTAACCATAATAGACATCTTGGACAAAAGAGAAAAATTTTATTTTTCGGTGAATAGTGCCGTATTCGTGAATAGTGCCGTATACGTGAATAGTAACGTATACGTGAATAGTAATCCCGACACAAAAAGTTCCAAATTTGATAAAAACTCATGTTGATATTTCAGCATAATGATATTGAAGAAAATAATATCATTTAAGAAGAAAATAATATCCCTTACGAATATTAAACGAAAATAATATTCATTACCAATATTAAACGAATATAATATTTCTCGCGAATATTGAACGAAATAAAATTTCTTATGAATATTAAACAGAAATAATATTCATACGAATACGAAAAATAATATCTCTTCAGAATGTGAAATAAATAATACCCCTTACCTCAAGATATCAGTACTTCTGGTTGGAATACCGGTATAAGGCTGAAAGAAACTTGCTCTGATGAATAGAAACTCTCAAAGTATCTAAATACTCACAAAACACACTCAACAATCTAGAGAGAGAAAGAGAGAAAACTTGTTTCTGGTGTGATTTTCAATTCTAACTTAGCCCTCTATTTATAGGAAAATTTTAGTAGGTTTGACCTGCAACCTGATGGCTTTACCTGCTACTATTCCCACCCACCACATTTGAAATATAATTCAGCACATTTCTTCACCAACCACAAGTGGGGCCCACCAATTCTAGAATTTTCCATCAAAATGATAAACTCCGAAAATTCAACAATTTCTGAACCAGTCATCTCGTAAAATTCATAATAAATCATACATTCTTTTTTAACGGTTCAAAATTTGTGGACATATACTCAACTTATATATGTATAACATATCCAAAAATTACCATGATCCAACGGTCGGATTAAAAATTATAACACCCGTAATATTTCTCAAAAACCCTAATTTGATTTTTAATACCTCCATTCCGATAAAAATACTGATAAAACACCTCAACATTAACTCCTTCATTTTTAACCACAATAAATATATCCAACATTTATATCCACATAAAATAAATATTTCCTTATCATATGAATCAATAATTAATTATTCACAAATAATATTACAGAATCACATTTATGACAACCAGGCCGTTCCCAGGAAAGAGGGGGCTTTCCAATAAGGATTTCTCCTTACTGGCGCGCAATTAGATGACCAAACCTCTCCTTAGACAGAACTTTCTAGACATTGCCAATAATGTTATCTAATAATATTATTCAAATAATATGAATTATTGTTCTGATAATGGAAAATACTGTGCAGCAACAATTATTGAAACAACAATAATATAAAATATCAACGCAGCAATTATTGAATCAATAAAATAAAATATTAAATAATAACTACTGTAACAATTATTGAGTAGTGCCTTCTTACGTAAGAATCAATAATTGGTGCAATACCGTGTGCTACACCGGGTATTCCAACAGTATTAACGGTAACAACTACGCCGTTATTTATAAATAACGTATACTTATCGTTTTCTTCATCCAATCACTTTCCGTTATGGGGCCCACACAAGGTTGCGCCGTCGTACGAATATTCCTCGACAGCAAGAATATTCCACGACCAAACGAATATTCCCTGACAAAATGAATATTTTATAACCACTTGCTTATTTTGTAAAATTTGCACATTTTACCCATAACCAAAGTATTATATCAAATTAACCCCTTATTATTCACAATAATATTTAGAGAAAATTTGATTTTATTCATTAATATGTTGGGGTCTTACAACCTCCCCTCCTTATGAAATTTCGTCCTCGAAATTGACGTACGTACCTGATGTTTCAAAAAGGTGATGATACCTCGCTTTCATTTCTGATTCCAACTCCTAGGTCATTTCTTCAATAGCATGGTTTCTCCACAAAACCTTAACTTATGGTATAACCTTCGTGCGTAGGATATGCTCTTTCCTATCCAAGATCTTAACATGTACCTCCTCGTACGTTAAATCTTCAGTTATCTCGTCTGGTTCTAACTCAATAATGTAGTTCGGGTCTTTAACATATTTACGAAGCATAGATATGTGAAAAATATTATGAACACGAGACATGCTTGGAGGTAATGCGAGTCTATATGCCACATTTCCTATTCGCTCAAGAATCTCAAATGGACCAACAAATCTTGGATTGAGCTTTCCTCTCTTCCCAAATCTTGTAACTCCCTTCCATGGTGCAACACGTAATAATACATGATCCCCAATATTAAATTCCACGTCCTTCCGATGAAGATCCGCATAACTCTTTTGTCGATTCTGTGCCGTTTGTATACGTTGTCGAATCGTTTGGATCTTCTCTGTAGTAATGCGTACCAACTCTGGTCCCAACAATGTTGCTTCACCCAACTCGTCCCAGCATACTGGAGAACGACATTTTCTTCCATACAACGCCTCGAATGGAGCCACACCTATGCTCGCCTGATAACTGTTGTTATAGGAGAATTCCACCAATGGTAGGTACTTATCCCAACTCCCTTTGAGATCTAGGACACAAAGTCTTAATAGATCTTCAAGAGTTTGAATAGTCCTCTTTGATTGTCCGTCCGTTTGAGGATGGTACGCTGAACCGAATCATAAATCTGTGCCCATAGCTTTCTGTAAGCTAACCCAAAATCGTGAAGTGAATCTTGGGTCACGATCCGAAACTATGGATACTGGCATGCCATGCAATCTCACAATCTCGTTCACGTACATACTAGCAAGACGTTCAAGGGAATAAGTCTCACGTATCGGCAAGAAATGAGCGGACTTGGTTAATCTATCAAAAATAACCCAAATCGCATCTATACCTTGAGAAACCTTGGGAAGACCCGTAACAAAATCCATAGTAATGTGTTCCCACTTCCATTTTGGAATCTCAAGTGGTTGCAATGGACCCTTTGGTACTTGATGCTCCACTTTTACACGTTGACAAGTTAAACATCTCGAGATAAACTCCGCGATCTCTCTTTTCATATTGCTCCACCAAAATGTATGTCGAAGATCGTGATACATTTTGGTACTCCCAGGATGGATTGCAAACGGTGTGTTGTGTGCCTCCATCATTATTCTATGCTTTAAGTCAAAATCGTTAGGAACACAAAGTCTGGAGTTGACTCGAAGTATTCCTTCTTCATCGATTCTTGCTTCTGGAATAGCACCTTCTTGCACTTTCTTCTTCATACGCATCAGCTCCATGTCCGTAGCTTGAGCAGCTTTAACTTTATCGATTAAAGTCGGTTCTACTCGTATATTTGATATCATCATGTGGGTATTTGGACCCTTCATCTCTATCTCCATCCTTTGCAAGTCATACAAAACGGGCCTTTGTATTAACAACATTGCACTCGTACCCGCATATGATCTTCTACTCAATGCGTCATCTACTACGTTTGCTTTTCCAGGATGATATTGGATGGTATGATCGTAATCTTTCAACAGCTCGAGCCAACGTCGCTGCCGCATGTTGAGTTCCTTTTGGGTGAAGAAATATTTGAGGCTTTTATGATCTGTATAAATCTCCACTTTCTCCTCATACAGGTAGTGTCTCCAGATCTTCAACGCGAAAACGACTGCTGCCAACTCCAAATCATGAGTAGGATAATTCCTCTCATATTCTTTGAGTTGTCGCGAGGCATAGGCTATGACTTTCCCATGTTGTATGAGAACACATCCTAACCCTTTGCCTGAAGCATCACTGTAGATAACAAATCCATCCGAACCAGATGGTATTGTCAGAACAGGTGCCGAAATGAGTCTCATCTTGAGTTCTTGGAAACTCTTCTTACATTCCTCACTCCATACGAATTTTGTATCTCTACGAGTCAGTTGCGTTAATGGAATAGCGATTCGAGAATATCCTTCAACGAATCTCTGATAATAACCAACTAAGCCTAGAAAGCTACATATTTCGATTACCGACTTAGATTGCTCTCAACTGTGACTCATATCCCAACCTTGGATAGCACGTCACAATGACACCTATCAGTTTACTATCGCATGAATATGGCGTCCCCTACGGAGAGTCTGGATTCGGTGTATTCCATAAAAGAAGTCACCAGATAGAGGCTCGGTTATCAACTTCTATAGTTAGATTTTTAACTCCTGAAGTTCAATAGGAGCCATTCAATATGAGATTTTAGAAATGGGTTTTGTACCGGGTTCAAAGTCGATACAAAATTCAATATCACGCTATGGGAGTAGGCCAAGAAATTTTTTAGGAAATACGTCAGGAAATTTACTAACAACAGAAATATCATTCAAATCTGACGTATTTTTGTTCAAGTCCATAACATGGCTAAGAAAGCATGACATCCGTTTTTCAATAAACGAATGACTTTACGGCTTGATATGAAAGAGTTTGAATTCAATGGTTTGGTTGCTTAAATTCGAATAACAGGTTGCTTAGGAATATGAAAACTAACAACCTTACAAAAGCAATCAATTTGGCATGATAAGTAGTTAACCAATCAATTTCTAAAATCACATCAAAAGTAAGTATCTTTAAAGAGATAAGGTCAACAGGTAATGTGATTGTGCCAACTTAGATTAAGCAAGATTTATAAACTGTAGATGTAACGAAGGTTTCACCCAACGGAGTTCCAACAGATAAGTTAAAGTTCAATTTCTCTGTAGTCAAGTTTAAACGTTGAGCACAAGCATGAGAGATAAAAGAATGGGTAGAACCGGTATCTAATAAAGTATAAACTTCGTAAGAATTCAAGATTAGCTTACCCATGATCACCTCGTTCGGGTTTCTCGCGTTTTGGCCAGTCACGACAAACGCCCTTCCAGGAACCGCTGATTTCGACTTATCCAAGACAACTTTTGGAGTCACCATCCCCGCTGAACTTGGTTTTACTACAGAACACTCTCGAGCTATATGACCCTCCTTTCCACAGTTATAACATACCTTGGATTGTTGTGGGCAGTTTGGGCTGATATGTCCCTCTTTCCCACATTTGTAACATACGACCGGTGGTCGTTCTCCTCCCCTAGAAACAGTTGATGTTTGTGATGACGTCTTCACGTTATCATTGTTGTACCTTTTCTTCTTAAAATCTCCTCCCGACTCGCTCCTTCAATTATCACGACCACGATTACCACCAGAGTGGTTACCGCTTTTGTCCGAATGTTTTCCTCCCTGCTGATTTTCATTGCTTCGATGACTGCCGCCACCGGTATGACCCTGGTTGTGGTCCCTCGGTTGCACATACTCATTATCTCGCTCTAATAATTGAGCCCTGTTTACAACATCTGAATATAAAGAAAATTTATGAGAGATAAGATATTGTCGAATCTCGGGTTTTAAACCTCTCAGAAACATCCTTGTCATTCGTTCCTCATTCTCGACCAAATGAGGTGCAAACCTGGATAACTCTGCAAACTTCGCCTCGTACTGGGACACTGTCATGTTATTTTGTTCCAGTCTAATAAACTCTACCTCCTTCATATGACGAATACTTTCAGGAAAGTAGTTGTCATTGAACAGTTTTTGAAATGTTTCCCAGGACATGTTGAGTGCGTCAGGCTGGGTACGCTTCACAGACTCCCACCAGTAGTCTGCCTCACCGCGGAACATAAAGGTGGCGAATGGAACCTTCTGTTCCTCCGTGCATCCCAAGACATCGAATATCTTGGTAATTTACTTGACCCACGTTTCTGCCATGATCGGATCCGGCTTTCCCTTAAATTCTGGTGGTCCCAATTCTTTGAACTGCTTAGCTGTGACAAACCGCGCGTTATCATTTCCACCCGTATTCTGCACACGAGTCTCCCTCGTCTGATTTTGCATGAACTGCAAAAAGCTCCTAAACATTCCATCATTCATCGTTTGCTCGGTAACGTTGTTTACAGGAGGAATATTGCCTTCCTGTTGCACGTTCCCCTGGGTGGTGATCAAAGGTGTCTCCACGGTCTGATTTACTCCATTATTAACGTTCTCAGCTGCCATTCTTAAATACTGCCATAAAATAAGGGTTAATAGTCATGTCATATATTATCCCTATACTCTGACCGACCAAATAAACACCAAATAAACTTAGTCAGGTCATACTAGCGAAGGAATTCCCCGTCTCTCTCCTCCTAGTTCTTGTCTCATATCTCAGCCAGAGATCATATCCCTAAGCTCTGATACCAATTGTGACGCCCCCAAAATAGGTATACAACACCCATTCTGAGTCGCCAAATACATGGTACAGAAAGCAAACTACAACTTCAATAATACAATTGTCGTGCAAAATACGACAACACATACTGTGAGTTTAAATACAAATATTGTCTTCTAGACAATATCCACACTCAAATAAATCCTCATTACAATTATTCAAACACTATTTTACAGAAATAGTGAGGACTGCTAAAACATCTTTCTAGAACCATCACTCCATACCCCGACTAGATCCTGCTATGTTCTCACCTCCTGAGAAGAAAAATGGAACAAAAAGGAAAAGGGTGAGCTCAACTAGCCCAGTAAAGAATATTATGACTAAGATAATATACAACAAATTATCGTTAGTCTTCAACAGGGAAAAATCTGATAGAATATAATCGACAACAAGTTTTAGATCAACAACTGCAGCGGAAACAGCAAACCATTAGAAGAGTCAAGTAGAGAAAGAATTCTACTATCTTCTAAGATTTAAAAGTCCATCATCAATATTTTATCCCTGTAACATCAATTAATAATCATCTTTATCCAAATATTCATCTTTGCACTACAGGCCAAAGATATTCATTTGTATCACCTGTCAGTCATGTTCATCTCAACACCTGTTCATCTTTGCACTACAGGCCAAAGATATTCATCAAGTAATCATACATCTTTGCATTACAGGCCAAAGATATTCAGTAATATCATCATTTAGGACTGAGGATGATGAAAAATATCTTAAAGAGAACGAATCCAGTGAGACAGAAGGACAAATATTAGGGATTCGTATAACAGTTTATCCAAGATCAATAATACTTCATAATAATCAATTGTGAAGCAGAATTCAAAAATAAAGATCAAAACATGGATACAATCAAAGATAGTAACCATAATAGACATCTTGGACAAAAGAGAAAAATTTTATTTTTCGGTGAATAGTGCCGTATTCGTGAATAGTGCCGTATACGTGAATAGTAACGTATACGTGAATAGTAACCCCGACACAAAAAGTTCCAAATTTGATAAAAACTCATGTTGATATTTCAGCATAATGATATTGAAGAAAATAATATCATTTAAGAAGAAAATAATATCCCTTACAATATTAAACGAAAATAATATCATTACCAATATAATATTCTGAATATGAAATCTTATTCAGTAATATTCATAGATACGAAAATAATATCTCTTGAAGAAATAAATAATACCCTTACCTCAAGATATCAGTACTTCTGGTCGGAATACCGGTATAAGGCTGAAAGAAACTTGCTCTGATGAATAGAAACTCTCAAAGTATCTAAATACTCACAAAATACACTCAATAATCTAGAGAGAGAAAGAGAGAAAACTTGTTTCTGGTGTGATTTTCAATTCTAACTTAGCCCTCTATTTATAGGAAAATTTTAGTAGGTTTGACCTGCAACCTGATGGCTTTACCTGCTACTATTCCCACCCACCACATTTGAAATATAATTCAGCACATTTCTTCACCAACCACAAGTGGGGCCCACCAATTCTAGAATTTTCCATCAAAATGATAAACTCCGAAAATTCAACAATTTCTGAACCAGTCATCTCGTAAAATTCATAATAAATCATACGTTCATTTTTAACGGTTCAAAATTTGTGGACATATACTCAACTTATATATGTATAACATATCCAAAAATTACCACGATCCAACGGTCGGATTAAAAATTATAACACCCGCAATATTCTCAAAAACCCTGATTTTTAATACCTCCATTCCGATAAAAATACTGATAAAACACCTCAACATTAACTCCTTCATTTTTAACCACAAAAATATATCCCTCATTTATATCCACATAAAATAAATATTTCCTTATCATATGAATCAATAATTAATTATTCACAAATAATATTACAGAATCACATTTATGACAACCAGGCCGTTCCCAGGAAAGAGGGGGCTTTCCAATAAGGATTTCTCCTTACTGGCGCGCAATTAGATGACCAAACCTCTCCTTAGACAGAACTTTCTAGACATTGCCAATAATGTTATCTAATAATATTATTCAAATAATATGAATTATTGATCTGATAATGGAAAATACTGTGCAGCAACAATTATTGAAACAACAATAATATAAAATATCAACGCAGCAATTATTGAATCAATAAAATAAAATATTGAATAATAACTACTGTAACAATTATTGAGTAGTGCCTTCTTACGTAAGAATCAATAATTGGTGCAATACCGTGTGCTACACCGGGTATTCCAACAGTATTAACGGTAACAACTACGCCGTTATTTATAAATAACTTATACTTGTCGTTTTCTTCATCCAATCGCTTTCCGTTATGGGGCCCACACAAGGCTGCGCCGTCGTACGAATATTCCCCGACAGCAAGAATATTCCACGACCAAACGAATATTCCCGACAAAATGAATATTTTATAACCACTTGCTTATTTTGCAAAATTTGCACATTTCACCCATAACCAAAGTATTATATCAAATTAACCCCTTATTATTCACAATAATATTTAGAGAAAATTTGATTTTATTCATTAATAAGTTGGGGTCTTACAACCTCCCCTCCTTATGAAATTTCGTCCTCGAAATTGACGTACGTACCTGATGTTTCAAAAAGGTGAGGATACCTCGCTTTCATTTCTGATTCCAACTCCCAGGTCATTTCTTCAATAGCATGGTTTCTCCACAAAACCTTAACTTGTGGTATAACCTTCGTGCGTAGGACATGCTCTTTCCTATCCAAGATCTTAACAGGTACCTCCTCGTACGTTAAATCTTCAGCTATCTCGTCTGGTTCTAACTCAATAATGTGGTTCGGGTCTTTAACATATTTACGAAGCATAGATATGTGAAAAACATTATGAACACGAGACATGCTTGGAGGTAATGCGAGTCTATATGCCACATTTCCTATTCGCTCAAGAATCTCAAATGGACCAACAAATCTTGGATTGAGCTTTCCTCTCTTCCCAAATCTTGTAACTCCCTTCCATGGTGCAACACGTAATAATACATGATCCCCAATATTAAATTCCACGTCCTTCCGATGAAGATCCGCATAACTCTTTTGTCGATTCTGTGCCGTTTGTATACGTTGTCGAATCGTTTGGATCTTCTCTGTAGTAATGCGTACCAACTCTGGTCCCAACAATGTTGCTTCACCCAACTCGTCCCAGCATACTGGAGAACGACATTTTCTTCCATACAACGCCTCGAATGGAGCCACACCTATGCTTGCCTGATAACTGTTGTTGTAGGAGAATTCCACCTTATCCCAACTCCCTTTGAGATCTAGGACACAAAGTCTTAATAGATCTTCAAGAGTTTGAATAGTCCTCTTTGATTGTCCGTCCGTTTGAGGATGGTATGCTGAACTGAATCGTAAATCCGTGCCCATAGCTTTCTGCAAGCTAACCCAAAATCGTGAAGTGAATCTTGGGTCACGATCCGAAACTATGGATACTGGCATGCCATGCAATCTCACAATCTCGTTCACGTACATACTAGCAAGACGTTCAAGGGAATAAGTCTCACGTATCGGCAAGAAATGAGCGGACTTGGTTAATCTATCAACAATAACCCAAATCGCATCTATGCCTTGAGAAACCTTGGGAAGACCCGTAACAAAATCCATAGTAATGTGTTCCCACTTCCATTTGGAATCTCAAGTGGTTGCAATGGACCCTTTGGTACTTGATGCTCCGCTTTTACACGTTGACAAGTTAAACATCTCGAGATAAACTCCGCGATCTCTCTTTTCATATTGCTCCACCAAAATGTATGTCGAAGATCGTGATACATTTTGGTACTCCCAGGATGGATTGCAAACGGTGTGTTGTGTGCCTCCATCATTATTCTATGCTTCAAGTCAAAATCGTTAGGAACACAAAGTCTGGAGTTGACTCGAAGTATTCCTTCTTCATCGATTCTTGCTTCTGGAATAGCACCTTCTTGCACTTTCTTCTTCATACGCATCAGCTCCATGTCCGTAGCTTGAGCAGCTTTAACTTTATCGATTAAAGTCGGTTCTACTCGTATATTTGATATCATCATGTGGGTACTTGGAGCCTTCATCTCTATCTCCATCCTTTGCAAGTCATACAAAATGGGCCTTTGTGTTAACAACATTGCACTCGTACCCGCATATGATCTTCTACTCAATGCGTCAGCTACTACGTTTGCTTTTCCAGGATGATATTGGATGGTATGATCGTAATCTTTCAACAGCTCGAGCCAACGTCGCTGCCGCATGTTGAGTTCCTTTTGGGTGAAGAAATATTTGAGGCTTTTATGATCTGTATAGATCTCCACTTTCTCCCCATACAGGTAGTGTCTCCAGATCTTCAACGCAAAAACGACTGCTGCCAACTCCAAATCATGAGTAGGATAATTCCTCTCATATTCTTTGAGTTGTCGTGAGGCATAGGCTATGACTTTCCCATGTTGCATGAGAACACATCCTAACCCTTTGCCTGAAGCATCGCTGTAGATAACAAATCCATCCGAACCAGATGGTATTGTCAGAACAGGTGCCGAAATGAGTCTCCTCTTGAGTTCTTGGAAACTCTTCTCGCATTCCTCACTCCATACGAATTTTGTATCTTTACGAGTCAGCTGAGTTAACGGAAGTAGCGATTCGAGAAAATCCTTCACGAATCTCCGATAATAACCAGCTAAGCCTAGAAAGCTACATATTTCGATTACCGACTTAGATTGCTCTCAACTGTGACTCATATCCCAACCTTGGATAGCACGTCACAATGACACCTATCAGTTTACTATCGCACGAATATGGCGTCCCCTACGGAGAGTCTGGATTCGGTGTATTCCATAAAAGAAGTCACCAGATAGAGGCTCGGTTATCAACTTCTATAGTTAGATTTTTAACTCCTGAAGTTCAATAGGAGCCATTCAATATGAGATTTTAGAAATGGGTTTTGTACCGGGTTCAAAGTCGATACAAAATTCAATATCACGCTATGGGAGTAGGCCAAGAAATTTTTTAGGAAATACGTCAGGAAATTTACTAACAACAGAAATATCATTCAAATCTGACGTATTTTTGTTCAAGTCCATAACATGGCTAAGAAAGCTTGACATCCGTTTTTCAATAAACGAATGACTTTACGGCTTGATATGAAAGAGTTTGACTTCAATGGTTTGGTTGCTTAAATTCGAATAACAGGTTGCTTAGGAATATGAAAACTAACAACCTTACAAAAGCAATCAATTTGGCATGATGAGTAGTTAACCAATCAATTCCTAAAATCACATCAAAAGCAAGTATCTTTAAAGAGATAAGGTCAACAGGTAATGTGATTGTGCCAACTTGGATCAAGCAAGATTTATAAACTGTAGATGTAACGAAGGTTTCACCCAACGGAGTTCAACAGATAAGTTAAAGTCAATTTCTCTGGAGTCAAGTTTAAACGTTGAGCACAAGCAGGAGAGATAAAAGAATGGGTAGAACCGGTATCTAGTAAAGTATAAACTTCGCAAGAATTCAAGATTAGCTTACCCGTGATCACCTCGTTCGGGTTTCTCGCGTTTTGGCCAGTCACGACAAACGCCCTTCCAGGAACCGCTGATTTCGACTTATCCGGGACAACTTTTGGAGTCACCATCCCCGCTGAACTTGGTTTTGCTACAGAACACTCTCGAGCTATATGACCCTCCTTTCCACAGTTATAACATACCTTGGATTGTTGTGGGCAGTTTGGGCTGATATGTCCCTCTTTCCCACATTTGTAACATACGACCGGTGGTCGTTCTCCTCCCCTAGAAACAGTTGATGTTTGTGCTGACGTCTTCACGTTATCATTGTTGTACCTTCTCTTCTTGAAATCTCCTCCCGACTCGCTCCTTCTATTATCACGACCACGATTACCACCAGAGTGGTTACCGCTTTTGTCCGAATGTTTTCCTCCCTGCTGGTTTTCATTGCTTCGATGACTGCCGCCACCGGTATGACCCTGGTTGTGGTCCCTCGGTTGCACATACTCATTATCTCGCTCTAATAATTGAGCCCTGTTTACAACATCTGAATATAAAGAAAATTTATGAGAGATAAGATATTGTCGAATCTCGGGTTTTAAACCTCTCAGAAACATCCTTGTCATTCGTTCCTCATTTTCGACCAAATGAGGTGCAAACCTGGATAACTCTGCAAACTTCGCCTCGTACTGGGACACCGTCATGTTGTTTTGTTCCAGTCTAATAAACTCTACCTCCTTCATATGACGAATACTTTCAGGAAAGTACTTGTCATTGAACAGTTTTTGAAATGTTTCCCAGGACATGTTGAGTGCGTCAGGCTGGGTACGCTTCACAGACTCCCACCAGTAGTCTGCCTCACCGCGGAACATAAAGGTGGCGAATGGAACCTTCTGTTCCTCCGTGCATCCCAAGACATCGAATATCTTGGTAATTTGCTTGACCCACGTTTCCGCCATGATCGGATCCGGCTTTCCCTTAAATTCTGGTGGTCCCAATTCTTTGAACTGCTTAGCTGTGACAAACCGCGCGTTATCATTTCCACCCGTATTCTGCACACGAGTCTCCCTCGTCTGATTTTGCATGAACTGCAAAAAGCTCCTAAACATTCCATCATTCATCGTTTGCTCGGTAACGTTGTTTACAGGAGGAATATTGCCTTCCTGTTGCACGTTCCCCTGGGTGGTGATCAAAGGTGTCTCCACGGTCTGATTTACTCCATTATTAACGTTCTCAGCTGCCATTCTTAAATACTGCCATAAAACAAGGGTTAATAGTCATGTCATATATTATCCCTATACTCTGACCGACCAAATAAACACCAAATAAACTTAGTCAGGTCATACTAGCGAAGGAATTCCCCGTCTCTCTCCTCCTAGTTCTTGTCTCACATCTCAGCCAGGGATCATATCCCTAAGCTCTGATACCAACTGTGACGCCCCCAAAATAGGTATACAACACCCATTCTGAGTCGCCAAATACATGGTACAGAAAACAAACTACAACTTCAATAATACAATTGTCGTGCAAAATACGACAACACATACTGTGAGTTTAAATA
Source organism: Panax notoginseng (assembly GCA_016801055.1). Lineage (NCBI taxonomy): Eukaryota > Viridiplantae > Streptophyta > Magnoliopsida > Apiales > Araliaceae > Panax > Panax notoginseng. The sequence continues at coordinate 202,387,959 of CM029016.1, forward strand.
CAAATATTGTCTTCTAGACAATATCCACACTCAAATAAATCCTCATTACAATTATTCAAACACTATTTTACAGAAATAGTGAGGACTGCTAAAACATCTTTCTAGAACCATCACTCCATACCCCGACTAGATCCTGCTATGTTCTCACCTCCTGAGAAGAAAAATGGAACAAAAAGGAAAAGGGTGAGCTCAACTAGCCCAGTAAAGAATATTATGACTAAGATAATATACAACAAATTATCGTTAGTCTTCAACAGGGAAAAATCTGATAGAATATAATCGACAACAAGTTTTAGATCAACAACTGCAGCGGAAACAGCAAACCATTAGAAGAGTCAAGTAGAGAAAGAATTCTACTATCTTCTAAGATTTAAAAGTCCATCATCAATATTTTATCCCTGTAACATCAATTAATAATCATCTTTATCCAAATATTCATCTTTGCACTACAGGCCAAAGATATTCATTTGTATCACTTGTCAGTCATGTTCATCTCAACACCTGTTCATCTTTGCACTACAGGCCAAAGATATTCATCAAGTAATCATACATCTTTGCACTACAGGCCAAAGATATTCAGTAATATCATCATTTAGGACTGAGGATGATGAAAAATATCTTAAAGAGAACGAATCCAGTGAGACAGAAGGACAAATATTAGGGATTCGTATAACAGTTTATCCAAGATCAATAATACTTCATAATAATCAATTGTGAAGCAGAATTCAAAAATAAAGATCAAAACATGGATACAATCAAAGATAGTAACCATAATAGACATCTTGGACAAAAGAGAAAATTTTATTTTTCGGTGAATAGTGCCGTATTCGTGAATAGTGCCGTATACGTGAATAGTAACGTATACGTGAATAGTAATCCCGACACAAAAAGTTCCAAATTTGATAAAAACTCATGTTGATATTTCAGCATAATGATATTGAAGAAAATAATATCATTTAAGAAGAAAATAATATCCCTTACGAATATTAAACGAAAATAATATTCATTACCAATATTAAACGAATATAATATTTCTCGCGAATATTGAACGAAATAAAATTTCTTATGAATATTAAACAGAAATAATATTCATACGAATACGAAAATAATATCTCTTCAGAATGTGAAATAAATATACCCCTTACCTCAAGATATCAGTACTTCTGGTTGGAATACCGGTATAAGGCTGAAAGAAACTTGCTCTGATGAATAGAAACTCTCAAAGTATCTAAATACTCACAAAACACACTCAATAATCTAGAGAGAGAAAGAGAGAAAACTTGTTTCTGGTGTGATTTTCAATTCTAACTTAGCCCTCTATTTATAGGAAAATTTTAGTAGGTTTGACCTGCAACCTGATGGCTTTACCTGCTACTATTCCCACCCACCACATTTGAAATATAATTCAGCACATTTCTTCACCAACCACAAGTGGGGCCCACCAATTCTAGAATTTTCCATCAAAATGATAAACTCCGAAAATTCAACAATTTCTGAACCAGTCATCTCGTAAAATTCATAATAAATCATACGTTCATTTTTAACGGTTCAAAATTTGTGGACATATACTCAACTTATATATGTATAACATATCCAAAAATTACCACGATCCAACGGTCGGATTAAAAATTATAACACCCGCAATATTTCTCAAAAACCCTAATTTGATTTTTAATACCTCCATTCCGATAAAAATACTGATAAAATACCTCAACATTAACTCCTTCATTTTTAACCACAATAAATATATCCAACATTTATATCCACATAAAATAAATATTTCCTTATCATATGAATCAATAATTAATTATTCACAAATAATATTACAGAATCACATTTATGACAACCAGGCCGTTCCCAGTAAAGAGGGGGCTTTCCAATAAGGATTTCTCCTTACTGGCGCGCAATTAGATGACCAAACCTCTCCTTATACAGAACTTTCTAGACATTGCCAATAATGTTATCTAATAATATTATTCAAATAATATGAATTATTGTTCTGATAATGGAAAATACTGTGCAGCAACATTATTGAAACAACAATAATATAAAATATCAACGCAGCAATTATTGAATCAATAAAATAAAATATTGAATAATAACTACTGTAACAATTATTGAGTAGTGCCTTCTTACGTAAGAATCAATAATTGGTGCAATACCGTGTGCTACACCGGGTATTCCAACAGTATTAACGGTAACAACTACGTTGTTATTTATAAATAACGTATACTTGTCGTTTTCTTCATCCAATCGTTTTCCGTTATGGGGCCCACACAAGGCTGCGCCGTCGTACGAATATTCCCCGACAGCAAGAATATTCCACGACCAAACGAATATTCCCTGACAAAATGAATATTTTATAACAACTTGCTTATTTTGCAAAATTTGCACATTTTACCCATAACCAAAGTATTATATCAAATTAACCCATTATTATTCACAATAATATTTAGAGAAAATTTGATTTTATTCATTAATAAGTTGGGGGTCTTACATTAGCCTTCTTAGATCGGACATCTCTTTCCACAATATCCACGTGTCGTGCGGCTTTTGCCCATGCATCACTTATTCTCACTCGTTCAGTTTTTTTTTCTTCTTTCAGCTCAGATTCCATCTTTATCATCTTATACTTTGCCAAAGAATGCTTCTGTTCAAGCATCACATATCGGGTAACACAAGTTTGAATTGTTGCATCCTTTTGTTCCACGACCGCCTGTCGTTCTTCAGCCTGCTCTTCTAACTCATGAATGCGATTTTGAAATTCTACATTTTGATCATATAATACCTCTAATAAACTTTCCTCAGGTATCTCTTCTTCCTCTTCTTCCTCACTCTTAGCTGTTACCTCTGAGACTATCTCAGGTGCAACTATCAATTCTTCACTCACCACATGGATATCTCTAATTCCTTCTTCGTCTGACATCACATTATTATAGTTAGTGATTAGAGGTATCCCCACAGTCTCATTCACTCCATTGTTAGCATTCTCAGCTGCCATTATCAAATACTGCCATAAAATAAGGGTTAATTAAACAAATTAATATATCACATAATATCCCGATATTATGACTAACCAACAAATAAGCTTAGGTAGGACACACTAGCGAAGGATTTACTCATCTCTCCCCTCCTAGTTATATTCCCCGATCTCCGCCAGAGATCATATCCCTAAGCTCTGATACCAAATGTAACAACCCCAAAATAGGTCCATACCATCCAACCCATTTGGAGTCGCCAAATACATGGTACAGAAAATAACTACAAATTTATTACAACAATTGCCATACAAAATACAACAACACATATACGGTGAGTTTGGATACAAATATATACCAAATGTGACACATGTCCCAACCGTGGATAGCACCTCACAGTGACACCTTACATAAAGGTATAGTCAAAAACTGTTTTAGAAATTAAAATCTTTGGGAAGTGCTCAAGGAAACCTTCGTACATGGGAGGCCATGCGTCTAGGTTATGATAGATATCATATGGCCACAGAATTATCCTTGGTTGACCCAATAGACCCCAAAGAAAAATAAGAAGATTACTATCATATTCTTCCCAATGGTGAGTCTTCTCTTGACTTATCATTATCTCCACTATCTCTAATTGAGAATTATACTTCAAATAAACACCAATATTATATAGGTAGCGCTCGTAAATATACTCAGCAAGTGGATGAGCACATCCCTGTCTTATGATGACACGAGGTTGTATGTCATTAGACATCTTGTATGATAGAGACAAAACACCCTTCCAACGTTGGGTTCGCCTCACCCTCAACAGCTATAGACCACCGTTCTATTCCCCTATTATCCCCCACTCAACCCAGCTACACTTTTATTACCTGAAAGGAATTGTGAAGCAAAGGGTGAGCACAACTTGTGACGCCCCCAAAATAGGTCCAATCCATCCAACCCATTCTGAGTCGCCAAATACATGGTACAGAAAAGAAACTACAACTTCAATAATACAATTGTCGTACAAAATATGACAACACATACTGTGAGTTTAAATACAAATATTGTCTTCTAGACAATATCCACACTCAAATAAATCCTCATTACAATTATTCAAACACTATTTTACAGAAATAGTGAGGACTGCTAAAACATCTTTCTAGAACCATCACTCCATACCCCGACTAGATCCTGCTATGTTCTCACCTCCTGAAAAGAAAAATGGAACAAAAAGGAAAAGGGTGAGCTCAACTAGCCCAGTAAAGAATATTATGACTAAGATAATATACAAAAAATTATCGTTAGTCTTCAACAGGGAAAAATCTGATAGAATATAATCGACAACAAGTTTTAGATCAACAACTGCAGCGGAAACAACAAACCATTAGAAGAGTCAAGTAGAGAAAAAATTCTACTATCTTCTAAGATTTAAAAGTCTATCATCAATATTTTATCCCTGTAACATCAATTAATAATCATCTTTATCCAAATATTCATCTTTGCACTACAGGCCAAAGATATTTATTTGTATCACCTGTCAGTCATGTTCATCTCAACACCTGTTAATCTTTGCACTACAGGCCAAAGATATTCATCAAGTAATCATACATCTTTGCACTATAGGCCAAAGATATTCATTAATATCATCATTTAGGACTGAGGATGATGAAAAATATCATAAAGAGAACGAATCCACTGAGACAGAAGGACAAATAGTAGGGATTCGTATAACAGTTTATCCAAGATCAATAATACTTCATAATAATCAATTGTGAAGCAGAATTCAAAAATAAAGATCAAAACATGGATACAATCAAAGATAGTAACCATAATAGACATCTTGGACAAAAAGGAAAAATTTTATTTTTCGGTGAATAGTGCCGTATACGTGAATAGTGCCGTATACGTGAATAGTAATCCCGACACAAAGTTTTAAATTTGATAAAAACTCATATCAATATTTCAGCATAATGATATTGAAGAAAATAATATCATTTAAGAAGAAAATAATATCCCTTACCTAAAGATATCAGTACTTCTGGTCGGAGTACCGGTATAAGGCTGAAAGAAACTTGCTCTGATGAATAGAAACTCTCAAAGTATCTAAATACTCACAAAATACACTCAATAATCTAGAGAGAGAAAGAGAGAAAACTTATTTCTGGTGTGATTTTCAATTCTAACTTAGCCCTCTATTTATAGGAAAATTTTAGTAGGTTTGACCTGCAACCTGATGGCTTTACCTGCTACTATTCCCACCCACCACATTTGAAATATAATTCAGCACATTTCTTCACCAACCACAAGTGGGGCCCACCAATTCTAGAATTTTCCATCAAAATGATAAACTCTGAAAATTCAACTATTTCTGAACCAGTCATCTCGTAAAATTCATAATAAATCATACGTTCCTTTTTAACGGTTCAAAATTTGTGGACATATACTCAACTTATATATGTATAACATATCCAAAAATTACCATGATCCAACGGTCGGATTAAAAATTATAACACCCGTAATATTTCTCAAAAACCCTAATTTGATTTTTAATACCTCCATTCCGATAAAAATACTGATAAAACACATCAACATTAACTCCTTCATTTTTAACCACAATAAATATATCCAACATTTATATCCACATAAAATAAATATTTCCTTATCATATGAATCAATAATTAATTATTCACAAATAATATTACATAATCACATTTATGACAACCAGGCCGTTCCCAGTAAAGAGGGGGCTTTCCAATAAGGATTTCTCCTTACTGGCGCGCAATTAGATGACCAAACCTCTCCTTAGACAGAACTTTCTAGACATTGCCAATAATGTTATCTAATAATATTATTCAAATAATATGAATTATTGTTCTGATAATGGAAAATACTGTGCAACAACAATTATTGAAACAACAATAATATAAAATATCAACGCAGCAATTATTGAATCAATAAAATAAAATATTGAACAATAACTACTGTAACAATTATTGAGTAGTGCCTTCTTACGTAAGAATCAATAATTGGTGCAATACTGTGTGCTACACCGGGTATTCCAACAGTATTAACGGTAACAACTACGCCGTTATTTATAAATAACGTATACTTGTCGTTTTCTTCATCCAATCTCTTTCCGTTATGGGGCCCACACAAGGCTGCGCCGTCGTACGAATATTCCCCGACAGCAAGAATATTCCACGACCAAACGAATATTCCCTGACAAAATGAATATTTTATAACCACTTGCTTATTTTGCAAAATTTACACATTTTACCCATAACCAAAGTATTATATCAAATTAACCCCTTATTATTCACAATAATATTTAGAGAAAATTTGATTTTATTCATTAATAAGTTGGGGTCTTACACAACTAGCTCAGTAAAGAATATCATGACTAAAGATAATTAAATTATCAATAGCCTTCATCAGTAATAAATCAGAGATTTAGAACATATGTTAGATGATAAAAAATTTTAACCATAGTTACAACGGAACGAGCAATCCATTAGAAGAGTCAAATAGACTATAAAGTCTATTATCTTCTTGATGTTAAAAATCCACCAACAATGTTTTATCCCTGTAACATCAATCAATAATTCTGGTCCACAATCATATGAATAACTCATAATCATAACTGTAGTTCTAAATTGATCTTCTCATCCAGGACGAAGATAATTTTCATCACCTATCTTTACCTAAAACATCAAAGATCATGGTTACACCAAATCACATTTCCTGTTCATAATCATACTAATAACTTCATCTTTGCACTACGGCCAAAGATATTCATTTGTATCACCAATTAGTTATGTTCATCTCAACACTTGTTCATCTTTGCACTACTGGCCAAAGATATTCAACAACATGTCATCTTTGCACTACGGGCCAAAGATATTCATCAACAGACCATCTTTGCACTACAGGCCAAAGATATTCATCTATAATTCATCTTTGCACTACAGGCCAAAGATATTCCTCAACAATTCATATTTGTACTACAGGCCAAATATATTAATATCTCAAAGAATATATAATCATTTTAAAATTTATATAAACCATAATTATAACCATGTTGATCATTTCACCTTTGCACTTAAGCTAAAGATATTCAATTATAAATTCAATGGTCATGATCATACCAGTCAACAATTCAACTTTGCACTACTGGCCAAAGAGAACCCATAGTCATGATCATACCAATAATCTACCCATCTTTACACTCAAGTAAAAAAGAAATATCATCATTAGGGTTATAAAAATGTTATATATGATAATAAAATTAATATAATCAACATATAGATTTAATTTTAAGAGTAATATTCATAAACCAACTATAATTTGGTCAGAAAAAGAAACCAATTTTGTCGTGAATAGTAACTCGTGAATAGTAACTCATGAATAGTAACTCGTGAATAGTAACCCCTACACAAAAAGATAGAAATTCTATAATAAAATACATACCAATATTTTGGTATAATGATATTGAAAGAATAATATTTCTTAAGCTTATAAACAATTTATTTTAATTGTTTACACTTTACTAAATAATGCATTTAATCATCCTAAAATGCCAAACTGTTAAGATTTCATCACCAATAACCAAAACCCTTCTCAAAAATCTGTATATGACTCATATATGATATTCAAGCCATAAAATAATATTTTTCAATTTTCTTACCTCACATAACATATTTAATTCATTTACTCATAATTAGACTATTTTTATGAAAAAATACCAAATCAGTTCCAAAAATATTTTTTTCTGATATTTAGCAGAATATAGTCCCATATTGAACATATATTATTCTCAGAATTTTTAAAATTCATTTACTATTTTTCATATGGCCAAAACTGCCAAATATTTAGACATTTATCATAAATAATACTTTTATCCAAAAATTACAAAACTCACAGAGTATACTGATATTATATAGATATACTTCCAATAAAAATTTCATCAGTTTTGGAGTTAACCACAAGGAGTTATAAGCGGTTACTTTGAAAATAATCCTTCCCCGTAAAATTCATAACTCTTAATCTATACATCCAAAAATCACCATTTTTGGACACAATCAATAAAACTCATCAAAATATCATTTCAAATTTTTTCAGAATTTTCTGAAGGTCAAAAGAATTATGAACTGAAAAACATAATAACCCTTCAAATCCCTTACCTCAAGAGAGCAGTACTTCGGATGAAAAATCGGAGGAAACTTCTACTAAATAGCAACTCTCAAAGTATCTAATTACTCTCAAAAATATGCTTGATAATATAGAGAGAAAAAAAACTTGTTTCTGTTGTGATTTTCAATTCTAACATAAGCACCTATTTATAGAAAAATGCTAGAACGCCAAAGGAGACTAAATAATAAAATATTATTATTATTATTTTTCACCTTCTACGCATGCCACCAACCAACTTTGAAAGCCATCAGCCATATTTGAATAAATTAGCAGCCCACATGTTGTAAAACAAAAGTGGGTCCCACCCATAATTTAATAAAAATTATTTTATTTTCCGAAACTTCAAAAATTCATAAAAAATAGCCCTTTTATCAGAAAATTTGAATCTTGCGACCTTTTATAGGAAATTCAATTCTCTACAACTTTGCAGAAGAAAGTTTTTCTAAATTCTAAACAGAAATTAATCGAAATCCATAAACGGACTATTTTACAAGCTATAATCAAATTTCAGTCAAGAAATGGGGTCCACCGACACACAAAACATGTGTTAATCATTTAATACAACAAAAATACTTTTCCTCCTCATATACTCATGTATCCCATATTTATTGTAAAACTATCACCATTATTATATTATTAAATATAATAATAAATTATTTTATCAGAAAAGATAAAATATCAGTTTTCAACAATTGTCACTTAAAAAATTTTCTCCATCCATATCCATATAAAATTAATATTTTCCTTATCATATAAATCAATAATTAATTATTCACAAATAATATTACAGAATCACAGTACTGGCAACCAGGCCGTTCCTAGGAAAGAGGGGGCTTTCCAATAAAAATTTCTCCTTATTGGCGCGCAATTAGATGACCCAACCTCTCCTTAGACAGAACTTTTTAGACATTGCCAATAATGCTATCTAATAATATTATTTAAATAATATGAATTATTGATCTGATAATAGAAAATACTGTGCAGCAACAATTATTGAAACAACAATAATATCAACGCAGCAATTATTGAATCAATAAAATAAAATATTGAACAGTAACTACTGTAACAATTATTCAGTAGTGCCTTCTTACGTAAGAATCAATAATTTCAAAAATACTGTGCAATACCGTGTGCTACTGTGCAATAACGCGTATTACTGTATTTTAACCACCGGATATTCTAACAGTGTTAACGGTAATAACTACACCGTTAATTATAAAAATTCAATTTTTGTCGTTATCTTCATCCGACCGTTTTTCGTTATGGGGCCCACAAATAGCTGCGCCGTCGTACGAATATTCCCCGACAGAAAGAATATTCTACGACCAACGAATATTCCCCGATAACAATGATTATTTTATAAACACTTGTTTATTTTAAAAAAATTTTATATCTCACCCATAATTTAACTTTTTATCAGTTTAACCATTTACTGAATTGTAATTATAAGAAAATTTGAATACTTTTATTCCATAAAATTCGGGGTCTTACACTCATTCCCTTCGATGAACTTTCCACTTGCTCACTTGTTAAACCTTTCGTAAGCGGATCCACAATATTATCTTTTGACTTTACATAGTCAATTGAGATACTTTTATTTGAGAGCAATTGTCTAATTGTAACATGTCTTCGTTGTATATGGCTTGACTTACCGTTATATAGATGTCTCTGTGCTCTTCTAATTGCTGATTGACTATCACAATGTATACATATAGCTGGCACACTGTTAGGATTTTAGCACATAAAAGCAGCTGAAATTAAAATTATCAAAGCAATTTTAGAAACCCAAAAACAGGATCCATGTGAAACAGAAATTAATTCAGTGGTTTAGATATTATACCGATAATGAAAGAGTTTTGAAACGCTTCGAATCTCCAACGCAATCCCTCACGAAACTGCGTCTTCATGGTATCCACACGAACGCACGCGAATCGTCGCACGATTCTGCAATAAAAGGGAGTTGTGGTACTAGCCACCAAAGGATCAGGATTTTTCAAACTTTTTTTCTCTCTAGTATCTCTCTAAGAGTGGCTAGGGTTTTCTTAGGTTATGATATATTATCTAAATGACTGCTATATATCATATATATAGTAGTTAAAAGGAATTAATCAAAAAACCTAGTCTTATTAAAATAAAATTTGAATTTATATATATATATATATATATATATATATATATATATATATATATATATATCTTAATTAAGTCTTACTTAATTAATATACATATATATAAATTATCCTGTTAATTTAAAGATCGTAATTTAAATGCTATCAATCATATTGACATATTTAAATCTTTACAATTTAAATGAATTCCCTTTTAATTACGTTCTATGTGTGTGGCCCTATATGTTATTATTACGTTGGCAATAATTTTAAAATTATATTATAAAATTATAAACAGTGAGCGACATCTAGTAATGCATCACTGCTACCCAAGTAATAATAAGATCAATAATTCGATGAAACCTTTTCGTGACCAATGTTTCAATGTAACTTAATCCTTTTAACCTTAACATCCTAGATTAGACTCGAGTCATGGAATGTGTCATACTCTTCATAATTTAATCTGAGTTTTCTTGATCAATGAGTAGACTATATGAAACAAAATACTATTTGAGCATGGCCATGCATTTCATAGTCCTACTCAATCAAGAGGCCTATGGATATCACCCCTAATATATAGGAGGGTTAAATTCCATCTAGATCACTCATATTGCTCACATGTATCATGATGTACCCAATAATCACCTTTATAGCCCACCCTATTAAAGATGACATTTGATGATATCAAAGTACATAAATTCTCGTGAAGTAATATAGTGATTTCAGGTCAGAGGATCATTACATCATCGTCATTATGAGAATTGCTAATGACACTTCACATAATACTCCACATAGAATTCTCATGGTTGGTCTGTCCAGTACATCGTTCTCTAATATGTACCTATGCATTGACTTAATATCTCATATATTTATGACCAAAGAGATTTGGTCATCAGTCAATCCATATATTAGTCTCAATGTATTATTGTTGTCCCATCAACAATGATACTCGACTAGGGACATTTAAGAGCAATGATACTAATTGTAATTATATAATCTCATGTTCAAGTCACATACTTGAAACTATATAATTTGTATCACTATTGTAAGACCCCGAATTTTATGAAATAAAAGTATTCAGTTTTTCTTATAATTACTATTCAGTAAATGGTTAAATTGATAAAAGTTAAAGTTAAGGGTGATATATGAAAAAAAAATTCAAAATACGCAAGTGGTTATAAAATATTTATTGTTGTCGAGGAATATTCGTTTAGTCGTGGAATATTCTTTCTGTCGGGGAATATTCGTACGACGGCACAGCCATTTGTGGGCCCTATAACAGAATAACTGTCGGATGAAGAAAGTGACAAATTTAAATTTTTATAAATAACGGCGTAGTTATTACCGTTAACACTGTTGGAATACCTGGTGGTTAAAATACAGTAATACGCGTAGTTGCACAGTAGCACACGGTATTGCACAATATTTTTTTAATTATTAATTCTTACGTGAGAAGGCACTACTCAATAATTGTTACAGTAATTTATGTTCAATATTTTATTTTATTGAATCAATAATTGCTGCGTTGATATTTTATATTATTGTTGTTTCAATAATTGTCACTGCACAGTATCTCCATTATCAGATCAATAATTCATATTATTTGAATAATATTATGAGATAACATTATTGACAATGTCTAGAAAGTTCTGTCAATGAGAGGTTTGGTCACCTAATTGCTCACTAGTAAGGAGAAATCCTTATCGGAAAGCCCTCTCTTTCCTGGGAACTGCCTGGTTGTCATTATTGTGATTCTGTAATATTGTTTGTGAATAATTCATTATTGATCTATATGATAATGAAATATTTATTTGATATGAATATAAATGATGGATTTATTTATGTGGTTATAAATGAAGGAATTAATGTTGAGGTATTTTATCAGTATTTTGTCGGATTGGAGGTATTAAAAGATCAAATCAGTGTTCTTATAACTTTATTGTGTGAGTTATAATTTTTAATCTGACCGTTGGATCGTTGTGATTTTTGGATATGTTATACATATATAAGTTGAGTATATGTTCACAAATTTTGAACCGTTAAAAATGAACGAATGATTTGTTATGAATTTTAAGAGGTGACTGATTCGAAAATTAGGTTTATAAATGATTTTGGTGGGAAATTCTAGAAATGGGTGGACCCCACTTTTGGTTGTTGGGGAAGATGGCTGATTTTTGGTGGGTGAAATAGTAGCAGATAAAGCCATCAGGTAGCAGGTCAAGTCTGTGGCGTGCTAACATTTTCCTATAAATAGAGGGCTAAGTTAGAATTGAAAATCACACCAGAATTCATAATTTTTCTCTCTTTTTCTTTCTAGATTATCGAGTGTATTTTGTGAGTATTTAGATACTTGGTGAGTTGTTATTCATTAGTGCAAGTTTCCTTCAGCGTCATATCCGATATCCAGTCAGAAGTGTTGCTCTTTTGAGGTAAGGGATAGTAAGGGATTTTAAGGGTTGTTATGTTTTTCAGTTTCGTAATTTTTCTGACCTTCAAAAATTCTGGAAAAATTGAAATGATAATTTGATGAGTTTTCTTGATTGTGTCCAAAAATAGCAATTTTTGGATGTATAGATTAAGAGTTGTGAATTTTATGAGAAAAGATTATTTTACAAGTAACCGCTTATAACTCCTTGTGGTTAACTCCAAAATTGGTAAAAATTTTATTGGGAGTACATGTATATAACAGAAGTATACTCTGTAAATTTCAGAATTTTTGCACAAAAGTACAATTTATGATTAATGTCTAAATATTTGGCAGTTTTGGCCATGTGAAAAATAGTAAATGAATTTTAAAAATTCTGAGAAAAATATATGTTCAATATGGAACTATATTCTGCTAAATCTTAGAAAAGAAAATTTGTTTGTACTAATTTTGTATTTTTCATAAAAATAGACTAGTTATGAGTAAATGAATTAAATATGTTATGTGAAGTAAGAATATTGGAAAATAGGATTTTATGGCTTGAGAATCCTATATGAGGTATATGCAGATTTTTGATGAGGGCTTTGGTTATTGGTGATGAAATCTTATGAGTTTGAAATTTTAGGATGATTAAATGTATTATTTAGTAAAGTGTAAACAATTAAAATAAATTATTTATAAGTTTAAAAAATGTTATTTCAATATCATTATACCGAAATATTGGCATGAATTTTATTGTGAAATTTTTACCTTTTTGTGTCGGGTTTACTATTCATGAGTTACTATTCACGAGTTACTATTCATGAGTTACTATTCACGAAATTACTATTCATAAGTTACTATTCACGAGTTACTATTCATGACAAAATTGATTTCTTTTTTATTATATTAATTTTACTATTATATATAACATTTTTATAACCCTAATGATGATATTTCTATTTGACTTGAGTGTAAAGATGTGTAGATTTTTGGTATGATCATGACTATGAGTTCCCTTTGGCCAGTAGTGCAAAGTTGAATTGTTGACTAGTATGATCATGACCATTGAATTTATAATTGAATATCTTTAGCTTAAGTGCAAAGGTGAAATAATCAACATGGTTATTATTATTGTTTATATAATTTCTGAAATGATTATATATTTCTTTGAGATATTAATATATTTTGCCTGTAGTGCAAATATGAACTGTTGAGGAATATCTTTGGCCTATAGTGTAAAAGATGAATTGTTGATGAATATCTTTGGCTCATAGTGCAAAGATGACCTGTTGTTGAATATCTTTGGCCTGTAGTACAAAGATGGTCTGTTGATGAATATCTTTGGCCGTAGTGCAAAGATAAAATTGTTAGTATGATTATAAACATGAATTGTGATTTGATATAACCATGATCTTTGATGTTTCAGGTAAAGACATATGATAAAAATTATCTTCGTCTTGGGTGCGAAGAGGAATTTAGAATCACAATTATGATTATGAGTTATTCATATGATTGTGGACCAGAACTGTTGATTGATGTTACAGGGATAAATTATTGTTGGTGGATTTTTAACATTGAGAAGATAATAGACTTTATGGTCTATTTGACTCTTCTAATGGATTGCTCGTTCCGCTGCAACTATGGTTAAAAATTTTTATCATCTACCATATGTTCTAAATCTCTGATTTATTACTGTTGAAGGCTATTGATAATTTATTTATCTTTAGTCATGATAATCTTTACTGGGCTAGTTGTGCTCACCCTTCTGTTTCAAAATTTCTTTTAGGTAATACGAGTGTAGCTGGGTCGAGCGGGGGTAATAGGAGAATAGAACGGTGGTCATCATTTAATAGTTATATTTGATGAATCCAATAGGGTGAGGCGAACCAAATGTTGGAAGGTTATTTTTTCACTATCGTACAAGATGTTTAATGTCATACAACCTCGTGTCATTATAAGACAGGTTGTGCACATCCACTTACTGAGTATATTTACGAGCACTACCTATATAATCTTGGTGTTTGTTTGAAGTATAATTCACGATTAAAGACAATGGAGATAATAATATGTCAAGAGAAGACTCACCATTGAAAAGAATATGATAGTAATCTTCTTGTTTTTCTTTGGGGTCTATTAGGTCAACCAAGAATAATTATGTGGACATATGATATATATCATAACCTGGAAGCATGGCCTCCCATGTACGAAGGTTTTCTTGAGCACTTCCCAAAGATTCTAATTTCTAAAACAGTTTTTAATTATACCTTTATGTAGGTATCACTGTGAGGTGCTACCCATTGATGGGACATTTGTCACATAACGGTTGGGACACGAGTCACAGTTGGTATATATTTGTATCCAAATTCACAGCATATGTGTTGTTGTATTTTGTACGACAATTGTTGTAATAAAGTTGTAGTTATTTTTTGTACCATGTATTTGGCGATTCAGAATAGGTTGGGTGAAATGGACCTATTTTGGGGTTGTCACATTTGGTATCAGAGCTTAGGGATATGGTTTCTGGCGGGATCAGGGAATATAACTAGGAGGGGAGAGATGAGTAAATCCTTCGCTAGTGTGTCCTACCTAAGCTTATTTGTTGGTCAGTCATAATATCGGTATATTATGTGATATGTTAATTTGTTTAATTAACCTTTATTTTATGGCAGTATTTGAGAATGGCTGCTGAGAATGTTAACAATGGAGTGAATGAGACCGTGGGGATACCTCTAATCACCAACCAGGATAATGTAATGTCAGGCGAAGAAGGAATTAGAGAAATCCATGTGGTAAGTGAAGAATTGATAGTTGCACCCGAAATGGTCGCAGAGGTAACAGCAGAGAGTGAGGAAGAAGAGGTACCTGAGGAGAATTTATTAGAGGTATTATATGATCAAAATGTAGAATTACAAAATCGTATTCGTGAGTTAGAAGAGCAGGCTGAAGAACGACAGGCGGTCGTGGAGCAAAAGGATGCAACAATTCAAGCTTGTGTTACCCGATATGTGATGCTTGAACAGAAGCATTCTTTGGCAGAGTATAAGATGATAAAGCTGGAATCTGAGCTGAAAAAAGAAAAAACTGAACGAGTAAGAGTGAGTGATGCATGGGGACAAGCCGCACGACGCATTGATATTGTGAAAAGAGATGTCCGATCTAAGAAGGCTAAAATAGATGATATGTATTTCTCTTTTTGGACAGCAATAGGGAGAACCCAACATCGAGTTTTGAATTACCCTGTACAGAGCAGTCAACCTAAATTCGATATGGATCGAAGATTGATAATTCAGATCATGAATCAGGAGTACAACGAAGCAGTTGAGGGTTGAATATGCCCTATAGAAAAGTATATTTCAACGGTAGTGATGACACCAAATGTTGCCCCAGACAAGTCAAAGCCGAGTAGTTCAAGGGATAGCGGTTGTCATGACTTCCCAACAAGTGAGAAACCCAAATGAAGTTATCACGGGAGATGAGCAATGGAAAAATCATGGTGACCGGGGAGATAGAATCTGGAATGAAAGTAAGGTATTCTCAACTTTTTGAAATACCAGGTACGTTTATTTCGGGGACGAAATTTCATAAGGAGGGGAGATTGTAAGACCCCGAATTTTATGAAATAAAAGTATTCAGTTTTTCTTATAATTACTATTCAGTAAATGGTTAAATTGATAAAAGTTAAAGTTAAGGGTGATATATGAAAAAAAAACTCAAAATACGCAAGTGGTTATAAAATATTCATTATTGTCGGGGAATATTCGTTTAGTCGTGGAATATTCTTTCTGTCGGGGAATACTCGTACGACGGCGCAACCATTTGTGGGCCCCATAACAGAATAACTGTCGGATGAAGAAAACGACAAATTTGAGTTTTTATAAATAACGGCGTAGTTGTTACCGTTAACACTATTAGAATACCTAGTGGTTAAAATACAATAATACGCGTAGTTGCACAGTAGCACACGGTATTGCACAGTATTTTTTTTAATTATTGATTCTTACGTGAGAAGGCACTACTCAATAATTGTTACAGTAATTTCTGTTCAATATTTTATTTTATTGAATCAATAATTACTGCGTTGATATTTTATATTATTGTTGTTTCAATAATTGTCACTGCACAGTATTTTCTATTATCAGATCAATAATTCATATTATTTGAATAATATTATTAGATAGCATTATTGGCATTGTCTAGAAAGTTCTGTCAAGAAGAGGTTTGGTCACCTAATTGCGCGCTAGTAAGGAAAAATCTTTATCGAAAAGCCCCCTCTTTCCTGGGAACTGCCTGGTTGTCATTATTATGATTATGTAATATTATTTATGAATAATTTATTATTGATCTATATGATAATAAAATATTTATTTGATATGGATATAAATGATGGATTTATTTATGTGGTTATAAATGAAGGAATTAATGTTGAGGTATTTTATCAGTATTTTATCGAATTGGAGGTATTAAAAGATCAAATCAGTGTTCTTACAACTTTATTGTGTGAGTTATAATTTTTAATCTGACCGTTGGATCGTTGTGATTTTTGGATATATTATACATATATAAGTTGAGTATATGTTCACAAATTTTGAACCGTTAAAAATGAACGAATGATTTGTTCTGAATTTTAAGAGGTGACTGATTCGGAAATTAGGTTTATAAATGATTTTGGTAAAAAAATTTAAAAATGGGTGGGCCCCACTTTTGGTTGTTGGGAAAGATGGCTGATTTTTGGTGGGTGAAATAGTAGCAGATAAAGTCATCAGGTAGCAGGTCAAGTCTGCTTCGGCGTGCTAATATTTTCCTATAAATAGAGGGCTAAGTTAGAATTAAAAATCACACCAGAATTCATAAGTTTTCTCTCTTTTTCTCTCTATATTATCTAGTATATTTTGTGAGTATTTAGATACTTGGTGAATTGCTATTCATCAGTGCAAATTTCCTTCAGCGTCATATCCGATATCCAGTCAGAAGTGTTGCTCTTTTGAGGTAAGGGATAGTAAGGGATTTTAAGGGTTGTAATGTTTTTCAGTTTCGTAATTTTTCTGACCATCAAAAATTTTGGAAAAATTTGAAATGATAATTTGATGAGTTTTCTTGATTGTGTCCAAAAATAGTAATTTTTGGATGTATAGATTAAGAGTTGTGAATTTTATGAGAAAAGACTATTTTACAAGTAACTGCTTATAACTCTTTGTGGTTAACTCCAAAATTGATGAAATTTTTATTGGGAGTACATGTATATAACAGAAGTATACTCTGTAAATTTCAGAATTTTTGCACAAAAGTACAATTTATGATTAATGTCTAAATATTCGGCAGTTTTGGCCATATGAAAAATAGTAAATGAATTTTAAAAATTCTGAGAAAAATATATGTTCAATATGGAACTATATTCTGCTAAATCCCAGAAAAGAAAATTTGTTTGTACTGATTTGGTATTTTTCATAAAAATAGACTAGTTATGAGTAAATGAATTAAATATGTTATGTAAAGTAAAAAAATTGGAAAATAAGATTTTATGGCTTGAGAATCCTATATGAGGTATATGCGGATTTTTGATGAGGGTTTTGGTTATTGGTGATGAAATCCTATGAGTTTGGAATTTTAGGATGGTTAAATGCATTATTTAGTAAAGTGTAAACAATTAAAATAAATTGTTTATAAGTTTAAAAAATGTTATTTCAATATCATTATACCGAAATATTGGTATGAATTTTATTATGGAATTTCTACCTTTTTGTGTCGGATTTACTATTCATGAGTTACTATTTACGAATTACTATTTATGAGTTACTATTCACGAAGTTACTATTCATGGGTTACTATTCACGAGTTACTATTCATGACAAAATTGATTTCTTTTTCTAACTAAATTATAATTGATTTATGAATATAACTCTTGAGATTAAATCTAGATGTTTTGATTATATTGATTTTACTATTATATATAATATTTTTATAACCCTAATGATGATATTTCTATTTGACTTGAGTGTAAAGATGTGTAGATTTTTGGTATGATCATGACTATGGGTTCCCTTTGGCCAGTTGTGTAAAGTTGAATTGTTGACTGGTATGATCAGGACCATTGAATTTATAATTGAATATCTTTAGCTTAAATGTAAAGGTGAAATGATCAACATGGTTATAATTATTATTTATATAAATTTCGAAATTATTATATATTTCTTTGAGATATTAATATATTTGGCCTGTAGTGCAAATATGAACTGTTGAGGAATATCTTTGGCCTGTAGTGGAAAAGATAAATTGTTGATGAATATCTTTGGTCCGTAGTGTAAAGATAACTTGTTGTTAAATATCTTTGGCCTGTAGTGCAAAGATGATCTATTGATGAATATCTTTGGCCGTAGTGTAAAGATGAAATTGTTAGTATGATTATAAACAGGAACTGTGATTTGGTATAACCATGGTCTATTTGACTCTTCTAATGGATTGCTCGTTTCGTGCAATTATGGTTGAAAATTTTTATCATCTACCATATGTTCTAAATCTCTGATTTATTACTGTTGAAGGCTATTGATCATTTATTTATCTTTAGTCATGATATTTTTTACTGGGCTAGTTGTGCTCACCCTTCTGTTTCAAAATTCCTTTCAGGTAATACGAGTGTAGCTGGGTCGAGCAAGGGTAAAAGGGGAATAGAACGGTGGTCATCATTTAATAGTTATATTTGATGAATCCAATAGGGTGAGGCGAACCCAACGTTGGAAGGGTGTTTTGCCACTATCGTACAAGATGTCTAATGTCATACAACCTCTTGTCATTATAAGACAGGGTTGTGCACATCCACTTGCTGAGTATATTTACGAGCACTACCTATATAATCTTGGTGTTTGTTTGAAGTATAATTCACGATTAAAGACAGTGGAGATAATGATATGTCAAGAGAAGACTCACCATTAGAAAGAATATGATAGTAATCTTCTTATTTTTCTTTGGGGTCTATTAGGTCAACCAAGGATAATTTTGTGGACATATGATATCTATCATAACCTAGAAGCATGGCCTCCTATGTACGAAGGTTTCCTTGAGCACTTCCTAAATATTCTAATTTTTAAAACAGTTTTTGACTATACCTTTATGTAGGTATCACTGTGAGGTGCTGTCCATTGATGGGACATTTGTCACATTACGGTTGGGACACGAGTCACAGTTGGTATATATTTGTATCCAAACTCACAGCATATGTGTTGTTATATTTTGTACGACAATTGTTGTAATAAAGTTGTAGTTATTTTTTGTACCATGTATTTGGTGACTCAAAATAGGTTGGGTGAAATGGACCTAACCTATTTTGGGGTTGTCACAACTATTATAAGGAATTTTATTATGTTAACATTTATATAACGCAGTAAATAAAACCATAATAAAATTATTCATTTATTCAATCAAATATAATATCAAAATGTTAAGCAATTATATCAAATAATTGGCCTCTAGGGAACAAACTCTAACACACAGGTCTTGACCAATTTGGAATATCCTCTAAGAAATTACAAAGTCACTCTGCTTCTTCTCTAACTTTGTCTAAAGCAATGAATTTTGATTCCATTATAGACCACGCAGTACACGTTTATTTTGACAATTTCCAAGATACCGCTGCACCTCCAAGGGTAAAGACATATCCACTTGTGGATTTTGAGTCTTTATTATCAGATATCCAATTAGCATCACTATATCCTTTCAATACTGTTGGATATCTTGTATAGTGGAGTCCATATTCTTGAGTATGTTTTAAATATCCCAAAACTCTTAAAATAGCTTTCCAGTGATCTTTACATGGATTGCTCGTATACCGACTTAGCTTACTTACCGAATAAGCTATATCTGGTCTAGTACAGTTCATGACATACATTAAATTGCCTATTATACGAGAATATTCTAGTTGAGATATGCTATCACCTTCATTTTTAGCTAGATGAAGATTTATATCAACTGGGGTCTTATTTAGAATTGTATTATACTTCTTAAATTTTTTAAGTAATTTTTCAATATAATGAGTTTGAGATAATATAATTCCATCAGATGTTCTAGAAATCTTGATTCCTAATATTATATCAACAATCCCCAAGTCTTTCATGTCAAACTTATTTGACAACATACGTTTGGTAGAGTTGACAACATCATTGTTGCTACCCATGACTAACATATCATCCACATAAAGATAAACAATGACATATTCCTTATGAGTGCTTTTGACATAAACACATTTGTCACACTCATTGATTTTAAATCCAATTGATAACATGTAAGACTCCAAATTATTAATAAATGAAATTTAATTCCTCTATTTATTATTTTGAAATAGTAAGGGTTGATTTGATTAATATGGTTAGTTATGGGTAAAATGCATAAATATTTCAAATAAGCAAGTGGTCATAAAATATTCATTGTTGTCGGGGAATATTCGTTTGGTCGTGGAATATTCTTGTTGTCGGGGAATATTAGTACGACGGCGCAGCCTTGTGTGGGCCCCATAACGGAAAGCGATTGGATGAAGAAAACGACAAAAAACAAGTTGTTTATAAATAACGGCGTAGGTGTTACCGTTAATGCTGTTGCAATACCCGGTGGTTAAAACACAGTAATACGCGTTGTTGCACAGTAGCACACGGTATTGCACCAATTATTGATTTTTACATAAGATGGCATTACTCAATAATTGTTACAGTAATTACTGTTCAGTATTTTATTTTATTGATTCAATAATTGCTGCGTTGATATTTTATATTACTGTTGTTTTAATAATTGTCACTACACAGTATTTTCTATTATCGGAGCAATAATTCATATTATCTGAATAATATTATTAGATAACATTATTGGCAATGTCTAGAAAGTTCTGTCTAAGGAGAGGTTTGGTCATCTAATTGTGCGCCAGTAAGGAGAGATCCTTATTGGAAAGCCCCCTCTTTCCTAGGAACGGCCTAGTTGTCAGTACTGTGATTCTGTAATATTATTTATGAATAATTAATTATTGATTTATATGATGAGGAAAATATTGATTTTATGTGGATATAGATGGAGAAAATTTTTAAATGTGACAATTGTTGAAAATTAATATTTTATCTTTTTCTGATAAAATAATTCATTTAAATATATTATTTTAATAATATATTAATGGTGATATTTTTATAATTAATGTGGGATATATGAGTATATGAGGAGAAAGAGTATTTTTGTTGCATTAAATGATTAACACATGTTTTGTGTGTCGGTGGACCTATTTCTTGACTGAAATATGATTATAGCCTGTAAAATCGCCCGTTTGTGAATTTCGGTCAATTTCAGTTTGGAATTTCGAAAAATTTTCTTCTGCAAAGTTGTAGAGAATTGAATTTTCTATAAAAACACGCGAGATTTGAATTTTCTGATAAAAGGGCTATTTATTATGAATTATCAAAGTTCCAAAATTCCAGAATAATTAATTTTTGGAAGTTTAAAATATTTATAGTTAGAAAAACGTTTTTCATATGTTTGGTGAGCCCCATTGGTTGTTGAAATCAGCTGAATTGAGTTATTGATGGTGGGCATAGGAAATTTGATTATATATATTAATATTATATTAAATTTTCTGCTTTGGTGTTCTAAGCATTTTCCTATAAATAGGGTGCTTAGGTTAGAATTGAAAATCACACCAGAAACTGAAATATTCTCTCTCTTTCTCTCTCGATATATTGAGCGTATTCTTGTGAGTATTTTAATACTTTGAGTGTTTCTATACGGTGCAAGTTCAAGTCATAGCCTATATCCGGTGTTCAACTAGAAGTACTGTCTTTACGAGGTAAGGGATGTTATTCTATTCAAAAATGATATTATTTCTTCAATATCATTATGCCAAAATATTGGTTAAAATTTTTTATCGAATTTGGAACTTTTTCATGTCGGGGTTACTATTCATGAGTTACTATTTATGAGTTACTATTCACGAGTTACTATTCATAAAGCATGATGATATTTTTTGTGAAATCTCAATCTTTTAGTGTCGGAGTTACTATTCACGTATACGATACTATTCATGAATACGGCACTATTCACTGAAAAATGTAATTTTCTTCTTTTCGTCCAAAATATCTATTCTGGATACTAGCTTTGATTGTATCCATGTTTTGATCATTCTTGAATTTTACTCCACTATGATTATTTATGAGGTATTTTTGGACATGGAATAGCTGAAATACGAATTCTTAATATCTACTCTTTTGTTTCACTGGATTCGTTTTCTTTAAAATATTTTTCATCATCCTCAGTCCTAAATGATGATATTAATGAATATCTTTGGCCTGTAGTGCAAAGATGAATGATTTCTGATGAATATCTTTGGCCCGTAGTGCAAAGATGAACAGTTATTTAGATGAACATGACAACTGATGAATATTTTTGGCCTGTAGTGCAATGATGAATATTTGATTTCCAGATATATGTTGATTGATGTTACAGGGATAAAATATTGATGATGGACTTTTAAATTCATATATAGAAGATAGTAGATTTCATTCTCTACTTAATTCTTCTAATGAATTATTATTTCCGCTGCGAATATTGATGTAAAACTTGTTGTCTATTGTATTCTATTAAATTTTTTTCTGTTGAAGACTAACGATAATTTGTTCTATATTATCTTAGTCATAATATTCTTTACTGGGCTAGTTAAGCTCACCCTTTTCCTTGTTGTTCCATTTTTCTTCTCAGGAGGCGAGAATGTAGCGAGTACGAGTCGGGGTGTGGAATGATGGTTCTAGAGAGTTGTTTAGTAGTCCTCACCATTTTTGTAAAATAATGTATCAATAATTGTGATGAGGATTTATTTGCGTGTGGATATTGTCTAGATGGCAATATCTGTATTTAAACTCACAGTTTATATGTTGTAATAATAAAGTTGTAGTAATTTCTGTACTATGTATTTTGACGACCTAAAATGGGTGATGTATACCTATTTTGGGGGAGTCACAGTTGGTATCAGAGCTTAGGAATATGATCTCTGGCGGAGATCGGGGAATAGAACTAGGAGGGGAGAGACGAGTAAATCCTTCGCTAGTGTGTCCTACCTAAGCTTATCTGTTGGTCGGTCATAATATAGGGATATTATGTGATTTGCTAATTTGTTAAATTAACCATTACTTTATGGCAGTATTTGAGAATGTCGACTGAGAATGTTAACAGTGGAGTAAATGAAACCGTGGAGACGCCTGTACTCACCAACAAGGAGAACGTGCAACAGGCTGACAATGTTCCTCCTGTGAACAACACCAATGAGCAGATGATGAACGATGGGATGTTTAGAAGCTTTTTGTAATTTATGCAAAACCAGACGAGGGAGACTCGTGTTCAAAATACAGGAGGAAATGATAGCAATTCACGGTTTGTCACAGCCAAGCAGTTCAAAGAATTGGGACCACCAGAATTTAAGGGAAAGCCGGATCCGATCATGGCGGAAACGTGGGTCAAGCAAATTACCAAGATATTTGATGTCTTAGGATGCACGGAGGAACAGAAGGTTCCATTCGCCACCTTTATGTTCCGTGGCGAGACAGACTACTGGTGGGAGTCTGTGAAACGGACCCAGCCTGCCGCACTCAGCATGTCTTGGGAAACGTTTCAAAAACTTTTCAACGAAAAATACTTTCCTGAAAGTATTCGCCATATGAAGGAGGTAGAGTTTATTAGACTGGAGTAGAATAACATGACGGTGTCCCAGTACGAGGCGAAATTTGCAGAGTTGTCCAAGTTTGCACCTCATTTGGTGGAGAATGAGGAACATATGACGCGGATGTTTCTGAGAGGTTTGAAACCTGGCATACGTCAATATCTCATTTCTCATAAATTTTCTCTCTATTCAGATGTTGTCGACAGGACTCAATTATTAGAGCGAGATAACGAGTACGGTCAATCGAGGGACCACAACCAGGATCATACCGGTGACAACAGTCATCAGAACAATGATAACCAGCGGAGAAAGAAAAATACAGACAAGAACGGCAACCACTCTGGTGGTAATCGTGGCCATGAAAATAGAAGAAGCGAGTCGGGAGGAGATTTTAAAAAGAGGAGATTCAACAATGATAATACGAAGACGTCGGCACCAGCAGCAACTGGTTCCAAGGGAGGAGAGCGACCACCGGTCATATGCTATAAGTGCGGAAAAGAAGGACATATCAGCCTAAACTGCCCACAACAGTTTAAGGTATGTTATAACTGTGGAAAGGAAGGACATATCGCTCGAGATTGCACTGTAGCGAAACCAAGTCCAACGGGGGTGGTGACTAAAAAGTTGTCCCAGAAAAGTCAAAGTCAACGGTTCTTGGAAGAGCGTTTTTCGTGACTGGTCAGAATGCGAGGAACCCGAACGAAGTTAGCACGGGTTAGTTAATTATAAATTCTTACGAAGTTTATACCTTATTAGATACCGGTTCTATCCATTCATTTGTCTCCTATACTTGTGCTCAACGTTTAAACTTGATTCCGGAGAAGTTAAACTTTGACCTATCTGTGGAAACTCCGTTAGGAGAAACTTTCATCACATCCACTATTTATAAATCTTGTTTGATCCAAGTTGGCACCATCACATTACATGTTGACCTTATTTCTTTAAAGATACTTGCTTTTGATGTGATTTTAGGGATTGATTGATTAACTACTCATCATGCCAAAATTGATTGCTTTCGTAAGGTTGTTAGTTTTCATATTCCTAAGCAACCTGTTATTCGAATTCAAGCAACCAAACCATTGAAGTCAAACTCTTTAATATCAAGCCATAAAGCCAGTCGTTTATTAAAAAACGGATGTCAAGCTTTCTTAGCCCATGTCCTGGACTTGAAAAAAAATACGTCAGATTTGAATGATATTTCTGTTGTTAGTAAAATGCCTGACGTATTTCCTGAAGAATTTCTTGCCCTACGTCCAGAGCATGATATTAAATTTTGTATCATCTTTGAATCTGGTACAAAACTCACTTCTAAAATCTCATATCGAATGGCTCCTATTGAACTTCAGGAGTTAAAAACCTAACTGTAGAAGTTTGTACTCGAGCCTCTAGCTGGTGACTTCCTTTGTGGAATGCATTGAAGCCAGACTCTCCGTAGGGGACACCATATTTGTGTGGTAGTAAACTGATAGGTGTCATTGTGACGTGCTATCCAAGATTGGGATATGAGTCACAGTTGAGAGCAACCTAAGTCAGTAATCGAAATACGTAGCTTTCTATGCTTAATTAGTTATTATCAAAGATTTTGTGGAAAGATTTTCTCGAATTGCTACTCCATTAATTCAGTTGACTCATAGAGATAAAAAATTCGAATGGAGCAAGGAATGTGGGAAGAGCTTCGAAGAACTCAAGAGAAGACTCATTTCGGCACATGTTCTGACCATACCATCCTGGAAAGGCGAACATAGTAGCTGACGTGTTGAGTAAAATATCGTATACGAGTACAAGTGCGATATTGTCAAAGACACATTTTGTATGACTTATAAATGATAGAGATAGAGTTGAAGACTCTAGGTACCCATGTGATGATATGCGAGTAGAATCGACTTTTATCGATAAAGTTAAAATCGCTCAAGCTACACACCGGAGCTGATGAATATGAAGAAGGAGGTGCAAGAAGTTGTTATTCCAAAAGAGAGAATTGGCGATGTGAGGAAAGCTCAAACTTTCGATTTATTGGTCCATTTAAAATCCTCGATCGAGTAGGAACTGTGGCCTATAGACTCGCTTTACAGTCAAGTATGACGCGTGTTCATAATGTTTTTCACGTATCGAAGTTACGAAAATATGTGAAAGACCCAAACCACATTATTGAGTTAGAACCGGACGAGATAGCTGAAGACTTAACGTACGAAGAGGTGCCTGTCAAGATCTTGGATAGGAAGGAGCATGTCCTACGCACGAAGGTCATACCACAAGTTAAAGTTTTGTGGAGAAACCATGCTATTGAGGAAATGACCTGGGAGTTGAAAACGGAAATGAAAACGAGATATCCTCATCTTTTTGAAACACCAGGTACGCACATCAATTTCGAGGACGAAATTTCATAAAGATGGAAGGTTGTAAGACCCCAAATTATTAATAAATGAAATTTAATTCCTCTATTTATTATTTTGAAATAGTAAGGGTTGATTTGATTAATGTGGTTAGTTATGGGTAAAATGCGTAAATATTTCAAATAAGCAAGTGGTCATAAAATATTCATTATTGTCGGGGAATATTCGTTTGGTCGTGGAATATTCTTGTTGTCGGGGAATATTCGTACGACGGCGCAGCCTTGTGTGGGCCCCATAACGGAAAGCGATTAGATGAAAAAAACGACAAAAAATAAGTTGTTTATAAATAACGGCGTAGTTGTTACCGTTAATACTGTTGGAGTACCTGGTGGTTAAAACACAGTAATACGCGTTGTTGCACAGTAGCACACGGTATTGCACCAATTATTGATTTTTACATAAGAAGGCATTACTCAATAATTGTTACAGTAATTACTGTTCAGTATTTTATTTTATTAATTCAATAATTACTGCGTTGATATTTTATATTACTGTTATTTTAATAATTGTCACTACATAGTATTTTCTATTATCGGAGCAATAATTCATATTATCTGAATAATATTATTAGATAACATTATTGGCAATGTCTAGAAAGTTCTGTCTAAGGAGAGGTTTGGTCATCTAATTGCGCGCCAGTAAGGAGAGATCCTTATTGGAAAGCCCCCTCTTTCCTAGGAACGGCCTGGTTGCCAGTACTGTGATTCTGTAATATTATTTGTGAATAATTAATTATTGATTTATATGATAAAGAAAATATTGATTTTATGTGGATATAGATGGAGAAAATTTTTAAATGTGACAATTGTTGAAAATTAATATTTTATCTTTTTCTGATAAAATAATTCATTTAAATATATTATTTTAATAATATATTAATGGTGATATTTTTATAATTAATGTGGGATATATGAGTATATGAGGAGAAAGAGTATTTTTGTTGCATTAAATGATTAACACATGTTTTGTGTGTCGGTGGACCCATTTCTTGACTGAAATATGATTATAGCCTGTAAAATCGCCCGTTTGTGAATTTCGGTCAATTTCAGTTTGGAATTTCGAAAAATTTTCTTCTGCAAAGTTGTAGAGAATTGAATTTTCTATAAAAACACGCGAGATTTGAATTTTCTGATAAAAGGGCTATTTATTATGAATTATCAAAGTTCCAAAATTCCAGAATAATTGATTTTTGGAAGTTTAAAATATTTATAGTTAGAAAAACGTTTTTCATATGTTTGGTGAGCCCCATTGGTTTTTGAAATCAGCTGAATTGAGTTATTGATGGTGGGGTAGGAAATTTGATTATATATATTAATATTATATTAAATTTTCTGCTTTGGTGTTCTAAACATTTTCCTATAAATAGGGTGCTTAGGTTAGAATTAAAAATCACACCAGAAACTGAAATATTCTCTCTTTCTCTCTCGATATATTGAGCGTATTCTTGTGAGTATTTTAATACTTTGAGTGTTGTTATACGGTGCAAGTTCAAGTCATAGCCTATATCCGGTGTTCAACTAGAAGTACTGTCTTTACGAGATAAGGGATGTTATTCTATTCGAAAATGATATTATTTCTTCAATATCATTATGCCAAAATATTGGTTGGAAATTTTTATCGAATTTGAAACTTTTTCATGTCGGGGTTACTATTCATGAGTTACTATTTATGAGTTACTATTCACGAGTTACTATTCACGAGTTACTATTCACGAGTACTATTCACGAAGCATGATGATGTTTTTTGTGAAATCTCTATCTTTTAGTGTCGTAGTTACTATTCACGTATACGGCACTATTCACGAATACGACACTATTCACTAAAAAATGTAATTTTCTTCTTTTCGTCCAAAATATCTATTCTGGATACTAGCTTTGATTGTATCCATGTTTTGATCATTCTTGAATTTTACTCCACTATGATTATTTATGAGGTATTTTTGGACATGGAATAGCTGAAATACGAATTCTTAATATCTACTCTTTTGTTTCACTGGATTCGTTTTCTTTAAAATATTTTTCATCATCCTCAGTCCTAAATGATGATATTAATGAATATCTTTGGCCTGTAGTGCAAAGATGAATAATTTCTGATGAATATCTTTGGCCCGTGGTGCAAAGATGAACAGGTGTTTAGATGAACATGACAACTGATGAATATTTTTGGCCTGTAGTGCAAAGATGAATATTTGATTTCCAGATATATGTTGATTGATGTTACAGGGATAAAATATTGATGATGAACTTTTAAATTCATATATAGAAGATAGTAGATTTCATTCTCTACTTAATTCTTCTAATGAATTATTATTTCCGCTGCGAATATCGATGTAAAACTTGTTGTCTATTGTATTCTATTAAATTTTTCCCTGTTAAAGACTAACGATAATTTGTTCTATATTATCTTAGTCATAATATTCTTTACTGGGCTAGTTAAGCTCACCCTTTTCCTTGTTGTTCCATTTTTCTTCTTAGGAGGCGAGAATGTAGCGAGTACGAGTCGGGGTGTGGAATGATAGTTCTAGAGAGTTGTTTAGTAGTCTTCACCATTTTTGTAAAATAATGTATCAATAATTGTGATGAGGATTTATTTGCGTATGGATATTGTCTAGATGGCAATATCTGTATTTAAACTCACAGTTTCTATGTTGTAATAATAAAGTTATAGTTATTTCTGTACCATGTATTTTGACGACCTAAAATGGGTGATGTATACCTATTTTGGGGGCGTCACATAACATAACATTATCAAATTTCTCATGCCATTATTTTTGTGCTTGTTTTAATCCATACAAGGATTTAACAAGTTTGCATACCTTCCTTTCTTCTCCAGGAGCAATGAAACCTTCAGGTTGTTCCATATATATTTCTTCATCTAATTCACCATTTAAGAATGCAGTCTTTACATCCATTTGATGTATTTCAAGTCTATTTAGAGATGTTATTGCTATTAGCATTCGAATAGATATAATTCTTGTAACAGGTAAATAAGTGTCGAAATAATCCAATCCTTCCTTTTGTCTATAGCCTTTAACAACAAGCCTTGCTTTATATTTATCAATTGAACCATCAGCTTTCATCTTCTTTTTGAAGATCCATTTATACCCTAAGGGTTTTGAACCAGGTGGAAGGTCCACCAATTCCCATGTATGATTTTGCATAATGGACTCAATTTCACTATTAATTGCTTCTTTCCAATGAGAAGTATTTGGAGAGGATATTGCTTCCTTGTACGTTTGAGGATTGCTTTCTAACAAAAATGTTAGAAAATCTGGGCCAAAAGACTTTGAAGTCCTTACTCTTTTGCTACGTCTAGGTTCATCCACTACAGACTCTTTGTCTATATTTTCAGGATTATTACTAGTAGCATCCAAATGTCTTTTGTGTGAATTTGACTCTTTATTTATATTATATGGAAACTCATTCTCGAAGAACAATGCATCTCTTGATTCAATGAAAGTATTAACATAAATATCAGGAATTTCAGATTTATGAACAAGAAAGCGATAAGCACTATTATTATTTGCATAACCAATGAATACACAGTCAATAGTTTTTGGTCCTATCTTAACCTTTTTAGATTTAGAAATCATCACTTTTGCTAGACACCCCCACACTCTTAAGTATTTATAGCAAGGTCTATGACCTTTCCATAATTCATAAGGTGTTTTGTGAGTTTTCTTATGAGGCACTTTGTTAAGAATATAGTTGGCAGAAAGCAAAGCTTCCCCCCACAAATTCTGGGGTGCTCCAGAACTAGTTAACATGACATTCAACATTTCTTTCAATGTTCGGTTCTTGCATTCAACAATACCATTAGATTGAGGTGAATAAGGAGCAGTAGTTTGGTGAATGATACCATTGGTAGAGTATAACTCTTCAAATGGTGATTCATATTCACCACCTCTATCGCTTTTTATAGCTTTAATCTTTTTGTTAAGTTGATTCTCAACTTCATTTTTATAATGTTGAAACATTTCTATAGCCTCATTTTTGCTTCTTAGCAAATATACATAATAATATCTTGTGCAATCATCAATAAAAGTAATGAAATATTTTTCCCCACATCTTGTTTGTACAAACTTTAAATCACATATATCAGTGTGAATTAAATCTAGAGGTACAGTTTTCCTTTCAACATAATGAAAAGGTAATCTTGTCATTTTATATTCCACACAAATTTCACATTTATGCTTTTGATTAATATCAACTTTAGGCAAGAATTCTAAATTAATTAATCTATGTATTGTATTATAATTAACATGTCTTAATCTAGCATGTCATATATTTGAAGATTCTATCAAGTAAGCAGAAGAATTAATTTTATTATTATCAATAGACTTTGGTACTAAAAGTAGTATGCACACTAGCCAATCATGTTTGATGATAAAGCATATACTTTGTAACAATCTTATTCATTTATTAATAAAAAGTATTAATTTATTAAAGGCTTTTAATTATCTACATGATGTTGTTTTATAATATGTGATAAACTCATAGTTTTAAGCAATGCTTTTAGAATAATGATGATGATCATTCTAATGATATCTAAATTCTTAGAAAGCTTAAAACTAAAA
The DNA here is from genome assembly GCA_016801055.1 of Panax notoginseng. NCBI lineage: Eukaryota > Viridiplantae > Streptophyta > Magnoliopsida > Apiales > Araliaceae > Panax > Panax notoginseng. The sequence continues at coordinate 202,419,270 of CM029016.1, forward strand.
TAGTTCCCAATCGTTGGATTACTAAATAGGGGATTAGTGAATTCGGATAGAATGGTACATATGTTGCTTGCTCATTGGATGAGGATGATTGATCTCATGATCATTTGTCTGGAGACACTAAAGCAAGTATGTAGGTGCTTATTAGAGAATAAGTTCACTGAACGTGGTTCGCTAAGGAATACCTAATGGAGTTTTACTTGCATGTCAATAGGAATTCCTGTAGTGATAGTAGTACAAGTGATCCTTGGACTTGATATCATCATAGTATCTTGTGTATGATGAATTATACTTTGACTTATTTCTTAAGACCCTTAGGGTATATCAAATGGTATGCTTGGGTATAATAAGTTGTACATGGAGATAATGTATGATCAATAACAAATTTACCACTTCTAGTAAAAGAAGAGAAATGTCCTATGTGATTTGATATATGACAACCCAGTAGTCCTTGGCCAAGGCAGAATGAAATTAGAAAAGAGTTTCTAATTTGCATTATTTAGAGTTGTGCATTTAAGAGTCGAAATACATATAATTAAATGACATAATACTTGACAGTAATTCCATGTCTTATATTTAATTGGAATATTATATGGTGGAAGGATTGAATTGTACGGTAACTATTTACTCAAATGTTCTTTTATGATTAATGTTGAAATCTATATTATCTGAAAAGTCGTTAATCGTTAGGGATGCTTATCCCTATTGTATAATAAATATTATTTATTTAAATAAATTAATAGTTTAATTTATTTATTTAAATAAGATTAAAATTATTCTAATTGATTTATTGACAACTGATTTAATATGGAAAACCTAAAGGGTCACACTATAAAAGGAAAAATAATTATTTAAGAAATTAATGGCATAATCGTAATAATAAATTAAGTATATTTAATTTAATCTATGGTGATAAAATAAATTAAATAGCTTAATATTTATTATTTAATATTTTAAAAATATTAAATATAAATTAATAAGAGGAGTCTTATTATTATTATTATTATTATTACTATTATTATTATTTAATTCATAAAGGAGTTTGATAATTAATTAATAAAAGTACTCTCATATATTTCTAATAAGATTAGGAGGTTAAATTAATTAAAAGAGTTTAATTAATTATTCCTAATAAGATTAGGAAGCTTAATTAATTAAAAGAATTTAATTATTAAAATAATACTTTTTAATTAGATTAGAATGGTTAACTGATATCTTTATAAGAAGAGTCTTATATCAGATATCAATATACGTGATTTCAATTATTGGAGAGTACGCTCTTTTTCTACAGAGATAAAAAACTAGGGTTTAGTCAAATACTCATCTTCTTGAATCTTTCTTCTTCCTTGGTGGATCACCTCTAGAGGCCAAACACTTGAGTGGCTAACGTTGATCAAAGGAAGGAACCAAACCCGGTGGATTCAAGTTGAACGCGTAAAAGATTGGAGGTGAACTTGTATCTGAGGAAGCTCGAATCTTCAAGGGTATGATTCTTGTTCTTCATATTTTTGTTTAATTAATAATTGTGTATAAAGGATGATCCGGGTATATGATTCTTGTTCCGCTTTTTTTATGTAATTTGATTGCGTTCATGAATATTACAAATCTAACAGTGGTATCAGAGCCAAACCTTTATACGAATTATTTATTATTTTAATTTGATATGTATATTGATATGTGTTTATAATAATTTAATTGGGTATAATTTATTGCATAAATTTTATTTAAAAAAAAATTTGCGAAACAGTTTTTTCGTGATTCGCATGGCCACGTACTAAATATATATATGATAATTTATGATTCCTTTTTTCTTGTTGCTTCACAAAAGGTTACATAGAGAATCACATGCTTAAGTCTTCACAGACCTTTATATATGATTAGTATTAACGTTTTTTTAAGGGGAGCGGCCACGCGGAAGAATATATGATATATATATATATATATATATATATATATATATATATATATATATATATATATTATTCTTAATTATTTTATAATTAAAATAAAATATTTATTTTAATCTTAAAATAAAAAAATTATTTTAATCTTAAAAATAAAAAAAATTTATTTTAATTTTAAAATTGTATTTCATGCTAATTAATTAGAGTTAGAATTGGATTCCATGATAACTAATTGGAGTTAAAATTGGATTTCATATTTCTAAAATAAAGGAGTTTATTTATGAATAGGAAAGTGAATCCATGTTTCCTTAAATAAAGGAGTTTATTTAGATATGGAATAAGATTTCATATTATTCAAAATAAAAGAGTTTATTTATAAATAGAAAAGAGAATCTGTATTTTCTTTAATAAATGAGTTTTTTTACTTGGAATTGGATTTCATAACTAATTAAAATAAATGAGTTTATTTTGATTAAAATAAAATAGTTTATTTTATTCAAAATTGGATAAATTAAAATAAAATAGGTTTATTTTAATTTAAATTTGGATTAAAATAAATGAGTTTATTTTGATTCAAAATTAGATTTTATGCTAACTAAATTTGCCCATTAAATAATATCAATATATATATTGAATGTTTATTATTCATGAGATGAATGTTATTTATTGATGCATATGTAGATATGTATGATAATAAATGGGATTGATTATGGACTATTGACAAATGTGATTGGATTTTATTTTAGTTAGATTCGTGAATGTATGAGTTTTATTAAATAGGGTTTGCGTACCTTGTCTTCTCTAATTTTTTTCTTAATGTAAATTCTATCTCCCTCATATGTACTTCCCCTTGACTGTTGATCAAGGTTTCTATTTATTTTAAATAGTTTTGTAATATGAATAGTTAGAATTAATTTTGAAGAATTGGAGATCAAGGAGCAAGGAGCACTTGAAGATCTGTTTGTAATGGAGTCCGGGTTTAAATGTAATAGTTATATTTAAATATAAATTCTTGCACCCCTAGAGTTTGACATTTTGGTTCACTTGGTGGCTCTCTAGTAAACCAAACTAGAATAAAAGTTCATAATCAATCCGGGTAGAATATAGTATTATATATGTGCATGCTTATACTATATATATATATATATATATATATATATATATATATATATGCATGCACGCTAAACAAGATGAGTCAAAATTAATAACAAATCCCTCAAATATTTTATATTAAGCTATAACGTTCAAAGATATTTAGAATATTGAACGCCGCCTTCTAGCATGATAGAAATAATAGAGTATTGAATATTTCATATGAGTTTGTTGTGCACACATAAGACAAGTATTAAATATTTAAGATATTATTTTTTATTACATATGATGTTTATAAGGAATTAAACATTACTTCTTTGTTGTGCACACACAAGGACTGTAGTTTTCTCTTCACTTATATGGAAATGCTAGGTCTGACTTAACTTAAATCATTTTAGTTCGGATGTGCACACACTTGACCATTATGATTTAAGAGGTAAAATAAAAGGAGTTGCATAGTTGATGTAATTGACAAGATTTGTCTACCTATTTATTTATATGTAGTTTTTTGTGCACACACAAGGCTATATATAGTTGAAATTGGATCTTTAATCTCACAACCAAATATTTAATTAGATTTTGCCGAACTATATAAGTGAGGGTAATATAGTTTAATAAAAATAGTGAGAGATACCAATTTAAAATAACACCTAATTTATTTTGGTAATTAATAAAAGAATGTATGCTAAAATGTTGTTAATTATAAATTTATTTACAGAATTTTATAATGTCTAAATTACTATCACTGTGAAGAATATTAGATGTTATTTAACCGGACCGAATTAAATAGATTGGTTAAAGAATTTGAGAATAGATCTCATGGCTGAAAAGCTATCTTATGTCCTTAATACGTCTATCCCTGCAATGGTTGCAGACAATGCCTCTGAGGAAGAGATTACTTCTTTTAAAAAGTGACAAGATGATGCACAGTTGGCTCAATGCATCATTCTCGCATCCATAAGTAACGTGCTTCAGCGTCAGCATGAAACTATGGATGCTCCTACTATACTTCTGTACGTCAAGTAGTTGATGGAAAGGAAAGTATGACTGATATATATCAAATATTTAAGGAGCTCTTCCAATCTAGAATGACCAATGACACTACAATACAGATAAAAGTCCTTAACATGATCAATTTGATTGAACAATAAGGACAACGGGTTTTGTCATGGATGGATAGTTGAGCCAAGATTTGATCTTGTAGTCACTCTGGACTCTTTCTCACAGTTGTTGTGAATTTTTTATATGAACAAGCTAAAGATCAGCTTCGCTGATTTGCTTAACATGTTGAAAAATGTTGAGAGTCACTTTCCAACCAAGAAAGACCAAGTCTTACTAATAGGGGTCAAAGGATCTTCTGAAAAGAAGAACGATTCTAAGAAGATAAATAGAAAGGCAAAAATAAAGGATAATAAGAACAAAACTGATACAGATAGCGAAGGAGTTTGCTTCCACTGCAATAAGTCAGGACACTGGAAAGAAACTGCAAGAAGCATCTTGCAAAGCTAACCAGAAGAAGCTTAGTGAAGTTTCGGTTACAAATATAATTTTGTTCATGATTTAAAATAAATTTTTCTTTAAGTCAAGGTTCTATTTAGATATTGGATACCGACTTTGGTTATCATAAATATAGATTTATGAAGGGACCAAGCAGAAGTAGAAAGCTAAACAAAGATAAGTAATCCTATGTGTGGAAAATGATTCAAAAATTGCTATATTAGCCATAGAAACTTATAGTTTAGCAATGCCTACGGGTAAATCTATTAAGTCAATAAGTTGTTATTGTATTCCAGTTCTTGTTAGAAATATTATTTCCATTTTATTGTTGGACAATAAAATCTTTGGTATTATATTTAAGAACAATTATTGTTCTATTTATAATAATAATGTTTTGTATAGAATTGGAATATTACTTAATGGATTTTGTATACTTGACTTACGTTAAAATAATTTTACAAATTGAACAAACTAGTATAAGAAAAGGAGATGATCATTCAAAGAGTTAAATGTGTGTATTTGCTAAAATACAAGTGTAAATTATTTGAAAGGTTTAAAGAATTCAGAAGTGAAACAAATTAAAAAAGTATTAAAATTCTTTGATTAGATCAAGGAATAAATACTTGTGCAATAAGTTTCTAGATCATCTCAAATGGTTTTCTCATAATGGACGCCTCCTGATACGCAATAATTAATTGATGTATCTGAAAGGAAAAATCATACCTTGTTGGATATGGTACGGTCCATAATGATTTTACCGACATTCCAGTATCCTTCTGGGGTTATGCCCTAGAAATGGCTGCATATCTACGGAAAAGAAAACCTCAAAATTCGACCCCAAGACTCTATAAGAGTTATGGACAGGGAGGATTCCTAATCTTAAGTATGTTAAGATAAGGGGTTGTCCAACTTATGTGAAAAAGGTTTCAAAAGATAAGCTTGGGACAAGATTTGACAAGTACAAATTTTTGTGGAACATCCTAAAGTAAGTTTAGGGTATATGTTCTATAATCCTACTTAACAAAAGGTGTTTGTTGCAAAACAAGTTACCTTTTAAGATAAAGATATTTATCATTGAAGGGGCTAGTGGGAGGATAATAGATCTTGAAAAGTTCAAGAACCACAAAATACTATAAGTCAAATAAGTGGAACCTGTAGATAGAACTATTGTACCACAACCGAATCGTAAATCTGGAATAGTACTGAAGATACCTGGGAGGTATGAATTCATCATGGAGGATGATGATGAGGTACGTATCATAGAAGATGATGATCCAGTTACATACGATGAGGTAAGAGTTGTAGACACTCAGAGAAATGGATTGAAGCAATCTTCTCAAAAATAGAACATTTATTTTGATAAAACAAATCAAAAGAGTTTGATTTTATGACAAATAAGAATGAACCTAGTGTGTACAAAAGGGTCAGTAGGAGTGCTGTGGCATTCCTAATATTATACGTTGATATAGCTAGTATGGATAAGGAATGACATATTAATTCTACGATCAGTAAAGAGCAAGTGTTCTAAACATTCCTCCATGAATGATTTAGAAAGAGTATCTTAATTGGGGATACAAATCTATATAGATAGATTTAAAAGGATGTTCGACTTAACCCAAAAAACGTATATTTATTTGATGCTCAAGTCGTTTTAGCATGACAAACTACATGGGATGTCTCATGTTGATGAGCCCTGGAGTGTATCTCTCTTAATAGTCCCCATAGACTCATAAAAGAGAGATCGCATGAGTAAATATCATATATGCAATGAAATGTATGAGACTGATGTTGATCAGTCATATTCTAAAGAAGTTCACTGTGAGTCAGTGAAAAATATCTTAAAGTACTTAACCGGCACTAAGGATGTGATCATATTCATGGTGGGTCTGAATTAAAACTAGAGGGCTTAACAGACTCAAGTTTTTCAGACAGACCAAGACGACAGAAAATCCACTTTAAGGTAAAGGGTTACCTTGAACAATGGTGCAGTGAATTGGAAAGGTTCTAAACAGCAAAGAGTTGCTGATTTAGTGATAAAGACAAATTATATAGCTATAAATGAAACTGCAAGTTGATTGTTTGGATGAAAAGTTCATTACAGAATTAGGAATAGTTCCTAAGTCTCATCTTGGATCTAAACATGTGTTGTGGCACTTTCATTTGATTATTAGAATCATTGAAAGATGGAAAATCACTATAGAGATAGTGGACTCTCAAGAACAATATTACATATCCATTAACTAAAACTTATCCAACAGTAGAATAATCGTCACTTAGAGAAGAAGGGTATGAGTTACCATGGCGATTGACTTTAGCGCAAGTGGGAGATTGAAAGTAGTATGCACACAAGTCAATCATATTTGATGATAAAGCATATACTTTATAACAATCTTATTCATTTATTAATAAAAAATATTAATTTATTAAAGGCTTTTAATTATCTACATGGTGCTATTTTATAATATGTGATAAATCCATAGTTTTAAGCAATGATTTTAGAATAATGATGATGATCATTCTAATGAGATCTAAATTCTTAGAAAACTTAAAACTAAAATAGTTCTCAATCGTTGGATTACTAAATAGGGGATTAGTGAATCTGGATAGATTGGTAAATACGTTGCTTGCTCATTGGATGAGAATGATTGATCTCATGATCATTTGTGTGGAGACACTAAAGCAAGTATGTAGATACTTATTAGAGAATAAGTTCACTGAACGTGGCTCGCTAAAGAATACTTAATGGAGTTTTACTTATCTATCAATAGGAATTCTTGTAGTGATAGTAGTTGTAAGACCCCAAATTTTATGAAATAAAAGTATTCAATTTTTCTTATAGTTACTATTCAGTAAATGGTTAAATTGATAAAAGTTAAAGTTAAGGGTGATATATGAATTTTTTTCAAAAATATGCAAGTGGTTATAAAATATTCATTGTTGTCAGGGAATATTCGTTTGGTCGTGAAATATTCTTTTTATCGGGAATATCCGTACGACGGCGCAGTCATTTGTGGGCCCCATAACAGAATAACTGTCGGATGAAGATAACGACAAAATTGAGTTTTTATAAGTAACGACGTAGTTGTTACATTAACACTGTTGAAATACCCGGTGGTTAAAATACAGTAATACGCGTTATTGCACAGTAACACACGGTATTGCACAGTATTTTTGAAATTATTGATTCTTACGTAAGATTACGTAAGAAGGCACTACTGAATAATTGTCACAGTAATTACTGTTTAATATTTTATTTTATTGATTCAATAATTGCTGCGTTGATATTTTATAATATTGTTATTTCAATAATTGTCATTGCACAGTATCTCCATTATCAGATCAATAATTCATATTATTTGAATAATATTATTAGATAGCATTATCGGCAATGTCTAGAAAATTCTGTCAAGGAGAGGTTTGGTCATCTAATTGCGCGCCAGTAAGGAGAAATCCTTATTGGAAAGCCCCTTCTTTCCTGGGAACGGCCTGGTTGTCATAAATGTGATTCTGTAATATTATTTGTGAATAATTAATTATTAATTCATATGATAAGGAAATATTTATTTTATATGGATATAAATGAGGGATATATTTTTGTGGTTAAAAATGAAGGAGTTAATGTTGAGGTATTTTATCTGTATTTTTGTCAGAACGGAGGTATTGAAAATCAAATTTGGGTTTTTGAGATATTTTGCGGGGGTTATAATTTTTAATCCGACCGTTGGATCGTGGTAATTTTTGGATATATTATACATATATAAGTTAAGTATATGTCCACAAATTTTGAACCGTTAAAAATAAACGTATGATTTGTTATGAATTTTACGAGATGTCTGGTTCAGAAATTGTTGAATTTTCGGAGTTAATCATTTTGGTAAAAAATTCTAGAATTAGTGGGCCCCACTCTTGGTTGGTGAAGAAATGTGCTGAGATTTTTATTCAAATGTGGTGGGTGAGAATAGTAGCAGGTAAAGCCATCATGTTGCAGATTAAGTCTGCTTTGGCGTGCTAACATTTTCCTATAAATAGAGGGCTAAGTTAGAATTGAAAATCACACCAGAAACATAAGCTTTCTCTCTTTCTCTCTCTATATTATGAAGCATATTTTGTGAGTATTTAGATACTTTGAGAGTTGCTATTCAGTGCAAGTTTCTTTCGGCTTTGCATTCCAGTCAGAAGTACTGTACTTTTGAGGTAAGGGATAGTAAGGGATTTTAAGGGTTATTATGTTTTTCAGTTCGTAATTCTTCTGACCTTCAGAAAATTCTGAAAAAATTGAAAATGATGTTTTGATGAGTTTTATTGATTGTGTCCGAAAATGGTGATTTTTGGATGTATAGATTAAGAGTTCTGAATTTTACGGGGAAAGACTATTTTAAAAGTAACCGCTTATAACTACTTGTGGTTAACTCCAAAATTGATGAAATTTTTATTGGAAGTATATCTATATAATATCAATGTACTCTGTGAATTTTGGAATTTTTGGATAAAAGTATAATTTATGATAAATGTCTAAATATTCGGTGGTTTTGGCCATATGAAAAATAGTAAATAAATTTTAAAAATTCTGAGAAAAATATATGTTCGATATGGGAGTATATTCTGCTAAATCCCAGAAAAAAATATTTTTTAAACTGATTTGGTATTTTTCATGAAAATAAACTAGTTATGAGTAAATGAATTAAATATGTTATGTGAAGTAAGAAAATTGGAAAAGATTTTATGGCTTGAGAATCCTATATGAGGTATATGCAGATTTTTGATGAGGCTTTTGATTATTGGTAATGAAATCTTATGAGTTTGACATTTTAGGATGATTAAATACATTATTTAGTAAAATATAAATAATTAAAATAAATTATTTATAAATTTAAGAAATGCTATTCTTTTAAAATCATTATACCAAATATTGGTATGAATTTTATTATGAAATTTTTACTTTTTTATGTCGGGATTACTATTCATGAGTTACTATTCACGAGTTACTATTCACGACAAAATTAGTTTCTTTTTCTGACCAAATTATAGTTAATTTATGAATATTACTCTTAAAATTAAAACTATATTTTGATCATATTATTTTTATTATCATATATAACATTTTTATTATCCTGATGTTAAAATTCTCTTTCACTTGAGTGTAAAGATGGGTAGATTATTTGTAAGACCCCGAATTTTATGAAATAAAAGTATTCAATTTTTCTTATAAATTACAATTCAGTAAATGGTTAAATTGATAAATGTTAAAGTTATGGTTGATATATGAATTTTTTTTCAAAATACACAAGTGGTTATAAAATATTCATTGTTGTCGGGGAATATTCGTTTGGTCGTGGAATATTCTTTCTGTCGGGAAATATTCGTACGACGACGCAGCCATTTGTGGGCCCCATAACAGAGTAACTGTCGGATGAAGATAACGACAAAAATTTGAGTTTCTACAAATAACGGCGTAGTTGTTACCGTTAACACTGTTGGAATACACAGTGGTTAAAATACAGTAATACGCGTTATTGCACAGTAGCACACGGTATTGCACAATATTTTTAAAATTATTGATTCTTACGTAAGAAGGCACTACTGAATAATTGTTACAGTAATTACTGTTCAATATTTTATTTTATTGATTCAATAATTGCTGCGTTGAAATTTTATATTATTGTTGTTCAATAATTGTCACTGCACAGTATTTTTCATTATCAGATCAATAATTCATATTATTTGAATAATATTATTAGATAACATTATTGGTAATGTCTAGAAAGTTCTGTCTAAGGAGAGGTTTGGTCACCTAATTGCGCGCCAGTAAGAAAAAATTCTTATTGGAAAGCCCCCTCTTTCTTGAGAACGGCCTGGTTGTCATAAATGTGATTCTGTAATATTATTTGTGAATAATTAATTATTGATTCATATGATAAGGAAATATTTATTTTATGTGGATATAAATGAGGGATATATTTTTGTGGTTAAAAATAAAGGAGTTAATGTTGAGGTGTTTTATCTGTATTTTTGTCGGAACGGAGGTATTGAAAATTAAATTAGGGTTTTTAAGATATTTTGTGAGGGTTATAATTTTTAATCCGACCGTTGGATCGTGGTAATATTTGGATATGTTATACATATATAAGTTGAGTATATCTCCACATATTTTGAACCGTTAAAAATGAACGTATGATTTATTATGAATTTTACGAGATGACTGGTTCAGAAATTGTTGAATTTTCGGAGTTAATCATTTTGGTGGAAAATTCTAGAATTGGTGGGCCCCACTCTTGGTTGGTGAAGAAATGTGCTGAGATTTTTATTCAAATGTGGTGGGTGAGAATAGTAGCAGGTAAAGCCATCAGGTTACAGGTTAAGTCTGATTCGGCGTGCTAACATTTTCCTATAAATAGAGGGCTAAGTTAGAATTGAAAATCACACCAGAATTCATAAGTTTTCTCTCTTTCTCTCTCTAGATTATTGAGTGTATTTTGTGAGTATTTAGATACTCTGTGAGGTTCTATTCATCAGTGCAAGTTTCTTTCAGCCTTATACCGATCAGAAGTACAGCTCTTTTGAGGTAAGAGATAGTAAGGGATTTTAAGGGTTGTTATATTTTCCAGTTTCATAATTTTTCTGACCTTCAAAAATTCTGGAAAAATTTAAAATGATATTTTGATGAGTTTTATTGATTGTGTCCAAAAATAGTGATTTTTGGATGTATAGATTGAGAGTTATGAATTTTATGAGAAAAGACTATTTTAAAAGTAACCGCTTATAATTCCTTGCGGTTAACTCCAAAATTGATGAAATTTTTATTGGGAGTACATCTATATAATATCAGTGTACTCTGTGAATTTTGGAATTTTTGGATAAAAGGATAATTTATGATAAATATCTAAATATTAGACGGTTTTGGCCATATGAAAAATAGTAAACGAATTTTAAAAATTCTAAAAAAAATATATGTTCAATATGGGACTATATTCTGATAAATCTCAGAAAAAAAATATTTTTGGAACTGATTTGGTATTTTTAATAAAAATAGACTAGTTATGAATAATTAAATTAAATATTTTATGTGAAGGAAGAAAATTAGAAAATAGAATTTTATGGCTTGAGAATTCTATATGGGGTATATGCAGATTTTTGATGAGAGTTTTTGGTTATTGGTGGTGAAATCTTATGAGTTTGGCATTTTATGATGATTAAATGTATTAATTAGAAAAGTGTAAACAATTAAAAAAAATTGTTTATAAGTTTAAAGAAATGTTATTCTTTCAATATCATTATACCGAAATATTGGTATGAATTTTATTATAAAATTTCTACCTTTTTGTGTCGGGGTTACTATTCATGAGTTACTATTCACGAGTTACTATTCACGGGTACTATTTACGACAAAAATTGGTTTCTTTTTCTGACCAAATTATCGTTGATTTATGATTGTTGCTCTCGAAAATAAATGCAGTTGTTGATCATATTATTTTTATTATCATATATAACATTTTTTATAACCCTGATGTTGAATTTCTCTTTCACTTGAGTGTAAAGATGGGTAAATTATTGGTATGATCGTGACTTAGGAATGTCTTTAGCCTGTAGTGCAAAGATGAATTGTTAACTGGTATGATCATGACCATTGAATTTATAATTGAATATCTTTAGCTTAAGTGTAAAAATGAATTGATTAACATGGTTATAATTATGGTATATATAAATTTTGAAATGATTATATATTTTTTTGAGATATGAATATATTTGGCCTGTAGTGCAAATATGAACTGTTGAGGAATATCTTTGGCATGTAGTGCAAAGATGAATTGTTGATGAATATCTTTGGCCCGTAGTATAAAGATGACATGTTGTTGAATATCTTTGGCCAGTAGTGCAAAGATGAACTGTTGACGAATATCGTTGGCCTGTAGTGCAAAGATGAATTTATTAATATGATTATGAATAGGAACTGTGATTTGGTATAACCATGATCTTTGATGTTTCAGGTAAAGACATGTGAGGAAAATTATCTTCGTCCTGGATGCGAAGGGGAATTTAGAATTACAATTATGATTATGAGTTATTCATATAATTGTGAAAAGGAACTGTTGATTAATGTTACAGGGATAAAACATTATTGGTGGACTTTTAATGTGGAGAAGATAATAGACTTTATAGTCTATTTGACTCTTCTAATGGATTGCTCGTTCCGCTGCAACTATGGTTGAAATTTTTATTATCTACCATATGTTCTAAATCTCTGATTTATTACTGATGAAGACTATTGATAATTTATTTATCTTTAGTCATGATATTTTTTACTGGGCTAGTTATGGTCACCCTTTTATTTCACAATTCCTTTCAGGTAATAAGAGTGTAGTTGGGTCGAGCGGGGGTAACAGGTGAATAGAACGGTGGTCATCATTTAGTAGTTATATTTGGTGAAGAAAATAGGGTGAGGCGAACCCAACGTTGGAAGGGTGTTTCGTCACTATCATACAAGATGTCTAATGACATACAACCTCGTGTCATCATAAGACAGGGTTGTGCTCATCCACTTGCTGAGTATATCTACGAGCACTACCTATATAATCTTGGTATTTGTTTGAAGTATAATTCTCAATTAGAGACAGTGGAGATAATGATAAGTCAAGAGAAGACTCACCATTGGGAAGAATATGATAGTAATCTTCTCGTTTTTATTTGGGGTCTATTGGGTCAACCAAGGATAATTCTGTGGCCATATGATATCTATCATAACCTAGAAGCATGGCCTCCCATGTACGAAGGTTTCCTTGAGCACTTTCCAAAGATTCTGATTTCTAAAACAGTTTTTGACTGTACCTTTATGTAAGGTACCTTTGTGAGGTGCTGATACATGATGGTGTCCAATGTCACATTTGGTATATATTTGTATCCAAACTCACAGCATATGTGTTGTTGTATTTTGCACGACAATTGTTGTAATAAAGTTGTAGTTATTTTCTGTACCATGTATTTGACGACTCAGAATGGGTTGGGTGGAATGGACCTATTTTGGGGTTGTCACAGTTGGTATCAGAGCTTAGGGATATGGTCTCTGGCGGAGATCGGGGAATAGAACTAGGAGGGGAGAGTTGAGTAAATCTTTCGCTAGTGTGTCCTACCTAAGCTTAATTGTTGGTCAGTCATAATATCGGGATATTATGTGATATGTTAATTTATTCAATTAACACTTGTTTTAAAGCTGTATTCTAGAATGATATCTGAAATACAGGAGATGAGCATTGGAGAAATAATGATGACAGGGAAGATGGAATCTGAAATGAAAGCAAGGTATTCTTAACTCTTTGAAATACCAGGTACGTAAATTTCGAGGACGAAATTTCATAAGGAGGGGAGATTGTAAGACCCCGAATTTTATGAAATAATAGTATTCAATTTTTCTTATAAATTATAATTCAGTAAATGGTTAAATTGATAAATGTTAAAGTTATGGGTGATATATGAATTTTTTTTCAAAATACACAAGTGGTTATAAAATATTCATTGTTGTCGGGGAATATTCGTTTGGTCGTGGAATATTCTTTCTGTCGGGGAATATTCGTACGACGACGCAGCCATTTGTGGGCCCCATAATAGAGTATCTGTCGGATGAAGATAACGATAAAAATTTGAGTTTTTATAAATAACGGCATAGTTGTTACCGTTAACACTGTTAGAATACACAGTGGTTAAAATACAGTAATACGCGTTATTACACAGTAGCACACGGTATTGCATAGTATTTTTAAAATTATTGATTCTTACGTAAGAAGGCACTACTGAATAATTGTTACAGTAATTACTGTTCAATATTTTATTTTATTAATTCAATAATTGCTGCGTTGAAATTTTATATTATTGTTGTTCAATAATTGTCACTACACAGTATTTTCCATTATCAGATCAATAATTCATATTATTTAAATAATATTATTAGATAACATTATTGGCAATGTCTAGAAAGTTCTGTCTAAGGAGAGGTTTGGTCACCTAATTGCGCGCCAGTAAGAAAAAATTCTTATTAGAAAGCCCCCTCTTTCCTGAGAACGGCCTGGTTGTCATAAATGTGATTCTGTAATATTATTTGTGAATAATTAATTATTGATTCATATGATAAGGAAATATTTATTTTATGTGGATATAAATGAGGGATATATTTTTGTGGTTAAAAATGAAAGAGTTAATGTTGAGGTGTTTTATATGTATTTTTGTCGGAACGGAGGTATTGAAAATTAAATTAGGGTTTTTAAGATATTTTGCGAGGGTTATAATTTTTAATCCGACCGTTGAATCGTGGTAATATTTGGATATGTTATACATATATAAGTTGAGTATATGTCCACAAATTTTGAACCGTTAAAAATGAACGTATGATTTGTTATGAATTTTACGAGATGACTGGTTCAGAAATTATTGAATTTTCGGAGTTAATCATTTTGGTAGAAAATTCTAGAATTGGTGGGCCCCACTCTTGGTTTGTGAAAAAATGTGCTGAGATTTTTATTCAAATGTGGTGGGTGAGAATAGTTGCAGGTAAAGCCATCAGGTTACAGGTTAAGTCTGATTCGACGTGCTAACATTTTCCTATAAATAGAGGGCTAAGTTAGAATTAAAAATTACACCAGAATTCATAAGTTTTCTCTCTTTCTCTCTCTAGATTATTGAGTGTATTTTGTGAGTATTTAGATACTCTGTGAGGTTCTATTCATCAGTGCAAGTTTCCTTCAGCCTTATACCGATCAGAAGTACTGCTCTTTTGAGGTAAGGGATAGTAAGGGATTTTAAGGGTTGTTATATTTTCCAGTTTCGTAATTTTTCTGACCTTCAAAAATTCTGAAAAAATTTGAAATGATATTTTGATGAGTTTTCTTGATTGTTTCCAAAAATTGTGATTTTTGGATGTATAGATTGAGAGTTATGAATTTTATGAGAAAAGACTATTTTAAAAGTAACCGCTTGTAATTCCTTGTGGTTAACTCCAAAATTGATGAAATTTTTATTGGGAGTACATCTATATAATATCAGTGTACTCTGTGAATTTTGGAATTTTTGGATAAAAGGACAATTTATGATAAATATCTAAATATTCAGCGGTTTTGGCCATATGAAAAATAGTAAATGAATTTTAAAAATTCTGAGAAAAATATATGTTCAATATGGGACTATTTTCTGATAAATCTCAGAAAAGAAATATTTTTAGAACTGATTTGGTATTTTTAATGAAAATAGACTAGTTATGAATAATTGAATTAAATATGTTATGTGAAGGAAGAAAATTAAAAAATAGGATTTTATGGCTTGAGAATCCTGTATGGGGTATATGCAGATTTTTGATGAGGGTTTTTGGTTATTGGTGATGAAATCTTATGAGTTTGGCATTTTATGATGATTAAATGCATTAATTAGAAAAGTATAAACAATTAAAATAAATTGTTTATAAGTTTAAAGAAATGTTATTCTTTCAATATCATTATACCGAAATATTGGTATAAATTTTATTATAAAATTTCTACCTTTTTGTGTCGGGGTTACTATTCATGAGTTACTATTCACGAGTTAGTATTCACGGGTACTATTCACGATAAAAATTAGTTTCTTTTTCTGACCAAATTATCGTTGACTTATGATTGTTGCTCTCGAAAATAAATACAGTTGTTGATCATATTATTTTTATTATCATATATAACATTTTTTATAACCCTGATGTTGAATTTCTCTTTCATTTGAGTGTAAAGATGGGTAAATTATTGGTATGATCGTGACTGAGGAATGTCTTTGGCATGTAGTGCAAAGATAAATTGTTAACTGGTATGATCATGACCATTGAATTTATAATTGAATATCTTTAGCTTAAGTGTAAAGATGAATTGATTAACATGGTTATAATTATGGTATATATAAATTCTGAAATGATTATATATTTCTTTGAGATATGAATATATTTGGTCTGTAGTGCAAATATGAACTGTTGAGGAATATCTTTGGCCTGTAGTGCAAAGATGAATTGTTGATAAATATCTTTGGCCCGTAGTGCAAAGATGACCTGTTGTTGAATATCTTTGGCCAGTAGTGCAAAGATGAACTGTTGAAGAATATCGTTGGCCTGTAGTGCAAAGATGAATTTATTAATATGACTATGAACAGGAACTGTGATTTGGTATAACCATGATCTTTGATGTTTCAGGTAAAGACATGTGAGGAAAATTATCTTCGTCCTGGATGCGAAGAGAAATTTATAATTACAATTATGATTATGAGTTATTCATATAATTGTGAAAAGGAACTGTTGATTAATGTTACAGGGATAAAACATTATTGGTGGACTTTTAATGTGGAGAAGATAATAGACTTTATAGTCTATTTAACTCTTCTAATGAATTGCTCGTTCCGCTGCAACTATGGTTGAAATTTTTATTATCTACCATATGTTCTAAATCTCTGATTTATTACTGATGAAGACTATTGGTAATTTATTTATCTTTAGTCATGATATTCTTTACTGGGCTAGTTGTGCTCACCCTTTTGTTTCACAATTCCTTTCAGATAATAAGAGTGTAGCTGGGTCGAGCGGGGGTAACAAATGAATAGAACGGTGATCATCATTTAGTAGTTATATTTGGTGAAGAAAATAGGGTGAGGCGAACCCAACGTTGGAAGGGTGTTTCGTCACTATCATACAAGATGTCTAATGACATACAACCTCGTGTCATCATAAGACAGGGTTGTGCTCATCCACTTGCTGAGTATATCTACGAGCACTACCTATATAATCTTGGTGTTTGTTTGAAGTATAATTCTCAATTAGAGACAGTGGAGATAATGATAAGTCAAGAGAAGACTCACAATTGGGAAGAATATGATAGTAATCTTCTCGTTTTTATTTGGGGTCTATTGGGTCAACCAAGGATAATTCTGTGGTCATATGATATCTATCATAACCTAGAAGCATGGCCTCCCATGTACGAAGGTTTTCTTGAGCACTTCCCAAAGATTCTGGTTTCTAAAACAGTTTTTAACTGTACCTTTATGTAAGGTACCTTTGTGAGGTGCTGATACATAATGGTGTCCAATGTCACATTTGTTATATATTTGTATCCAAACTCACAGCATATGTGTTGTTGTATTTTGCACGACAATTATTGTAATAAAGTTGTAGTTGTTTTCTGTACCATGTATTTGACGACTCAGAATGGGTTGGGTGGAATGGACCTATTTTGGGTTTGTCACATTGTTGGTATGATCATGACTATGAGTTCTCTTTGGCCAGTAGTCTAAAGTTGAATTGTTGACTGGTATGATCATGACCATTGAATTTATAACTGAATATCTTTAGCTTAAGTGTAAAGGTGAATTGATCAATATGGTTATAATTATTGTTTATATAATTCTGAAATGATTATATATTAATATATTTGGCCTATAGTGCAAAGATGAACTGTTGATGAATATCTTTGGCCTGTAGTGCAAAGATAAATTATTGATGAATATCTTTGGCCTGTAGTGCAAAGATGAACTGTTGATGAATATCTTTGGCCTGTAGTGCAAAGATGAATTATTGATGAATATCTTTGGCCTGTAGTGTGAAGATGAACGGTTGTTGAATATCTTTGGTCCGTAGTGCAAAGATGGTTTGTTGATGAATATATTTGGCCGTAGTGCGAAGATGGATTTATTAGCATGATTATGAACAGGAACTGTGATTTGGTATAACCATGATCTTTGATGTTTCAGGTAAAGACAGGTGATGAAAATATTCTTCGTCCTGGGTGCGAAGAAAAATTTAGAATCACAATTATGATTATGAGTAATTCATATGATTGTGGGAAAGAACTGTTGAGTGATGTTGCAGGGATAAAACATTGTTGGTGGATTTTTAACATGGAGAAGATAATATACTTTATAGTCTATTTGACTCTTCTAATGGATTGCTCGTTCCGCTGCAACTATGGTTAAAATTTTTATCATCTACCATATGTTCTAAATCTCTGATTTATTACTGATGAAGACTATTGATAATTTATTTATCTTTAGTTATGATATTTTTTACTGGGCTAGTTGTGCTCACCCTTCTGTTTCACAATTCCTTTCAGGTAATAAGAGTGTAGCTGGGTCGAGCGGGGGTAACAAGGGAATAGAACGGTGGTCATCATTTAGTAGTTATATTTGGTGAATAAAATAGGGTGAGGCGAACCCAACGTTGGAAGGGTGTTTTGTCACTATCATACAAGATGTCTAATGACATACAACCTCGTGTCATCATAAGACATGGTTGTGCTCATCTACTTGCTGAGTATCTTTACGAGCACTACCTATTAAATCTTGGTGTTTGTTTGAAGTATAATTCTCAATTAGAGACAGTGGAGATAATGATATGTCAAGAGAAGACTCACCATTGGGAATAATACGATAGTAAACTTCTCGTTTTTCTTTGGGGTCTATTGGGTCAACTAAGGATAATTCTGTGGCCATATGATATCTATCATAACCTAGACGCATGGCCTCCCATGTACGAAGGTTTCCTTGAGCACTTCCCAAAGATTCTAATTTCTAAAATAATTTTTAACTATACCTTTATGTAAGGTGTCATTGTGAGGTGTTGTCCACGGTTGGGACATGAGTTATATTTTGTATATATTTGTATCCAAACTCACAGCATATGTGTTGTTGTATTTTGCACGACAATTGTTGTAATAAAGTTGTAGTTATTTTTTGTACCATGTATTTGGCGACTCAGAATATGTTGGATGGAATGGACCTGTTTTGGGGTCGTTACATTTTGGTATCAGAGCTATAAGTAAAGAGCCCCGAGCCTCTCGTTGGTGACTTCCTGTTGATGGGGGATGCACCGAAGCCATACTCTCCGTAGGGGACGCCGTTCTGCGATGGCAAACTGATAGGTATCAATGTAAGGTGCTGACATAGGTTAGTGTCCAGAGTTACATTTTGGTATCAGAGCTTAGGGATATGATCTCTGGCGGAGATCGGGAAATAGAACTAAGAGGGGAGAGATGAGTAAATCTTTTGCTAGTGTGTCCTACCTAAGCTTATTTGTTGGTCAGTCATAATATCGGGATATTATGTGATATGTTAATTTGTTAAATTAACCCTTGTTTTGAAGCTGTATTCTAGAATGATATTTGAAATACAGGAGATGAGCAATGGAGAAATTATGATGACAAGGAAGATGGAATTTGAAATGAAAGGAAGGTATTCTCAACTCTTTGAAATACTAGGTACGTAAATTTCGAGGACGAAATTTTATAAGGAGGGGAGATTGTAAGACCCCAAATTTTATGAAATAAAAGTATTCAAATTTTCTTATAGTTGCTATTCAGTAAATGGTTAAATTGATAAAAGTTAAATTTAAGGGTGATATATGAATTTTTTTCAAAAATACGCAAGTGGTTATAAAATATTCATTGTTGTCGGGAAATATTCGTTTGGTCGTGAAATATTCTTTTTATCGGGAATATCCGTACGACGGCGCAGTCATTTGTGGGCCCCATAACAGAATAACTGTTGGATGAAGATAACGACAAAATTGAGTTTTTATAAGTAACGACGTAGTTGCTACGTTAACACTGTTGGAATACCGGTGGTTAAAATACAGTAATACGCGTTATTGCACAGTAACACACGGTATTGCACAGTATTTTTGAAATTATTGATTCTTACGTAAGAAGGCACTACTGAATAATTGTCACAGTAATTACTGTTCAATATTTTATTTTATTAATTCAATAATTGTTGCGTTGATATTTTATATTATTGTTGTTTCAATAATTATCACTGCACAGTATCTCCATTATCAGATCAATAATTCATATTATTTGAATAATATTATTAGATAGCATTATTGGAAATGTCTAGAAAGTTCTGTCAAGGAGAGGTTTGGTCATCTAATTGCGCGCCAGTAAGGAGAAATCATTATTGGAAAGCCCCTCTTTCCTGAGAACGGCCTGGTTGTCATAAATGTGATTCTGTAATATTATTTGTGAATAATTAATTATTGATTCATATGATAAGGAAATATTTATTTTATATGGATATAAATGAGGGATATATTTTTGTGGTTAAAAATGAAGGAGTTAATGTTGAGGTATTTTATTTGTATTTTTGTCAGAACGGAGGTATTGAAAATCAAATTTGGGTTTTTGAGATATTTTGCGGTGGTTATAATTTTTAATCCGACCGTTGGATCGTGGTAATTTTTGGATATATTATACATATATAAGTTAAGTATATGTCCACAAATTTTGAACCGTTAAAAATAAACGTATGATTTGTTATGAATTTTACGAGATGTCTGGTTCAGAAATTGTTGAATTTTCGGAGTTAATCATTTTAGTGAAAAATTCTAGAATTAGTGGGCCCCACTCTTGGTTGGTGAAGAAATGTGCTGAGATTTTTATTCAAATGTGGTGGGTGGGAATAGTAGCAGGTATAGCCATCAGGTTGCAGGTTAAGTCTGCATCGGCGTGCTAACATTTTCCTATAAATAGAGGGCTAAGTTAGAATTGAAAATCACACCAGAAACATAAGCTTTCTCTCTTTCTCTCTCTATATTATGAAGCATATTTTGTGAGTATTTAGATACTTTGAGAGTTGCTATTCAGTGCAAATTTCCTTCGACTTTGCATTCCAGTCAGAAATACTGCACTTTTGAGGTAAGGGATAGTAAGGGATTTTAAGGGTTATTATATTTTTCAGTGCGTAATTCTTCTGACCTTCAGAAAATTCTGGAAAAATTTAAAATGATGTTTTGATGAGTTTTATTGATTGTGTCCAAAAATGGTGATTTTTGGATGTATAGATTAAGAGTTATGAATTTTACGAGAAAAGGCTATTTTAAAAGTAACCGCTTATAACTCCTTGTGGTTAACTCCAAAATTGATGAAATTTTTATTGGAAGTATATCTATATAATATCAGTGTACTCTGTGAATTTCGGAATTTTTGGATAAAAGTACAATTTATGGGACTATATTCTGCTAAATTCCAGAAAAAAATATTTTTGGAACTGATTTGGTATTTTTTATGAAAATAGACTAGTTATGAGTAAATGAATTAAATATGTTATGTGAAGTAAGAAAATTGAAAAATAGGATTTTATAGCTTGAGAATCCTATATGAGGTATATGCAGATTTTTGATGAGGGTTTTGGTTATTGGTAATGAAATCTTATGAGTTTGACATTTTAGGATGATTAAATACATTATTTAGTAAAGTGTAAACAATTAAAATAAATTGTTTATAAATTTAAGAAATGTTATTCTTTCAATATCATTATACCAAAATATTGGTATGAATTTTATTGTGGAATTTTTACCTTTTTGTGTCGGGGTTACTATTCATGAGTTACTATTCACGAGTTACTATTCATGAGTTACTATTCACGAGTTACTATTCACGACAAAATTAGTTTCTTTTTCTGACCAAATTGTAGTTAATTTATGAATATTACTCTTGAAATTAAATCTATATTTTGATCATATTGTTTTTATTATCATATATAACATTTTTATTACCCTGATGTTGAAATTCTCTTTCACTTGAATGTAAAGATGGGTAGATTATTAGTATGATCATGACTATGGGTTCTCTTTGGCCAGTAGTCCAAAGTTAAATTGTTGACTGGTATGATCATGACAATTGAATTTATAACTGAATATCTTTAACTTAAGTGTAAAGGTGAATTGATCAATATGGTTATAATTATTGTTTATATAATTCTGAAATGATTATATATTAATATATTTGGCCTATAGTGCAAAGATGAACTGTTGATGAATATCTTTGGCCTGTAGTGCAAAGATGAATTATTGATGAATATCTTTGGCTTGTAGTGCAAAGATGAACTGTTGATGAATATCTTTGGCCTGTAGTACAAAGATGAATTATTGATGAATATCTTTGGCCTGTAGTGTGAAGATGAACTGTTGTTGAATATCTTTGGTCCGTAGTGCAAAGATGGTTTGTTGATGAATATCTTTGGCCGTAGTGCGAAGATGGATTTATTAGCATGATTATAAACAGGAACTGTGATTTGGTATAACCATGATCTTTGATGTTTCAGGTAAAGACAAGTGATGAAAATATTCTTCGTCCTGGGTGCGAAGAAAAATTTAGAATCACAATTATGATTATGAGTAATTCATATGATTGTGGGAAAGAACTGTTGAGTGATGTTGCAGGGATAAAACATTGTTGGTGGATTTTTAACATGGAGAAGATAATATACTTTATAGTCTATTTGACTCTTCTAATGGATTGCTCGTTCCGCTGCAACTATGGTTAAAATTTTTATCATCTACCATATGTTCTAAATCTCTGATTTATTACTGATGAAGACTATTGATAATTTATTTATCTTTAGTTATGATATTTTTTACTGGGCTAGTTGTGCTCACCCTTCTGTTTCACAATTCCTTTCAGGTAATAAGAGTGTAGCTGGGTCGAGCGGGGGTAACAAGGGAATAGAACGGTGGTCATCATTTAGTAGTTATATTTGGTGAATAAAATAAGGTGAGGCGAACCCAACGTTGGAAGGGTGTTTTGTCACTATCATACAAGATGTCTAATGACATACAACCTCGTGTCATCATAAGACATGGTTGTGCTCATCTACTTGCTGAGTATCTTTACGAGCACTACCTATTAAATCTTGGTGTTTGTTTGAAGTATAATTCTCAATTAGAGACAGTGGAGATAATGATATGTCAAGAGAAGACTCACCATTGGGAATAATACGATAGTAAACTTCTCGTTTTTCTTTGGGGTCTATTGGGTCAACTAAGGATAATTCTGTGGCCATATGATATCTATCATAACCTAGACGCATGGCCCCCCATGTACGAAGGTTTTCTTGAGCACTTCCTAAATATTCTAATTTCTAAAATAATTTGTGACTATACCTTTATGTAAGGTGTCATTGTGAGGTGCTCTCCACGGTTGGGACATGAGTCACATTTGGTATATATTTGTATCCAAACTCACAACATATGTGTTGTTATATTTTGCACGACAATTGTTGTAATAAAGTTGTAGTTATTTTTTGTACCATGTATTTGGCGACTCAGAATAGGTTGGATGGAATGGACCTGTTTTGGGGTCGTTACAGTAGTACACGTGATCCTTGGACTTGATATCATCATAGTATCTTATGTATGATGTATTATACTTTGACTTATTCCTTAAGACCCTTAGGGTATATCAAAGGGTACGCTTGGGTATAATAAGTTGTACATAGAGATAATGTATGATCAATAAATAATCTACCACTTCTAGTAAAAGAAGAGAAATGCCCTATGCGATTTGATAAATGACAACCTAGTAGTCCTTGGCCAAGGTAGAATGAAATTAAAAAGGAGTTTCTAATTTATATTATTTAGAGTTGTGCATTTAAGAGTTGAAATACATATAATTAAATGAAATAAGACTTGACAGTAATTCCATGTCTTATATTTAATTGGGACATTGTATGGTGGAATGATTGAATTGTATGGTAACTATTTACTCAAAGGTTCTTTTATGATTAATGTTAAAATCTATATTATCTGGAAAGTTGTTAATCGCTAGGGAGACTTATCCCTATTGTATAATAAATATTATTTATTTAAATAAATTAATTGTTTTATTTATTTAAATAAGATTAAAATTGTTCTAATTGATTTATTTACAACCGGTTTAATATGGAGAACCTAAATGGTCACACCATAAAAGGAAAAATAATTATTTAAGAAGTTAATGACATAATCGTAATAATACGTTAAGTATATTTAATTTAATCTATGGTGATAGAATAAATTAAATAGCTTAATATTTATTATTTAATATTTTAAAAATATTAAAAATATAAATTAATAAGAGTAGTCTTATTATTATTATTACTATTATTATTATTTAATTCCTAAAGGAGTTTGGAAATTAATTAATAAAAGTACTCTCATATATTCCTAATAAGATTAGGAGGTTAAATTAATTAAAAGAGTTTAATTAATTATCCCTAATAAGATTAGTGTTCGGGAGTGTTTTCCCAACCCTCTTTTGTTCTGAAGGCTTGGGTCGGGTCAAAGGAGGTCGGGCTCGTATGTTCAGAGATGTAAGATCGGGGTCGGTTACCCGATCCCAATAGGCTGGGGCCCGTGGTCATCGTGAGGGTTGAGTTCGGGCCTGTTGGGTTTGGCTATTGGTTTGGGCCTGAGCGTATGAGCAGTCCACATGCAGAGTTGGTGCGACAAGGAGTTTACGTGATTAAGGGCATCAACCCTAATCCTACGTCAACAAGGTAACTCTGGATGTAGTGATGGAAAGGGATTCCACTTGCACTTTTTAAGGAGATCGTGTTGGACCCAAATATGGTAGCTAACATATTTAGGAGTCCTACTCTAATCCAAAGAAGAGGATGCCAATGTGGTGGGAGCTCTATAAATACAAGGCCAAGGTTACAATTAACAGGTAATATCTACTTTGAGCACTAAACATATAAACCTCCATTGTTAAACCTTGTGAACGGCCTGTGCTTATTCTCACACCGGAGCTATCCCCCGGCGGTACGGCCGTCAAGCTTCTGTGTGATCTGTTATTGTGCAGGATTCAGCGCGTGGATTTTGTGATTGGACGCGCAGACGAAACTTGGCGTTAACATTGGCGCTAGAAGGAGGGCTGCTTCTTTGCAACCACAAATACTTTTCTTCGGCAGCAATCATGACGAGTAGAGATAATATCGCTGTCTCGGAAAGAACCAAGACCCAGCAGTCCCACCAAACAACTCAGGCGAGGGGGTCAGTGAAGGACCGACTGGGGTCTAAAATACAGGAGGTAGAAGAGTTACCGGTCCATGATCTTCGGCGGAAGCTCTTCCCCGAGAGTCAACACACGCCTCATCAGGCGAGTCAGGCCGACGAGAGGCACTCTCAAGCCCTCGTGAGGCAAGACCGGGGAGCAGGAAGCCGAGACCAACGAGAGTTTCTCTTGCAGAAGAGACTGGACCAGAATAAAGACGCCATGTTGGCGCTCCAGCTACAACGATTGGAGTTGGAGAGACAGATGGCCAACATGGTCGGGGATCAAGAAGTGAGTTCCAGAAGGCGTAGGAATCGAAGCCGGTCCCGATCGCCTCGGCGGGGAGAGGCAAGAAGAGAACAGAGCAGGCACCGGAGTCGCTCTAGAGATGGAAAGAGCAGAAGGAGGAGTCCTTCGGCCGGGCGCCGATCAGAACACCGAGGCAGGACGGGGCAGATAGAAAGGGAAGCGTCTCCTGATTATGGGAGGGACAAACCTCGATCGTCCCCTCATAAGGAAGGATCCGACCCCCTTACCCGGAGAGTGTCTGAATTAGAAAGGTTGCTAGGGACAAAAAACTCGACGGGGACATCTTCGGCAGGTTTAGGATCTCCCTTTTCGCCCGAAATCAACCGGGTGATAGCCGATCCAAAGAAGAAGATGCCCCCGATGGAGACATACGACGGATTGGGAGACCCCTACGACCATTCGGATGGATATGATCGCCTGATGTCGTACTATGGGCATTCGGATGCAGCCAAATGCCACATGTTCGCTACAACACTTAAGAAGAGTGCCAGGGAGTGGTTGGGGACCCTGGCACCAGGATCAATCGGGTCATGGAACGATCTTCGTGAAAAATTCCATGCTCGGTTCGGCAGCAACCGAAGACGAGGGAAGATCACGGCGTCCCTCATGCAGGTACGGCAGAAATCAGACGAGACCCTAAGTCAGTTCGTCAAACGATTTAGAGAGGCAGTGGGATCTGTAGCGGAGCTGGATTCCCCACAAGCACTGGGATTTTTTACGACCGGCTTAGACATCGGGAGATCTAAGAAGCTGGTAAAGGATTTGGTGATTAACCCTCCGGCAGACTTGACCGAGGCCTTTCATCGGGCAGAAGGGTTCATCGCTATAGAGGAAGCTTTGGGAAATTTCAAACCACACCAACAACCTTACGAGAAAGCTAAAGATCGGGAAAAACCGACCTACCAACGTTCGGACAATAACCAGTGGAAATCAGACCGAACAGAAAAGAAAAACTTCAACGGGGGAGGTTCCGGTAGCAACCGGCCTCCACTACCCAACCGTAACGTCAGCAAGGTCTATACTCCCCTCACCGCGGATCGGTCGAAAATCCTGCAGGAAATGAAAAACCAACCATTCTACGAGCCATGCCCCAGGCGAACTAAGCCCGGAAAGCGTGGTCGGGATAAGTATTGTGAATACCATCAGAGTACCGGACACTCGACCGAAGCATGCGTTAATCTGATGGATATGATCGAGAAAAATGTCCAAAACGGACAACTGTTACAATACGTGGCAGGCCGGGCAAATGCCGAGGTGCCCAGAGAGGAGACCGCAGATCAGATCCCGGATACCCAGGCGCCGCAGAACCCCCTAGCCCGAGGTGTAGTTGATGTCATTTCGGGGGGTTCCGTTAGACGGGTATCGGGAAGAAAAAGAAGTGGGACTCTGGAAGCAGTGCTATCCGTTTCGGGGTCAACCCCTAGAAAGGATCGGGCGTATCCGGGAACGTCTATCTCGTTTACGGACGAAGACTACCCGACAGATCTCATTGAGCCCCACGATGGTGCTTTGGTAATAACGGCACAGGTCGGGATAGTGGATATGAAAAGAATGATGATAGATAACGGGTCTTCGGTCGACATCCTGTATTCCCACGCCTATCAGAGGTTAGACCTGCAAGGAAAGAAGATGGATTTGGGAGGGGAGGGCCCCTTGTACGGATTTAGTGGAGATCCGGTGCTTGTGTTGGGCACCATCGAGATGCCAGTCAAATTTGGTACGGCACCTAATCAAGTCGAAATAGTGGTGAAATTTTTTGTCGTCCAAATAGACTCGGCATATAACGCGATCCTCGGAAGGCCTACCTTGGCAGCCCTGCAAGCAGTAACATCGATACCCCATTTTAAAATCAAGTTTCCAACACCGAACGGGATCGGGGAGGTGAAAGGTGACCTAGATATAGCCCGAAGGTGTTACCGAAACAGCTTGATTTCTTCAGGGGTCGGGGTCTGCAAACAAAAACAGACAATGGCCATTGAGATCGAACCATTCACGGAGGGAAGCACAGAGCCACTTGCTCTTCCGGCCGAAGAAACTGATGATGTAGAATTGGTACCTGGGCAGGAAGACAAAATAATTAAGATCGGGTCGGGGTTATCAGAACCCTTCCGGACCGGGCTGATAGAATTACTCCGAGTCTATGCCGATATCTTTGCATGGGAATCCAGCGACATGCCGGGGGTAAGTGAATCAGTGGCTCTACACCGGCTGCACGTGGACCCGGACAAGAAACCGGTCATACAGAAGCGGAGGATTTTCGCCCCAGAAAGGCAAATAATCATCGACGAAGAGATCACCAAGCTCCTGGAAGCCGAATTCATCTTCGAGATTGATTACCCGGAGTGGTTGGCCAACGTGGTATTGGTCCAGAAGCAAAATGGGAAATGGAGGTTGTGTATTGATTACACGGATCTAAACAGGGCGTGTCCGAAGGATTTCTACCCTTTGCCCAACATAGATCAACTGATCGACGTCACGTCGGGATACGGTATGTTGAGTTTTATGGATGCATTCTCTGGGTACCACCAGATTTCGATGAACAAGGAAGACATCCCGAAGACAAGTTTTATCACACATCGGGCGATATACGCATACAGGAAAATGACCTTCGGGCTATTAAATGCCGGGGCAACTTATCAACGAATGATGAACCTGGTGTTCACGAAACAATTGGGGAGGAGCATGGAGGTCTACGTAGACGACATGATCGTTAAAAGCATGTCAGTCCGTGAACATCTTGAAGATCTGGAGGACTGTTTCGAGACGGTCCGAAAACGCAAGCTAAGGCTAAACCCGACCAAATGCACTTTTGGACTGGGATCGGGTAAATTTCTAGGATACTTGGTCAGCAAAAGGGGAATCGAAGCAAACCCAGAGAAAATCCAGGCAGTCCTGGATATGAAATCACCAAAGTCATACAAGGATGTGCAGAGACTAACGGGTCGGATAGCGGCCCTACGAAGGTTCGTCTCTAAATCAGCTGAGAGGTGCCTTCCATTTTTTGACACCTTGAAAGGACCCAAGAACGAGAAAAGCTTCCAGTGGACCTCAGAATGCGAGGACGCGTTCCAAGGGATCAAACGATATCTTTCTTCGGCACCTCTGCTGATGAAACCAATCCCTTCAGAACCCCTATATCTTTATCTGGCGGCGAGTTCGATGGCAGTGGGAGCAGCATTGGTTCGAGACAAAGGGGGAAATCAGTTCCCCGTGTACTACGTCAGCCACGTACTTCGGGACGCAGAACTCCGATACCCGAACCTGGAAAAATTCGCCTATGCCTTAATCATTGCAAGCAGAAAACTTCGGCATTATTTCCAGGGTCGGGTGGTGGTGGTATACACCGATCAGCCGTTGAAGAAAATTCTACACCGACCTGAGGTTTCTGGAAGACTGGCGGCATGGGCAATGGAGCTAACACAGTTCGCGATAGAGTATCATCCCCGAACGGCAATCAAAGGGCAGGCGCTAGCAGACTTCGTCGTGGAATGTTCGTTTTCGGAGCCAGATGTGGGATCGGTGGCCGAAACACAACCCGTAAAGACTTCATGGACACTATATGTCGATGGCTCGTCAACGTCAGACATCAGTGGTGCAGGGGTCATACTGACGAGCCCCGAAGGATTCAAGGTCCAACAAGCTATTCGATTTAAGTTCAGAGCGACCAACAACGAAGCAGAATATGAGGCCATTCTAGCTGGGTTAAAATTGGCCCGAAACCTAGAAGTACAAAACTTGGTCATCTACAGTGACTCGCAGCTGGTCGTCAAACAGATATCGGGAGAGTATGCGGCTCGGGGGGCGAGAATGACGAAGTACTTAGCTGAGACAAAGAATAAACTGACATACTTCCACACGGTCAGCTGTCAGGGAATTGACCGATCCGACAATACAATAGCAGATGCCCTGGCCAGACTGGCGACAACCGATGCCAACTCCTTCAACGGTTCGGTATATCTAGAGACATTGGAGCAGCCTAGTGTCTCAAAAGAAGAGACATTATGTGTTGATCGGCTAGACTGTTGGCTTACGCCCTACATCTATTATCTGGCTGACGGAACCTTACCATCAGACCGCATCCTAGCAAGAAAGATCAAGCATCGAAGTTCGAATTTCGTACTGATTGATGGAGATTTGTATCGAAGGGCCTTCAGCTCTCCCTTACTTAAATGTTTAACACCGTCAGAGGCAATCTACGCACTTCGGGAGGTACATGAAGGGATCTGTGGAGATCACATGGGCGCCAAGTCACTGGCGAATAAAATTCTAAGACAGGGGTATTACTGGCCAACCATTTACACAGAGGCCAAGGAACTCGTCAAAAAATGTCCCAAGTGTCAACTGAACAGCAACATCCCGCATCAACCCCCCGAAGAACTCTACTCGGTCTTATCCCCAATCCCCTTCGCAGTATGGGGAATCGACATCCTAGGACCTTTGCCGAAGGCCAAAAGGCAAGTCAGCTTTATAATAGTGGCTATCGATTACATGACAAAGTGGGTCGAAGCCAAACCATTGCAGAAGATTACCGAACAGGAATGTCTTAAATTTGTGAAAGAAGGAATAGTGTATCGGTTCGGCATCCCGATGGCTGTAGTATCGGATAACGGTAGACAGTTCGTGGGGTCAAAATTTGAAAGCATCCTGAAAGAATTGGGAATTCAACACCGGAAGACCTCGGTTGCCCACCCTCAGTCAAACGATCAAGTGGAAGTGACAAATCGAACCCTACTCAACGGCATAAAAAGAAGATTGGATGAACTGAAGGGTCGGTGGCCCGAGGAACTGCTTAGCGTTTTGTGGGCATACCGGACGACCCCAAGGACAACAACTGGAGACTCCCCCTTCCGTCTGGCCTATGGGACCGATGCACTCATGCCGGTAGAGATTGGGTCACCCACCCTTCGGGTCAGCCAGTTCAAAGAACTATACAACGATGAAGGTTTGAAAACGAATCTGGATCTGCTAGATGAAGCTCGGGACGCCGCGGTGTTGAGGTTGACCATTTATCAGCAGAAGACAGCCCGACATTACAACCAGAAGGTGAAGTTGAGGAGGTTCGAGATAGGAGATTTGGTGCTTCGGGAGGCAGAGGCGTCAACCCCCCAGAACACAGGAAAGTTAATGCCTAACTGGGAGGGGCCTTATGAGATATTAGAAGTACCGAAGCCAGGGACTTACCGGCTTCGAGCAATGGATGGGTCGGAAGTAAAGAATACATGGCATGCTGGAAGACTTAGGAGATATTACCAGTAAATACATGCCTAATCTTTCCTGATAACGGTGAAATTTATGCGATTTATCAATGAAATAAAAACTTCTCTCAAGAGAAACGTTTGTACTTCGTTTTAATCTTACACTGCTTTACCGATCAGATAAGCTTCGAGCGTGAAACGATCAGACGGTCCTAAAAAACTTAACTGATCGATAAACGCCACAAGTGTAACTGATCGACAAAGATACACGTCCGATCAGACAAGCTTCGAGCGTAAAACAACCAGACAGTCCGAAAGAACTTAACTGGCTGATAAAACGCCACAAGTATAACTGATCGATAAAAGTTACCTATCCGAGACAGTACACTTTAGACGAAAATGGACCAGACGGTCAGAAATGACCTAACTGGGCGATAAAAATAAAGTTAAACTGATCGAGATAACTACTTAGAAATTTTTTGTCTCCATTCATATTATAAAGGTTTTACAATTCCCGATCAGATAGGTTTCGGGTACATACACCGTCGGCCTCTCTGGTCAGGTTGAATTACAAAACTTAAAAAAAAAATAGGGGAATTACAAGTATAAACAAATTCAAGAAAAAATTAAGGGGAACCAGCATCGGCTTCGGCCTCGGACTCCTCGTCGGAAGAATCAAGGATCGAGGCGTCCAAACCAGCATCAACAAGCTTCGCTCGGGCCTTCTCCCGATAAGCTTCAACACCCTCGGCAAACTGGGTTATAATCTTATCGGTCAGGGCAGGCGATTCTTCGTATTCCCTGATGGCAGCCTGTTTGATGATGGCCTGTTCGGCCATCAAAGTGTTGTTCGCATGGATCAAATTACTCAGCTGAGCGTGGACCCCCGCGAACTTCCCTTCGATGACCTGAAGGTTTCCCACCAAGATCCTATTCTCTTCGACCAGAAGTTCCTTATCCTGCACCAGCTTTTTGGCATGATCGTTGAGACCGACGAACTCATGTTGAAGTAGGGTATTTTGTTCTTCGAGTTCGCCAATCCGTCGATTAGCCTGGGATACTTTATTACGGGTATCCGCATGGAGATCCCGCTCCCTCCTCAGCTCCGAATCCCGACCCGATAATTCGGCCTGGAGAAGCTCCACGTCGGTTCTTAGCTGGACCTCTCTCTTGGTAGATCGGGCAAGGGGAGCGATAGCTCGAGCAAAGATGGCGTTGGCCTAAATACATAGGCGAATTGGTCAGACAGCAAAAAAAAAATGAATGAAGACATATATACAAATGAGGATAAATACCTGAGTCTGGGCTCGGAGATAGGTAACCAGAAAATCCTCTGACGAAAAGTTCTTGAACCGTTCATCATCACCGGAAAGCTTGAATTGATCAAGCAAGTGGAAAGGGAATTTGTCAGCTGGGCTCTTCGGCCAGCAGGTGGTTGGGGATCCTCCGGAAGAGCTAGCCTTGGACTTTGGGAAGAAGCATTGATCGGGGCAACGACCTCCTCGGCATGGGAGGGCCCCTCGACCAACCGCGGCTTCTTCGAAGCGGGCTCCAGAAGCTGATCTTCGGTACCCTCCGAATCTTCGGCCACCGTCACTATGATCGGAGGTGGAGGAGTTGATTTCAGAGCAGGCTTCGGCGGGGGCGCGACGATGGCCTTGGGGGGAGCTCGAACAGAAGGTCTTTTCTTCGACTTCTTTAGCAAAGCCATCTTGTCGGCCCCCTTCATCTGCAACACACTTTTCGTGGAAGCATCAGCCTTGGAAGGTTCGGGAAGAGGGTCGGTTGACGAACCGACAGACATTTCGGCAATTAGAACAGCCTCGTCTGAAGGAGAGTCGTCAGCGGCTGGGAGATGGATTGGCTCGACAAGGATCGGCAGTGGGGACAGGGCCTCTTCAGTATTGTTTGGCTTGAAGATGGTCACTACAACATAAAATAAAAGGATCATTATGAAAATCGAAGCAAAAGATCGGGTGAATAAGAAAACAAGGTCGGATAGATTAACTTACAGCCGTGTTCGTAGAGCCAGGATTCGTTGGACACGATTCCTAGACCCCAATTAGTCTGCCTCAGAAGGGCGTAAAACTTCTTGAAGGCTGCCGAACGACTCTTCGGAAATTTGTTGACCTTCATGGGGACATCTTCGGGACCGGCCCAGTTGGGGAGAAGGTTAAGATCGGTTCCCCTCATGAAGAACCATTGTGAATGCCACCCCTTGTTGCTGGATGGGGTCTTCACAAAGGTGTCCCGTCCAGGAACACGGTTCAGATGGCGAAGGCCGGGCTCCTTTGACCGACCCACCGAGAACAGGACGAAGAAGAAATCCAGCCCGGGGGTGATGCCAGCCTCCTGGCAGAGGGCGATGAAGCTGATCAGCTGGATATAGGAGTTGGGAGCCAACTGGGAGAACCCGATCCCTACCAGGCAGAGGAAAGAGGAGATGAATTCGTGGAGGGGGAACCGAACCCCGTACCTTAGGGCATACAGATGGACGGCTACCCATTCGCCCTCGGGTCGGTGGTACATCCTCTCGCTGGCCTCAGGAACCCGAAGCTTGTATTCTTTGGGGATGTTGAATAAAGTTTGGATGTCCGACAGTTGAGAGTGGGTGATGGAAGATTTGGTGTTGATGACAGCGTAGTCGGTTTCCGAAGCGTAGAATTGGCGAATTATGGTTTCGGCGTTCTCCACGGAGAGTTCGACCGGAGTAGCCTCCAGCTCGATTTGGAGAAGGTCTCCGGAGTTAAGAGTGGGAGTGCCGGCTGCTATGGTTGGTAGAGGACGAGGATCGCTGGAATCAGCCATTTATGGTGGGAAGAAGGGAAGAGAGGTACAAGACAAGAGCTTAGTGGAGAAATGGCACGAACTGAAGAAATCTGGAAAAATGAGTGTCTCGCCGGAAATCGCTCTTGCCGAAAAAGTTCGACAGAGATTCAAAATATTAAAGGCTCGAAAAAGTGACGCTGCTGAATGTTGGGGGCTTATATAGCCCGTCTGGCACGGCTTCCAAAGGCGGCTATTTATGGCAGGTGGGCCCAGTTGTGAGAAAACGTGTACTAGCTCGCGGACCGAGGAGAAACCGTTTGGGTTCCCGAGACAACTCATCATTATGGCGTGACTATCCGAATTCATGTCCTTTCAAGTCTCGTGTCATAAATATCTTATAACAAGAGACTGGGGGGCAATGTTCGGGAGTGTTTTCCCGACCCTCTTTTGTTCTGAAGGCTTGGGTCGGGTCAAAGGAGGTCGGGCTCGTATGTTCAGAGATGTA
This sequence comes from Panax notoginseng, assembly GCA_016801055.1. NCBI lineage: Eukaryota > Viridiplantae > Streptophyta > Magnoliopsida > Apiales > Araliaceae > Panax > Panax notoginseng. The sequence goes on from CM029016.1 coordinate 202,453,324, forward strand.
AGATCGGGGTCGGTTACCCGATCCCAATAGGCTGGGGCCCGTGGTCATCGTGAGGGTTGAGTTCGGGCCTGTTGGGTTTGGCTATTGGTTTGGGCCTGAGCGTATGAGCAGTCCACATGCAGAGTTGGTGCGACAAGGAGTTTACGTGATTAAGGGCATCAACCCTAATCCTACGTCAACAAGGTAACTCTGGATGTAGTGATGGAAAGGGATTCCACTTGCACTTTTTAAGGAGATCGTGTTGGACCCAAATATGGTAGCTAACATATTTAGGAGTCCTACTCTAATCCAAAGAAGAGGATACCAATGTGGTGGGAGCTTTATAAATACAAGGCCAAGGTTACAATTAACAGGTAATATCTACTTTGAGCACTAAACATATAAACCTCCATTGTTAAACCTTGTGAACGGCCTGTGCTTATTCTCACACCGGAGCTATCCCCCGGCGGTACGGCCGTCAAGCTTCTGTGTGATCTGTTATTGTGCAGGATTCAGCGCGTGGATTTTGTGATTGGACGCGCAGACGAAACTTGGCGTTAACAATTAGGAAGCTTAATTAATTAAAGAAATTTAATTAATAAAAGAATACACTATTTTCTAATTAGATTAGAAGGGTTAATTGATATCCTTATAAGAGGAGTCTTATATCAGATATTAATATAGCTGATTTTAATTGTTGGAAATTATGGAGATAGAAAACTAGGATTTAGCCAAATACTCATCTTCTTGAATCTTTCTTCTTCCTTGGTGGATCACCTCTAGAGGCCAAACACTTGAGTGGCTAACATTGATCAAAAGAAGGAACCAAACCTGGTGGATTAAAGTTGAATGCGAAAATGATTGGAGGTGAACTTGTACATGAGGAAGCTCGAATCTTCAATGATATGATTCTTGTTCTTCATATTTTCGTTTAATATACAAAACATAAATAACATAATTACTAATAATTTCGGAGGGGCATGCATTGTGAAAGATTCCGAACAATAATTTCGGCAAAGTGAGGAATAATTTTATAAAAAATAAAATTTGAAGGAATACAACTAAAAAAATTGGTACTTTAAAAAAATTGTGATACTGTGAGAGACACTTTGTAGTTAAAGAATATATTATATTAATAAAGTGGACCAAAATTGTGCATGCATACATATAGTTAGCATAATAAGGGGGGCCATACATATACTCGAAACAAGGCTGGGTTTATTGATTCCTCCATAACTTATCAGACTGTAATCTCGGTAAGAACATTCTTTGACTAACTCTTGCTGCATCTTTCTATAAATTATGGGAAGTTAGAAACAAAATGATGCACGATGGAATGCTCATTCCTCCGAGCCATCTTGCTAAGGACATTATTGGCAAATCCCAAGTTTTAAAGTCAGCTATATTTGTCAAAGCCACAAACAACCGTCATTATTATTTTTTCTAAGAGAATTGATATTTTTACAACTAAACTTGATAGTTGCATAAGATCCTCTCTCACATATGATAAATCCCATTTATTATTTATGTAAAGAAGAATTTATAAAACTATCAAATTTACTTATAAAAATATCAATTCTCTTTTTTATAATTGCATGGTATAATTTCTTTTGGATTGATATTTATCTCCTGTTCATATAACTAACTGACTTCTCTCGAGGTTTGTTCTATATTCTCGGGCGTATGGCCATGTGGCCCATGTACCATTGTATTTTTGGTTCCTTCTATAAATTAAACAAACTTAGCCAAAAAAACAAACGGGGACATTAATTTACTCTTGAAACAAGTCGGAGACCAAATGCTCTACTTTACAGTTATGCGCTTCCGACAATTACACAACAGCTGCTTCCGATCTCTGCACAGCAGATCAATTAGTAATCTTAAAAGATCTAATCACAGAAATATAAACCCATCTCGAATTAAAGAAATCTCTGTTGAAAAACATCCAAAAAAGACATCTTTTACAGTTGCAGTAAACTTAGACATAGTCCAATGCAACGTTGCTATTACGAATCACATGCGCAATGGCCAATGCGAATCAGCGCAATGGCTCTTCAATTTAATGCCTCGTCGAAGCTCAGTTTCGTGGAATGCGATGATATCTGGGTATTTGTCGAATAATAGATTCGATTTGGCCCACCAGATGTTTGAGAGAATGCCTGAGAGGGACCTGGTTTCTTGGAATGTGATGATTAGTGGGTATGTTAAGAATGGAAATCTTGGGGCTGCTAGGTTATTGTTTGATCAAATGCCTGAGAGGGATACTGTTTCGTGGAATGCTATGTTATCGGGTTATGCCCAGAATGGGTATGTTGATGAAGCGAGGGTGATTTTTGAGAGGATGCCAAGGAAGAATTGTATATCGTGGAATGGGTTACTTGCGGCTTATGTGCAGAATGGGCGGATAGAAGATGCTCATCGGTTGTTTAAATCAAAGTCGGATTGGGCGGTTGTTTCTTGGAATTGTTTGATGAGTGGATATGTGAGGAAGAAGAGGTTTGCTGATGCGAGGCGGATATTTGATAGAATGTATGTTAGAGATGAAGTCTCGTGGAATACGATGATTTCGGGGTATGCCCAGAGTGGGGAATTGTTGGAAGCACAGAGGTTGTTTGATGAGTCTCCAAAACGAGATGTATTTACTTGGACAGCAATGGTATCTGGTTATGTGCAAAATGGAATGTTGGATGAAGCCAGAAAGATTTTTGATGCAATGCCAGAAAAGAATTCTGTTTCGTGGAATGCAATGATTGCAGGATATTGCCAGAGTAAGAGTATGGACATGGCGAGGGAATTGTTTGAAGCTATGCCTTGTCCTAATGTTAGTTCATGGAATACAATGATTACTGGTTATGCGCAGAGTGGCGATATTGCTCATTCAAGAAACTTGTTTGACCAGATGCCTCAGCGCGATTGCATCTCGTGGGCTGCAATGATTGCGGGATATGCTCAAAGTTCTCATAGTGAAGAGGCTTTGCGTCTGTTTGTGGAGATGAAAAGAGATGGGGAAAATATGAATAGATCAACTTTTACATGTGTTTTGAGCACATGTGCTGATATTGCTGCTTTAGAGTTGGGTAAGCAAGTACATGCAAGAGCTGTTAAGGCGGGATTCGAGTCTGGGTGCTTTGTGGGGAATGCACTTCTTGCAATGTATTGTAAGTGTGGAAGCATAAATGAAGCATATGATGTGTTTGAGGAAATTATGCAGAAGGATGTTGTCTCGTGGAATACAATTCTTGCTGGTTATGCAAGGCATGGATTTGGTAAGGAGGCTCTAAATATTTTTGAGTTGATGAAGGCAGCAGGTATCAAACCTGACGATATCACAATGGTAACTAATTGTTTCCTTATTTTTTTTGACTGGTAGTTTAGTGGCATCAGGTAATGTCTTTTAAAATTGTTATAGATGCACCAAAGTTCAAATGTCACGTGATTCATAATATTCATTCTTCTCATTCTGCCTGAAATAAACTGTCCTTTGACTATGATTGAGAATATGAATTATCAGTAATTTGAAATGGACAACTTATGTGTTACCTCTTTATCTGGTTGAAAAAAGCCTGATGAATCATTGAAATGACCTCTAGAGTTCAAACAATCTTCATTCTTTTTCCTCTTCCTTTTTTCCTTGGAGATATGCCCTTGACAGATCAATTGTAATTGAACATCTAAGAAGATTTGTAAAGACATCATCGGGACCATTATTAAGCAGCAGCCTTGTGTAGAATGATTTAGTCTTCTCTATGGCTTAGTGATGGTAAGGTTACCACCTGTGCATATGTTCAGCCGACTATATGAGGTCTATTGCCTTTCCATTGCTGTTCTACTGAACATATGAACTATATCACTAGTGAATGGTGATTTATTGGCTTACTTCAACTTTTCACCCATGAAGTTTGTGATTGTTTGCATAACCTTTATGTAGGAAATTATTATATTAGAAAGAAATAAATAGAATGGGGAGGACGACAAGAAATCCTCCAAAAAGAACAAGTGGAAAATAATACTCCCTCCGTTCTTAAAAGATTGTCGTTTTAGGAAGTAATTTTTGTTTCAAAGATATTGTCGTTTTGAGTTTATCAATATACATTAGCTATTTTTTCCCTACTTTACCCTTATTTAAAGATTTCTCCTATTTAAAGCTTTCTTCCCTTCCCAATGATTCTTATTCAATTCAATGCTATAATCCAAGTAGTAATTGGTTGAATAAGAAGTAATTGGTTGAATTGAATAAGAAACATTGGGAAGGGAATAATTGGTTGTGATAATTAATAAGGGTAGTATAGTATTTTCGCTAGTTATTAATTATATTCCTTAATCTGTGTGCATTAACCTTAAACGACAATCTTTTAGGAACAGAGAGAGTATTTAGTCTTTAGGGAATGTCTTCTATCCTATGAATATCAGACTCTGCAGCCCCCGTAGATGCTCTCATAGAAGACCTCCAAAAAGGTCACTCTGTTCCTCAATAGATGCTCAGGGAGAACAGGATCAATAATGATCCAAGGATTCATTTTAGTCCAAGTGACCACAGAATAGCTAAACCCAACTTCCATAAGATCTTGTCATCTATAACTTTCCTGAAATCCTGAACCCTAGTGCTCAACAAACTCTCCAACGTGGAAGGACACATCTAAGCTTCAAAGAACAACTTAAACACAGTATTAGGGGATGCATTCCATGGGACAAATGCAGAAGAAATGAATAGTACTCACTAGCATTCAAAGACATTGCACATATATTTGGAGAAAAAGACTTCTAGCCTTGTAGGCCAAAGTTTGTAAAGTAGAACATTGGTGTTAAGTCTGTTGAGGACAAAAAATCAAAGCAAAGTCTTGAATTTTCCAAGAAACATTTTTTGTTTCCGTTTTTGATGAGTAATAGATTTTTCAAGGAACCTTAGCCTAAAAGGTAAAGAAGTTCAAACTCTACCTTTATTTATTTTACTGTACGGTACTATATTTTATTTTATTTATCTTTGTGACCTGTGTCTAAACTCCACCTCTAAGGCAAGTTCAATAAGACTTTTAAGTCCCGAGTTCTATTTATTAAATAGGAATTTAGGATTCATATATCTTCTCGGAAGAGGTTTATTTATTTATTTTTGTTATTCCAATCTCTTTTTTTTTTTTACTATATTCGATTGAAATTTAACATTCTTGCCTTTGGCAAGAATGGATCCCAAGACCTCATGCACCCTAAGCCTTATGAGTAATTTTTTTACCATTGAGCCATGAGAGGCTTGATATTATTCCAATCTCTTAATATTTGGCTTATATTTGTAATTCATGGATGTCATTTGTTTTTTCGGGTTATGTTTATTCAGGTTGGTGTTTTATCCGCTTGTAGTCATACTGGATTGGTAGACAGAGGCACAGAGTATTTCTATACAATGAATCATAATTATGGCATAATTGCAAACTCAAAGCACTATACTTGCATGATTGATCTTCTGGGTCGAGCAGGGCGGCTAAATGATGCCAAGAATCTAATGAAGAACATGCCCTTTGAACCGGATGCTGCAACCTGGGGTGCCCTACTTGGTGCAAGCAGGATTCATGGTGATACGGAATTGGGAGAGAAAGCTGCTGAGGTGATTTTCCTAATGGAACCTGATAATGCAGGTATGTATGTTCTTCTCTCAAATTTATATGCAGCTTCAGGTAGATGGGGTGATGTTGTTAAAATGAGATTGAAGATGAGGGATACAGGGGTAAAGAAAGTACCTGGGTACAGTTGGATTGAAGCTCAAAACAAGATTCACACATTCTCTGTCGGTGACACCATCCATCCAGAGAGGGGAAGAATATATTCCTTCTTAGAAGAGTTGGACTTACGAATGAAGCAGGAGGGTTATGTTTCTTCGACAAAATTAGTTTTACATGATGTAGAAGAAGAGGAAAAGGAGCATATGCTAAAGTATCATAGTGAAAAACTAGCAGTTGCCTTTGGAATTCTGACCATACCAGCTGGGAGACCAATCCGTGTGATAAAAAACTTGCGTGTGTGTGCAGACTGTCACACTGCAATCAAATACATAGCGAAGATTGTGGGAAGGTTGATAATCCTAAGAGACTCTCATCGCTTTCATCACTTTAAGGATGGTTTATGCTCTTGTGGGGATTATTGGTGAGTGTAAAGTGATTAGGAAGTGGAAATTTTTAGGAACCAATACTAATTAGAGATAATACTTTCGATACATTTCAGGCTGGTATGGAATATTTGGTTCATTGAGCTATTTTTATCAATACTTACAGTCCTAGATTTAAAGCTAATGCTGCTGGCCCCTAATTTTGTAATGGAAATATCTATTTTGGAGTAACACCAGTTCATATAGATTGTATTGGGAGATTATGGAGTACCACTAGATTGTTCAAAATCTTTAGATGGTTGAACTGCAATAAGTAAATTTCTATTCGACTTGCTATTGTGGCTGCGATCTGGAATCAACAACAAGTAAAACAGGGAGAATTTTAATTATGAATCAAACCCTCAGTAAGGACCAACGAAATAAGTTCAGCTGATTATAACCTATTCATCCTGCATCTTTGACCCTCTATAGAGAGTTTTTCTTCAAGTTTATTGTCCATGTTACAAGTTTACTTGGTGAGTATTTATCCTCTTTGAATGCGCTAATGGGAAACACTTGCAAACCAAGTTCCTTGTCTCTTGGGTACTAAATTTATGGTACTCAACATCATTTAGTTGAATAAAGTGATCTTGTTTGCTGTATTTAGAAGCCTTCCCCGATGTTACATATTGTTGGCCGAGGATATTCTTTTCTTTTACTAGGCTCTGACATGGTTTGGACTCTTTTATAGTGTTGTGATTATGAATTGTGTATTTTATGTTTCACTGCTTAGCTTTCTGTAATTGAGGAAAAAAGTGAAGCTGGTTTCATGGTGGAGCAAATTATCTATGTTCCTTTACCTGATGTGGAAGGTTGATGAAATATTCATAATTTCCAGTTTGGGGACAACATTCAGCTAAATTAATCTTAATGGGTTCTCAATATCTCGTACCCGTGGAGTACTCCTATGTTCTTCTGTGTTTCGAAATTTGGTCTACAACAAGCACTCCTGTAAGCTACTCTTTATGGTTTCATGTATACAATAAAATTAGAAAGTACTATATTATACCTTATGCCTTTCACAATTTCTGTTATTTTTTGCTAAAATTTATTAATTTGCTGTAACATCGAAATGAAATGGATATAGTTTTTCATTCTTGATATTACTCTTAAGAAAAGTTTCATTCTCTATACTCTATTTTAATTAAAGAATCCGAGGGTTTTGGAGTTATGGCTACTTGGAGTTTTGAACTCTTAAATCCACAACTGGTGTGATTCAGATATATGTGAAGGTTAGGGAAGCAGGTAAATAATATATATATATATATATATATATATATATATATATATATATAGCCCGGCTCTCTCCAGCGAACTGGAGGGAACGAACTAAGAGCGAACCGGCTATAGCGACGATTTTTTCTGTCGCTTTAGCATAAAAAACCTTCTTTCGCGTCTGAAAAAACCGTCGCTATAGCCGGTCGCTTTTTCCAGTTCGCTAAAGAAGCGGACTGTATATATATATATATATATATATATATATATATATATATATATATGGACAAACAACCAATGTGTGACATCACTTGTGCATCATGGATACCTCACAAGGCTAACATATTTTCTTTCGTAACCCCTCTTCGTTTTTTTAAAGTGTGTTTTTTTTTAAATGGTCGTGATTTAAGTATGTTGTTGACAAACTTTAATATGGTTAAAGTGGCATGCAATTGCAAAATAAAAATGTGGTGCTTCATCAGAACCTTGTGCATATAGGTTTATTAGAATTTTCCTCCCTATAATTATGGTGTAGACAATGATGTTTTTCGCTCATTTCTACTACTGACATTAAGGTACATCCAAAATAATTTATAGACGACAGAAAACAGTCTCATGTAGTAATTTTTACATTTTATTTTTAACAATCTAGTTTGATACATAGAATGGAGAAAGAAGGTTGACAGTACTGAAATTATGACGTACAACTACTGTAAAGAAATGAAAAGGGATATGATTTACATGTTCTCAACTTCTCACGATCATCTCCCTCTTTTTTTAGGAATCTTAGTGATTTTTTTTCTTTTGCTGTTTCATGTGATTTTTAGCTCGCAGCGAAACCATGACTGCATCTCTCCATTAAGGGTGTTATGTCACTGTTGTAAATGTTGAGACCCTTTTTAATGGTAATGGCACGTTCCTTCTATATTCTGCTAAAGCCCACAATGGATATATGTTTCTGTATGCTGCATAGTGTAGCATGCAATTCTTCATGAAAACTCCAGTGATTTCCTGCCATAAAATGACCTTTTTCAGGAATTTTTTTGTAGCTATTGTACACATTTATATGAAAATCATATATGGAGTGAGAAATTAGGAGAAAAACATTCTGGAATACTAAAAAAAGGAGATATAAAAGTAGTAGATTGCATCTTTTTGAAAATGAGAATGAACTTAGAGGTAACTGATTGACAAGATGCATTTTATAACTATCCTGTCGGAAAATGTCCATTATTCTATGAGGTGTTTAATTCCTGTAGTACAAGTGATTCTTCTTCTTTATTACTCTTTTTTCCTTGTGTTTTACCTCTACTTTAGTTTAATTACTCAGAGCTTTGTTTATGTGAGTTACCTGTTGGGGGAAATCACCACTTTCCATTTGAGAATTGATCAACAATTTTGCTGCACAATGAAGAGGTTGGATCTCTCTCACCCTATAAGGAGGAAAAGCTTGGGTTAGAATTTCTAAAATAAAATATATATGAAGTTATTGGAATGATGCTATTGGCACACTCCTAAATTGCTACAACCACTCTAAATTCATGAAATGTAGGCCTTTGATAATCTTTAGCCAATATTAAAGAGTCAATAGCATCATCCAGTTTGATAAAGACAAGAACAACAAACTGACCTGCCCTGAATGAATCAGAGCCATCATAGCCCATGAAGTATGTACTAAATTTGATCGATTTCCTTCTGAAGGCGTATATTCCTGTTGAACAGTTGGGCAATAATAAGTTTAGGAGGAGTATCAGAGAATATCCAATGAGTGAGACCCCTCTAGTCTTGGCCCGATAGGACAGATTTTACACAACCTGGATACTTATATTTGTTTTTTAACACTAGCATTACCTTTTTAGGGCAAGAAAGATAGCTTTCACCCCAATCACCATCACTGCGTTGTGATTTTAGTAGAAAATCAACAGCGTTACGGATAGCTTGACAGTTGTTGTATGTCTTTCCTGCTGCGGTTAGCCCTCCCATGGCAAACCAAGTGCCGTATGTAAAGCACACACCCCAGTTTCCATACCTGTATGCATCATTCTTTGTGTTAAATGGTTGCAACTTTCCAATATAATTCTTATACTTCAAATGAAGGAACATACCATGAACCATCTGGCATTTGTATATCTTCAAGGTATCGAACAGCATTTGAAATTGCAACTTCTATCTCTTTCTTCCTATGCCCAGGGTATAACTTCTTAAACAGAACCATAGCCTGAATTGCAGATGAAGTGCATTCGACATACCTGAATCCCTATTTTATTAGTCTTATGCTCACAATAGAGTTTTCAGATTCATACAAAAGAAACAACATGAGATTGGTCATACTCGTGTTCAATGACAATGTCTGCAAAGAATTCTGTAGGATTGAGAAGCTGTAGGGAACAAATAGTAAAGAAAAAAATAATCAGTTTGTAACACTTTATTTAGTACGTGTGGCACGGATTGTAAGACATGCCAAAATTATATTATTAAAAAATTTGTAATATAAATAAGAATATAACATCTAAATATATCAATATATGTAAATATATATAATAAAAATATAATATCTAAATATGTTTTTGGTTCATCTTAAACACTGTAGCACAAACACAAAAATGTTTCAATAATTGTGGGACAGAGGGAGTAGTAGTACATTACTGTATATTTTCACAAGGTTAAAGAAGCTACCTCCAACCATTCTGAGGATCCTGCAGGCTCCCATGCTGCTAGACCCCCATTTTTGCTCTACAATTTCATTTAAAAAGGAACTAAATGAATACCAGAATCTTACGTCGGTTATATAGCATAACAGTTCCCTAAATGTGAAGCTTTGGAAGTGTATTGAAAACTGTAAACTAATTACGTATAATCTGACAATGTTTTCTACAGGGAAAGACAACATCTGATAATTCATCCTTAATTACCTGTAGGGAAAGCAGTACATTGACAGAATCGAACAATCGGCTGTCTTCCATTTTATTACCAACAATTTCTGTTGGCATCCTTGAAAAAAGGAGGCAACACTGAAGGGAAGAACAGATAATAAAAATAAAAATCAGAGATAATCTCATTCTGATTTTTGCTATTGCTACTACAACTTTAGAGATGGTTAAGCAGTGTAAGCATTACTAAATACCTTCAAACCTTCTGCAGTACAATCAGAAACTTGCCATCCATGATCTTGATCTGAAAAGGTCCAGGATCCTTTAGAAATGTGTCGATGCATGCTTTTGAAGTCGCCAGAAGGGTTTTCCGTAACCTGCGAGGTATATTATCAATAGAGATGACAGTTATTAGGGCGAAAAATCTCGACCTGGAGGTAGATTTGTTAGGATATATGAAGATAATTTTACAAGTTTAAGCTGGAACCTGGGACTTTTTAATGAAGTCATGCCCTTTCATAAGAATAGGTTGAATTTCATCAGTGAGATCACTAGCCAATAATGCTTGTATGGCAAAACCAGTATCCCACTCCTGACTACCAAAACTCTGCATTTGAATGTAAGTTTGTAAAATCTTAGCAACTCAAATCAACAAATTAGTAATTGAACTATAGTATTAGTGCTTAGCTTTAAGTGTAGCTGTGTGCGGCCCTCGTAAAATTCTTAAATTGTATTTTTGTTCATCTTACTGTGTACGAATTTTATACACGAATTAGATATGGAGAAAGAAATGGGAAAATGTATTATTGTAAATGGGACTTGAACGCATTAATGGTTTAACCTCTTAAATTGGTGAAGATTAGCTAGTAAACACTTTGTTCTTAGTTGTTGGCTACGGAAAAATGAATGGCTAATCAGGTATTGGTTGTGTGTTATTTCACTTTTTCAACATATGCTCAATTATAATCTTGTTATTTGATTTTTGCAAGAATAGTAATATTATATTGGAATTTGTTCTAACCTGCATCTTCATTCCATCTTCAGCAACCCATATATAATCTGGGATCCTAGCAAGGTGCTTCTTGAAATAATCACCATTTGGATCCTCAACCCAACAAGCAAGCATACACAAAACCTGCTCAAATCAAATGGAATTTGAAGTATTACTCGACAGAAGTTATAACTTAGCCAAAGCAAAGGTATTGTCTACAATTTCTCTTTTTATTCTCATCTTCTACATTATATGCCATAATCACATTACCTTTTCTACACATCCAATAGTTATGTATCGACTGTTCTCATCTTCATAATGTATACGTTTCATAGTAGTTTGAAGAGCTTTCTCTCTCAACTTGTTAAAAGGCCAACGAGTCAAGAAAGGCTCTGTAAATATGTAGAAACTATCCCACATTAAATCTTGTATCAAAGGATGGGGATAGTAGAGGTCTTCCTGCAATATCAAGTTGGTGTATAAGATTAATTAGTACACACACATATGTATATACACACACACATGTATAAGTAAGATCTTAAAACAGATGGTAAATATGAATTTATAGTGTTGCAATATCCACTTTTAAATTTGTATTTGTTCAATCCAGTAATACTCTATTTCGTTCCCCAAAAAGAGTCCCATTTGAATTTTTTTCCTAGTCAATTTGTGAAATCCTAAATTCAAAATTAGTGCGAATTATTTGAGTTCGATTAATGCAATAGTTAATTTTGTAAACTAGTTAAAAAGTATTACAATGTATAAAATTGTTATTTCTAAAATTAAAATTAATTCACGTCACAATTTGATTTTAGTATTTTGCAAATTAACTATCAAAGTAAAATGGGAGTCTTTTTGTGAAACGGAGTGAGAATATACTTACAAGAAACTCATCATCTGAGATAAAAATATAGGGTGGAAAGTATCAAGGTTCTCAGAACCAGACCGTAAAAGTACTGGGTGGATGGATCAGGTCTAACAAGTGGTCGAACCGTTATTGACCCAGTGACGTCATTAATATATAAAATATATATTATTAGTAATTAATAAAATTTTCAAAAATTTCATTTTTCATGAACTAAAACATAATAAAGATGAGTTACAATATTAATAGAAGTGGTTAATTTTAATATTAAAATTTTTTTGGTAAAAAAAATAATTAAAAATCGGGTCAACTGAGTCAATTAACCGGGTTTACCGGTTAGACCGGTGGTCAACGGGTCAACCCAGGTTTTGACCAAAACTGGATCACTGGGCCAAATCGGACCGGAAGGCGGACCGTTTTCGGTTTTTACCGGTTTGACCGCCAGTCCGGGTTTTAAAACTTTGGAAAGTATAATAGGAGTGAGTACCTTTGCACAATTATGTCGTGCTTTCCTCCAGTTAATTTGGTCATATGGTTGTGCATACAGTTCTTCTCTCAGTTGTAAAATAAGAGGAGTAATCGGACCAACAAACCTCTTCCCATATAAATATGACATAGGCATGTAAACCATCCGGCAATAGCACCACATTTTTGCTGCATTTGAAGGAATGGGTATATCAAAAACGCATGTTTATAACGTTGGAGAGCACAAAATACTAATTCACACATCTAAAAATGTACACTTTGAAATTAACAATAGAGAACTGAGCAAACCTGGATGCATAGGAAGGTAAGACGGAAGGATCCAAAACTCTGGGGGCATTGGGTTGGTTCCAGACCATTCAAATACGCCTAGTATCTGAAATAAGATAGTAAGTATATATATGTTCAACGAGAGAACCAATTTTAGACCTCTGCAGAATTTATTAGAGTTAGGGAAACCCAATTACTGACCTCTGCATAATTTCTTCATAATATTATTCAGTTATTAAATGGAAACAGTCGAGTACTTTATCAATTTTTTCCACTTCATAACACACAATAGTTGTCACCACGAACTTAAGTCGATATGACTTTTATTACTTAGAACTGAAAAAGTTTTGTAAAAGGTTATACGCTTATTTGAAAATGTATTATAAACTGCAATTTTATTGATTACCAGTTTTATCAAACAGGGTTTAAGTTGGTCTTACCGAGAGCCATGTCTTGCCCCAGGAGGGTATTGCTGTCACACTACCATGATCAAGAATCCATTTTCTTGCTCTGGCGCAGGCATTGTTTTTACCACCATCGAGTCCTTCTCCTAGTATACGCATGCAGATGTAGCTGAGAGCTGTACAAAACATGGTGCTGTGGCCCTCAATATGTAATCCCCAGCCACCATCCTCATTCTGAAATGCAGAAATACAAAAATGCATAAATGCATGATATTGTCATGTGTTCCAATATTTCCGTAAGTGTGTGCAAAGTTTTTATATGAAAACGAGTGTTTATTAAAAGGATTTCTCAATTCTCATTTGGACTTGAAAAAAAAAATTTATTACCTGATGACAGTAAATGTAACGTAGAATTTCTTTGCGATGTTCTGCAGGAAATACAGTATTAAGATGCCCCGTAATATACAGACACATGACCTGAAAGTTTTTATTTTGAAACAAGCAGGAATGATGGTTAATTAGCAGTAGAAGGCAAATGACTGTGTTCTACTATTGCAAAGAGAGGATGAAAATAAGCCGAGAAGATTTACCAAGGGTGGAAGGAAAAATAACGGGCCAGCATTTTCGGCAGGCCAATGGCCATCATCTGCCTGCAAGGCTGCAAAGAAGTGGACAGCCCTCCTCAATGTGGTTGTGGCTGTTTCATAGGTAATTTCCTCACCATTCTCTACCTTCACTTGGGGTATAGTTTGTTTGAAATTCTTGTCTTGTAGAAACTAGATTCATCAAACCATATAGAACTTCAGAACTTGCCAAAACTTATTATATACCATAGTATTTACACAAGCACCACAAAAATCCTTCCAAAAATTGAACTTCTTTTTTCTTCTATACATATGCTAAGCTTAGCTGGTTGAAAATTTAGGCATAATTATATTTTTATGTTGGACGCTTTATATATTATATAATACAATACTTCATTTACGATTGGGAAGAAAAATCCTCAAAACTATATTTCTGTATGTCATTGAGAGACATTATCATGCCTAAAAAGGTTGAACTATATTCTCTCTTTTTATTTTATTTTATTTTTAAAAATTCTTGTAGGAGGACTTTTGGAATATTAGTAGGCACACTAAGTGGTTGTTTGTTTACATTTGAATGAGTCTGAATCTGACCGAATAAGTCATTCAGACCGTTTGTTTTATAATTTTTAAACTATGAATGCGTCTAAACGATTCATCCACAACTGAATCGGTAATAAGTAGTATTGAATGATATTTTTACCTACCTACTATCATAGACAATTATAAATTACATTTAATATCCATTTGTTTTTATTATTATAAACAAATTTTGCCATGTACAAATTATTATTTTTTATTTTTTTCTTTAACAAATTGGTTAATAACCAATTTAATTAATTTTATTGTAGTATTTTGTTTTGATTTTATGGACTAATAGAACGTTATTAAAAATGGTTGAATGACACTTATGTCCCTCCAAGTTGGCACTATCTTTTAAAGTCGTCCTTAAAGTTTATATTTCGTCAATTAAGTCCTTAAAATGATATTTTTTGTCGATTATATTTCTTTTATCCGATTTGACTATAATCCAACCCATTTATCTTTTACTTCTTGAAGGGACAGAAGTGTAAAAAATGTCAAATCGGGTAAAAAATAAATGAGTCGGGTTACAGTCAAATCGGGTAAAATGAACGGAATCGACAAAAATTGTCACCTTAAGGATCTAATTGACGAAAAATAAATTTTAGGGACGACTTAAAAATGAGTGACAATTTGAAAAGATAGAAGTGTCGTTCAGCCTTAAAAAATTAGTATTTATTCCTAAAATTATATTAATAATAGTATACTCCATTAAAGATTGTTTATAAGTTTATATTTAATTTTTATTAGATAATATTGTTTATTTATAATTACATAATAAATTTGTTCATAATAGTCCAGAGGTTAAAATAGAGAAAAATACATGTATTCAAATGTTTTAAACAGAAAGTTATCAAACACTTCATTTCATTTTATACTCAGAATTTCTACTTTATTCAGATTATCTTATACATTCAGAATTTTTCACTCAATTTTATCAAACAATACATATAGTAGAATCTCTATAAATTAATAATCTCCCTAAAATAATATTTTTTTTTCTCAGTCCTTACTTGGGCTAATGGGATAAATTAATAATTTCGATAAAATAATAAAATAATAAATTTTAAAAAGACTCTTATATAAATATATAGTCCTATCAAAATCATAAATTAATAATTCTTTTAAATTACAAATATATTTAGGGTAATCTTGTAAAATATGATTCTATTTTCGTTTGTTTTGCCTTGAAATTCAATTCTAATTGAATTTCATCCTTAATTTTTCTTATATATACAAATTAATTAAACTTAATGTGAATATAATTATTTTTTGAAATAAAATGTGAATGTAATTTGAAAAGTGGATACAATGAACATTATTTAATTATTAAAAATAATTAATATCACTTGCAATGAATTCTATTATTATATTAATTTAATAAGTATGATACATTGTATCAAAAAAAGTATGATATAAACATCAATAAAATGTAATAATTTTAATATAATTAAATTTATGTTCATCGAATTAAAAAATACTCTTTAAATTAATAAATTATTAATTTATCGATTAAATAATAACTCTTTAAATTAATAAAAAAAATCAATCTTAACGGGGTATTAATTTATAGATGTTTCATTGTAAATAGCTAGTAAAACCAATTTAGATGGGGTGGTTGAAATTTAAGCAGACAATGACTCGAGAAAATGGAAGAGTCTGTTGAACCCTCATAAAGACAAGGGAAAAAATAAACAATAAATCAATAGGGTCTATTTGGTTACTAGGTATGTACTCCTTTCGTCCCTTAATATATGTAATATATGTTGTTTAAGAGTTATACAAAATTATTAAGAAAATAGTTATATATTATTAAATATAATATTAATACACTTAAATTCTCATAATTAACATAATTGTGTAATACTCTCTTGTAATATTTTTCTATAATTTTCTCATAAAAAAATTCATTGCTCTCATTTATTATTTTTTCCTCTCCCTCCCCATAAAATAACTCATCCGAATTTCTTCCTCACAATTAAGATTATTACTCTCCGCTCCTTTTTAAAATGTCGTTTTAGAAGAGTATTTTTGTCTTTTAATATTTATCATTTGAAATTTTCAAGTAAAAATTAATTGCTTAATTTTCAATATTATCTCAAGTATTAAATACTCTAACTATTTTTTCTGCCCAATAAATAATATCCTCTTTTTTCAATACAATTATAATACAGACAATTGATATAATATTAAATATTATACAATCATTTATTTAATACTTATATACTACAACTCTAAAACGTTCTCCCTCCGTCCCTTAATATAAGTCGTTTTAGAGAATTGTTTTCGTCCCTTAATATAAATCGTTCGAGAATTTCAAGTATTAAATATAATTTTGGTTCTCTCACTATTTTTTATCTAATAAATAATATTTTTTTTTCAATACAAAGATAATATAAATAATTAATATTATATTTAATATTATACAATCATTTTTTAATACTTTGTGTAAACTCTAATATTATTATATTTAATATTATATTTCCCTCCGTTTCTATTTAAATGACCTTTTAGAGATGGATAATTAGAAAGTATTAAATATAGTACTCAATTGTCTATAATATCCTTAAATCATTAATTTATCATAGCACAAGAGTTTAAAGTATCAAAAAAATAAGTAGAGTAATGAGAGATAATTTTGAAAAAATTGTCATTAATTTTTCTAGATTTAAACAAATATTAATTAATTAGAGATAAATAAAAAATTTTAAAACGTCATTTAAATAAGGACGAAGGTAGTACAATTCCTTTTTTCTGTTTTTGTGCTTGACTTTTAGTTATTGCTAAGCATGTGCTGGTTACGTTTTTCGAGAAGTTTTCTTGGTTTTTCGAGAAGCATCTGCTGGTTACGTTTTTCGAATAGTTTTGGTCGTTTTGACAATAATTTTTTTTAAAAACACAATAACTAGTTTGTTTAATACTTTTATAATTACATAATATTTCATCTGTTCTTTAATATATATATCGTTCTAGAGAAATATTTTTATTTATTAATATAAATCGTTTGAGAATTTCAAGTAAATATTACTCCCTCCATTCTTATATGTAGATCGTTTTATATTTTTTTTGTTATTCCTAATTATTTGTCGTTTGTGGTTATATAGGAGAATTGATCACTATTTTTTCTAAATTACCCCTTATTACTCCACCTAATTTTTTGATCTATATTTATCATTATCCTATACTACTATACTCTTAAGTATTTCCCTCATTTTCCCAATAAGTGAGGTGAAGAGTATTATAGACAATTGATAATATAGTTAATGCTTTTCAATCATTTCCTTAATTCTTGTGCACATCTCTAAAATGACCTATATTAAGGAACGGAGGGAGTAATTGTTAGTTTCTAATATTACCTCAAATATTAAATAGAACTTTGGTTCTCTCACTATTTTTTACCCACTAAATAAAACTCTCTTTTTTCAATACAAAAATAATATAAATAATTAATATTATATTTAATGTTATATAATTATTTTTTTAATACTTATATAAATTTAAAACGACTTATATTAAAGAAGGGAGCGAGTAACTCCTACTACAGTAAACTTCAATGTGTTTGTAAGCATTTTGAACTTATAACTTCAATCCTAGTTTAGAAAAAACATAAAATAAGCATTTTTTTCCTTTTTCTATTTTAAAATGTCACTTCTTTGCCTAACCATGAAAATGAAATACTCCTCATATTTGGTAGTCCCTATATTGAATTTTGGAAAAAGCAAGAAAACTATATCTGTAATGATAATATGTGCATGTATCTTTAAAGAATATTACTTTTATTTTATAATAATAGTCGTTTTAGCTTCGTGTACGTGAATTAAGAAACTCATTTAAGAATTAAAATTTATATGAAATTTCATTACTATTCTTTTATGTGAAATTGAAAATTATTAATATAAGAGAGAAAATTTATTGGGACAATGAGAAAAGTTAGGAATGATATAAGAAAATAAATAATTTATTCTCCTAGAAAATTGTAAACGACAAATAAATTGAAACAAATTTTTTTTTTAAAAAAGATAATTATATAGGAACCGAGGGAGTATATAGGAAGATCAGAACAGAACACACTCGCACACACATATATATAGATAGATATGTATGTATGCATGCATGCATGTATATAGCACATTAGCAGTTCGTTTTTGGTACGTTTGATGCGTTGGTTTGGGCAGTTTTTAAAAATTCGGTTATCATGAATTTAATTTCATAGTAAGTTGATCAATTAATTAATATAATACTGACACTCAAATAAAGATCACCCATCAGCATGCGTGTCGATATTATATTGATCAATTGACTAAAATTAAATTCATACCAACCGCTCTCAGTTTTTAAACCCAAATGCACACAGTACCACCAGAAAATCAACCTATTATATAAATATTATACTACATATTTATGACATGCATAGAGAAGAAGGATAAGATTTTGGTAGGCAAATATGTGAGAAAAAGAAACCTGCATTCGCCAGAGGAGATCCCCGCTGGGCTTAACCTGATGCCGATTATTCCAAAAATGGCGACGAGCTTCTTCAACCTTGGCCCGTTCTTCCGGGGTTCCATACTCTGGATCAAACTCCCATATCTGCCTCCCAACGTACTTATTTGTACTGTACAAATACGGATCATTTCCTCCCTCTGCAATCTTTAGCCTCCACATCTTATATGTATAATTCCAACACAAATAACTAGTTCACAAATAAGACTGAGAAATAAATACTTCAATTCTTTGCTAATTCTGTTTAGTTACTACTCATTAATGAAGAACGAATATGATACTGCCTTGCTATTTATAAGCTTCTTATATATATATAGAAATTTTAGCTCACGACGAATTCTATTTTTTAATCTCTGCCATTTATAATCGTAATGGAAGGTAGAAACAGTAGTTACCAGAGGGAGCGAACTAAGAGTAATAACAACGGTTTTTTCCGTCGCTATAACATAAAAAACCGACTTTTTATGCTATAACAACGGAAAAAAAATCGTCGCTATAACCGGTTCGTTCTTAGTTCGCTTATTCCAACTCGCTGGATAAGCGGACTATATGTATATACACACTAAACATCAAAATGTATCTTTTTCTAACTCTTTCTAGTTGGAGTTTCCTTATAATATACACATTCTTATTACTTCAATAATAACTACCCATTCTATTTGTTGGTTGGTTGGTTGACCATTACTGCAATTTTCCACATATACTCTCTCCATCTCATAATAACTGTCGCTCTAGCTTGATGCACATGGATTAAAAAAGTCAATTAGTGCTATCATTTATTAATTAAAATTGGTGTGAAATTTCATCACTACCCCTTTATGGGAAGTTAAAAACTATTAATACAAGGGAAAATTTTCTTGGGACAATGAGAGAAGGTAGGGGTGATATAGGAAAGTAAATAATTTATTCTCCTACAAAGTTGTAAACGACAAATAAATTGGGAAAAAAATTTCCTTCTAAAACGACAGTTATTATGGGATGGAGGTAATATTAATCAAGAGCAAGAATTTCCTCGGAACACTTGCCCAACAGGGCAATTTTATATTTATATTTTTTTTTCATTTTATTGTAACATAATGTTCTATATTTTTGATGCACTAGTTTGTTTGATGCTGTCATTTATTTTGTAGTGAGTCCTTATAGATTATAGAACTTATATTTTGCATAAGATTTTTGTTTCGTTTTTCTTGTTAAATTTTAATAGTTAAGATTTATTATCTCTGTTAGAGATTAAAGGACGACATATTAAACTTTAAATTGATGTGAATTTATTTAATTTTAGTTAATACAATTATTATAATTGTACAGTATATAACAAAAATTATTAATCACAAAATTTATTTCATTTTAAAAATTTTTATGAGTCATACTAATTTTGAAGTTTAATATGTCGTTATTTGAATTTAAAAATTAAATTGTATCTTTAATTTTGGAACTGATAAAATATTATTCTAGAGACATTATTGAAAAGGTGATTGTATCTTTTTGTTTTACATGTTTCAAATGGAATACCAGCCGCATTAAAGGTGATTGTATCCTTTTGGTTTACATGTTTCAAATTCATCTAAATGTAATTTTATACCAAATTTTGGTTGGGCAACTTAGGGAGCAAAAAACTACTGTATTCGATGTCTTTAATTGGTTAATAAATCTTAAACTCTACATAATAAACCTTAAATTTTGCTTAATAAATCTTAAACTCTAGATAATAAACCTTAAATCCTAGTTAATAAATCTTAAACTTTAAATCCTAGTTAATAAATCTAAACTCTAGTTAATAAAGTCAAACTCTTATTCTCATTAGCGTCTAGTACTATTAGTAGCAGATGATGTGTTTTTTTTATCGGTAGCGAACGTCGATTTTTAGTTTCTAATCCTCGTTCCTTTTTATTTTCAATGATATAAATATAGCTATAACAAATACATGCAATGAATCATTATCATATATATACTTCAATTAAAAATAAAATGCATTTACCACTTCCTTAAGTTCATAGAAGTGATACTTATTACTTTTGTTTTTTAGTTGCATTTAGAATGGTAGAAAATCAATATTGTACATTCATGGATTCTAAGAAATGGATGAGTTAGCAAAATGCTTATTAATGTCACAATAATTGGCTTATTCTTTTTATTGTACTCTCCTACTTATTGAATGAAGGTCCTTATTGTTAATTTATCAAACATTTTGTACTTGAGTTGGACTCCTCAGTCTTAAAAATAGGGAGTTGATATTTTCATAAACAAAAATAGTAATAATTTTAGTAAATAGACCCCACACTTATGTGAGAGGCGGTTTGTGAAAATATCAAATTTTATATGTGAAAATATCAATTCCTTAAAAATAATAATTTACTTGTCTCGTGAGTAACTAGCAATTAAAAAAAAATACAAAAAAATAACACTTTAAAATATCAAAAGGATTTACATGTAATTGATAGAATCCAACACTTGTTTATAACAAAACATAATATTCAATGAGTTTGACTGTTCCTGAACCAAAAAAGGCCAACAGTGATAGGATTTAAATTGACACAAGCCAAACAGTAGGATACAAAGAGATGGAGCTAACCCCATCAGTTGCCTCACAGCTAACCCTGTCAGTTGCTCCACTGGTTTAAGAAAAAACTTAAAATCAGTCGTAAATTCGGAAATCTTGAGTTCGACTTTCACTCGAAACATTAACACTATAAGACATGCAAGGCCAAAAACTCCTCTTAGCAGCAGTAACAACAATAACAACAACAAAAAGGGAAAGGGGGAGGGGGAGATGGAGCTTCATATATAAATAAAAATAAAAACACCTCATAAAAAAGTTCTCTTTTAATTTATAATAGTATAAGACGCGCAATGTCTTATAATTTTTTATTATAATTTCATCATCAAATTTATAACTTAATTTTTAAAAATAAATATGAATTAGAAATACATTCTTATTATTTGTAATTTTATAAATGTGAGTATGAAACTTTTTTTGTTAGAACCCATTATTAATTTGCAAATCAAAATTCCAAAACAATGTTCAAATGATAAATGGAATATAATGCATGTTTTAGGCAATCTTGGTTAAGATTACTTTTAAAAATGATTAAAAATTATTGTGTAATCTTGATTTAACACATACTCACGAAAAAGATCATGGCGTTAGTATTCTTAATTATTATAATAAATGATCTTTAGATATTCTTATTAGTAATGAATGATCGATAGATCCACACTTAATTATGTCTTAGTTTCTAGTGGGAGTGGTTAGTATGAAGTTAATTTTGGTCAATTGACCAATATAATTTCGACACGCAGACTAGAAGGTGATTTCTCTCTCTACGTGTCAGCACTGTATTGATCAATATATTTGACCAACTTATCATGAAATTAAATTCATGGTAACCGAATCCATCTCTAGTATTAATGAGTGCTCCTCCATATCACTTAATTTCATGTCATGTATATATAGTTTTTGTTAAAAAAAAAAAGAAAAAGATTATTTTCCGTATTAAGGGTCTGAATTCTAAATCTGTCCGTCAAATATTGCTAAAAATATGTTGACGCTAGCTAGCAACTTATTGCTGAACACCGACTTGCGGAATGTGATGATTCGTACGTAGCTCTCACTTTGATATATGGTCCAAATTTTCATGTAGCAAAGTGACTTATTTTTAATAATAGTAGTTCATAAGATAGTATATACTGCTTTCGTTATTTAATATAAGTCATTTTAGAGTTGTACATAATTATTAAGAAAATAATTATATAACATTAAATATAATATTAATTGTCTGTATTACCTTTATATTGGAAAAAGAGAGTACTATTATTTATTAGGCAAAAAATAATGAGAGAACCAAAGTTATATTTATTACTTGGAGTAATATTAAAAACTAAACAATTAATACTTACTCGAAATTCTCAAACGACTTATATTAAAGAACAAAAATAATTCTTTAAAACGACCTATATTAAGGAACGGATGGAGTATTTGTTGTGGATGCTTATATATACTATCTATATCGTTGAAAATAAGAAGGAACAGTCAAGATTAGAAACTGAATATCAATGTCTTCTATTATACTATTGAATAGTAAAAAAAATTTATATAATCCGTAATTAATAATAGCGGACGCTAATCACATTTAATATCGACATAAATTTATATCGAGAATAATGTTATATACGATCCCAAACGAATCGTCAAATTTTAAGTCTCAAATATAAACCTCATAATTACATTAATTATTTAAAATTATAATAAATTTTATGTGATAAATATAAATACTGAAAAACAAATGTCATCACCACAAGATTCAAGATTTAAAATTTATTTAAAAACTGCCACCGTTACTCATTTGATAGTGTTTTTTATTTTATTTATTTATTTATAACATAAGATCTATTGCTAGAACAACATGGATGACCTTGGAAAATGTGTGACGATAAGACATCAAATTGCACTTAAAATATACTAGTCTCTCCGTCTCAGAATAAAAATTCTGATAAATTTTTTACGCATATTAAAAAAATGAATAAAATAATAAAATTATTCATAATAATGTCATTAAATATGGAGAGAGAATTAGAATAAGAAAAGTATGAGATATTTAATACTACGGGTATAATAGAAAAATATGTGTAAAAGTTAAGTTATTAAAGAAAAATAGATATTTAATATGAGACTACCCAAAATACTAATAAGGACTTTTATCATAAGACGGATGGAGTACGACTTTACTTTTATTTATTAAAGCAATAATGCAATAGAAAGAAAAAGTAGTTTACCATGAATTTCATGGATAAAATAAAAAATGTAAATGAATCGAGTCGAATCGAGTATTGAGTTGTTTAGATTTGATTAATAAAATTTATAAAATATAAAGTAAGGTTTGATTGAGGTTCGATCATTTAGCTACCGAGTCGAGCACGATCTCGAATCGAGTCTGAACTGTTTGAACTTTCGAACAATTCGAATATCAATAGAAAATTAAAACTTGAGAAGGTTCGAGTAATGTATTGAACTTTAAAATTTGTTCATATTTGAATCATTTATATTTTGAATCGAACTTGAATCGAATTTTTAATCGAGCGAGTATAAATTAAGTCCGAATTGTTTGTAAATTT
Organism: Panax notoginseng; assembly: GCA_016801055.1. Classification (NCBI taxonomy): domain Eukaryota; kingdom Viridiplantae; phylum Streptophyta; class Magnoliopsida; order Apiales; family Araliaceae; genus Panax; species Panax notoginseng. The sequence goes on from CM029016.1 coordinate 202,477,312, forward strand.
TATAGCTTTAGATAAAATAACACATTGTCAAATGGATAGGCTAGTGCCACGTTTCCATTTCCCCCCTACACTTAATCGTGGATTACTGATCATGAACGCATCTTGCGTTATTAGTTTAATCACTGGACTTTAATTAATCAATTAAGATCTATACAGTAGTAGTCCATTAATTACTGGGAACTTGTTCCCCTCAACTGCCAAAAAAGGAAATCTATTAAAAAAATACTTTGAATTAAAAACTTAGATCCATGCATTACGACTTTCTGAGAAATGATTATAAAAAAAAAATCTAAGAATTAGGGAGTACTTATATAATACTATCTCCGTATCATAATATATGACTTTTTAAATAATTTTATTTATTTCAAATTATTTATCGTTTTATATAATTTAGGAGAATTAATTATAATTTTTTTAAAATTACTCCTCATAGGAAATTGTTACAGATGAGAGAGAGAATGAGATAAGTGTGGTAATAAATAAAAATTTAAAGGTATTACAGGCAATTGATATTATATTTAATGTTATTTAATTATTTTTTTAATTCTTGTGCACAACTCTAAAACGTCATATATTATAGGACGGAGGGAATACTAAGTACTCCCTCCATCCCAAAATAATAGACATTCTAGAGAGTTTCACAAAGATTAAGAATAATTATAATTTTACTATTTTACCCTTAATTAATACTTTGATCTCATTTAATTTTCTATTTACACTAGACTTCCATTCACACTTTCTCTCCTAATTAAAGACGTTTCACACTTTATTACTGCTAGTACTCACTAATAGCAGTCTCTCTCTCTCTCTCTCTCTATATATATATATCGCCAAAGAAAGGAATATATACGAAATAATATTATTGGAGTCTCTCTCTCTCTCTATATAATATATATAATAATATTGGAGTCTCTCTCTCTATATATTTTGTTCTTTGACTGTAACAATCATTTTCGGTGCTTTTTTGATTAAAAAGATTTACGACGGAGAGGAGAGAGAAGGGAGAGAAAAGACAGGTATAGTTTATCTTTTTCATACATGTTAAGCAATCAATTCACCTTTGAAACCAACGAAGAAAGGGTAGTATTAGAATAAAGTGGACAATTTTACTTTAGACTTGTAAAACGTCTATTATTTTGAGAAAAATAAAAACCCCTAAAATGTCTATTATTTTGGGATGGAGGGAGTAATTAACAAGACTTTGGTTACCTTTCCAAAAAAACCCTTGTGTTAACGTCAAGATTTATCTGTTCGTCGAATCATTAAATAGTGAGCCAATTTTTGTACAGAAAACGGATAAACACACTGAGAAGCATGACGGCTAGGGCCGTCAATGGATAGCTTCGGTGTAAGAGTGGGTACATGTTGAAAAATGTTAATAATGGAGGCATGTTAATGTTTTAGTGCGTGAATTAGACAAAGAATCATTGCCTACTTGTAACTTAGGATATAGTCGTGTATTTATAGTTCACCCACACCGCCTCAATGCACCCGTCCCCGAGTAGGAATAAGACTCCTTATAACATCTGTTATCATACTTAGATAAGAGTCAGTCTCCTTAAGAATGGAACGTTGAAGTCAATTCGGACTGCACAACCTCCATAATGTCGAGCTCCATCGAACTGTCCGGACCTACAAAATTATGTCCCAACATTGCCCCCACTCTTATTATAAAAAAATTATTATAAAAAGTACAAAAACTATATAATTAGTTCAGTACGGATACTGAAGATGAACTAACACCCCCTCGCCCCACGTGCCCAACCAGGGCCCACCACCATCATTGTTGAGCCGTAACTTGGGGAACGTGTAGAGGCAATTGGTCATTCCCCCAAAGCATACCAACCGCCACTTTCATTTCTCAAATTCAAAAATTTTCAAAAGTCTAAGCATTTCTCTCTCTCGTTGTTGTAACGATCTTCTCCTTCTCCAGCCACAACACTTTGAACTATAGTATCTTTCGATCAAAGATATCTGGAGACAACACTACCCAGGTCACCTCCTCCGCCACCCAACTCTTTATTGAAATCGCTCCCACCAACGCCACCATCGTCACCATCGTCCAATACACACAAACTCAAAAACTATCCATCGCCGTCACCATCGCCCAAGATACACTGACTCAACAACTATCCACCACCGTCGCCATTGCCCCCTCACAAGCGACCACCCCATCATCATCAAGCACACTATCACCTGTTTTAGCCCTAGCTGAAATCTCTGAAATGAAACTCTGAGAGCAACTCATCGGAAAAAGCTTACACACACATCAACACCCGATCCTCCGTCCAAACCCACCAACTATCCAACATTCGCCAACAATACCAGATCCCGAACGTTTATGAACTCCGGGGCCCCAACCTATTGGAGATGATGTATTGGCACCCGAGGTGAATGGGTTGTCGTTCCCATTTGGACCTTGAAGTATAGGGTACGATTCCCCTTAAATGAATTAATTGCCTCCTTCCTCAGTTTTATCAAAATTCGGTTCGCACAACTTGTACCAAACTCATACATCCACCTCATCTACTTCATAGCCTTCTGTCATGAATACGGAGTTAACCCAGGGTTGTATTTCTTCTTTGCAATGTTCAACATGGGCCAATCTAAAAAACCTGTGTAAGACCCCAAATTTTATGAAATAAAAGTATTCAATTTTTCTATTTAGTAAATGGCTAAATTGATAAAAATTTAAAGCTATGGGTGAAATGTGCAAAATTTTCAAAATAAGCAAGTGGTTATAAAATATTCATTGTTGTCGGGAAATATTCGTTTGGTCGTGGAATATTCTTACTGTCGGGGAATAGTCATACGACGGCGCAGCCTTTTGTGGGCCCCATAACGGAAAATGATTGGATGAAGAGAACGACAAGTATAAGTTAATTATAAATAACAGCGTAGTTGTTACCGTTAATACTGTTGAAATACCCGGTGGTTAAAACACAGTAATACGCGTTGTTGCACAGTAGCACACTGTATTGCACAAATTATTGATTCTTACGTAAGAATGCACTACTCAATAATTGTTACAGTAATTACTGTTCAATATTCTATTTTGATTCAATAATTGCTACGTTGATATTTTATATTACTGTTGTTTCAATAATTATCAATATGCAGTATTTTTCATTATTGAAGCAATAATTCATATTATCTTAATAATATTATTAGATAATATTATTGGTAATGTCTAGAAAGATCTGTCTAAGGAGAGGTTTGGTCACCTAATTGCGCGCCAGTAAGGAGAAATCCTTACCGGAAGGCCCCCTCTTTCCTGGGAACTGCCTGATTGTCAGTAATGTGATTCTGTAATATTATTTGTGAATAATTAATTATTGATTTATATGGTGAGGAAAATATTGATTTTATGTGGATATAGATGGAGAAAAATTTTTAAATGTGACAATTGTTGTAACTTAATATTTTATCTTTTTCTGATAAAATAATTTATTTAAATATATTATTTTAATAATATATTAATGGTGATATTTTTATAATGAATGTGAGATATATGAATAAATGAGGAGGAAGAGTATTTTTGTTGGATTAAATGTTTAACACATATTTTGTAAGACCCCAACTTTTATAAATAAAGATGAATTTTCTATAAATATCATTTTTGAATATTATGGAGTTAATTTGATATAATGTTATAGTTGTGGGTAATATTTATAAATTTTGCAAAGTACGCAAGTTGTTATATAATATTCGATTGGTCGGGGAATATTCGTTTTAACAGGGAATATTCGTACAACAGCACAATCATTGGTGGACCCCACAACAGAATTATTGTCGGATTGAGAAAACGACAAAAATATTTTATTAAAAATAACGGCAGAAGTTTTACCATTGTTACTGTTGAACTACTCGGTAGTAAAAGTACAGTAATACGTGTGGTTGCATAGTAGCACACGGTATTGATTACTAATGCTTATGTGAGAAGTCACTCAGTTTGATTCAATTATTGTAAGTTAATAATATGAATTATTTAGCGATAATGACGTTTTGTTTTATTCGTATTATTAACGTAATAAAACAGATCATCTTTTTATATAAAACAAAATACTTTATTAAAGTTATTCTATAAATAGAATATATTATATTTTATTTAAAAGATTTTTCTTTAAATATGGACCGTCAGATTAAAGTAATCAATCTGGACCGTTCATGGATTAGTTACTATGCATTCTATTTTTCTATAAATAGTAGCTCATTCCTTCATTATTTCTTACGAATTCACTGAACTCTAGAGAGAGAAACTATAGAGAGAGAAACTATAGAGAGAAACTATAGAGAGAGAGAAGAAGAGTATTCTGCTACTTAACTACTTCCTTATTTTAGCACTTCTTTAAAACGGTAAGGGGTGTTATTCTTTCTTATTTATGAAGAAAACTATTGTTATTCCATTTCTTATTATTCTGTTGGAATAACCTGTATACGCGGATCTATCCTATACTTGGTGACATTCTTCTATTATTCTGTTGGAACATCCTGTCTGTGTGTTTTACACCGGACCTGGTTCTGTCTTTATTATTATTCTGTTAGAACATCCTGTCTGTGTGTTTTACACCGGACCTGGTTCCGTCTTGTTATTATTCTGTTGGAACATCCTGTCTGTGTGTTTTACACCGGACCTGGTTCTATTATTTATTATTCTGTCGGAATATCCTGTCTGTGCGTTTACGCCGGACCTGGTTCCATTATTTATTATTCTGTTGGAATAACCTGTCTGTGCGGTCTATCGCATGCATGGTGATTTCTTTTGTTATTCCATTCTTTATTGTACTCAGTTGATTAAGTTTTGACTTCTATACTCCATGAAATTTGTAGAATTTCATCCAGTATCTTTTCATGAAAATATTCTTCTAAGCATTCTTGAATTTTACTCCACAAAGCAATATCATGTTGACAATTTGGACGTTGTTAATTCTTGGATAAATTAATTCTTGAACTTATTTTATTGAATTCTTATATCATCGTCATCATCCTCATGTTTATAAAATGTTAAAAGTCATCTGTGGCCTGTAGTGCATAGATGGACTTGGTATGATTATGACCAAGGATTATTCGGTATAATCATGACCGTAATGTTACAAATGATGTGGTAAAAGTCCTCATTGGCCCGTAGTGCATTGATGGACAGTTGTTGGCATGATCATGACCATTAATGAATACACGAATATCCAATTGGCCGTAGTGCAGGGGTGATTCGATGATGTGAATTATTTTATTAAGCTGAGTCTCAGCGATCACAGTGTTAAAAAACTTTTTAAATCATAAAAGATAGTAGAGTTTATTTTCTACTTGACTCTTTTAATGGATTGCTTGTTCCGCTGCAGTTAAACTTGATGTCTATTATATTTTATCAGTTTAACATTGTTGAAGGCTAATGATAATTTATTCTGCATTATCTTAGTCATAATATTTCTTACTGGGCTAGTTGAGCTCACCCTTTCTTTCACTGTTCTCTTCAGGAAATGAGAACGTAGCTGGGGCAAGTCGGGGAACGGAGTGATGGTCTGGATGATAGTATTAGTTAGTAGTCCTCACTATTCTATGTAATAGTGTGTTAATAAATGTAATGAGGACTCCTTTTGAGTATGAATACTCTCTAGAAGATAATATTTGTATTCAAACTCACAGTTTATGTTTTGTCGTATTGTACACGACAGTTGTATTAGTAAGTTGTATTTGTATTCTATACTTTGTATCTGACGACCCAAGATGGGTGAGGTATACCTAATTTTGGGGGTGTCACATAAGTTCAGCCAAGATGGAGACACCAAAGGCCGTCCTAGAAAAGTCAAAACCGGTAGTGCAAGGGAGAGCGTTTGTTGTGACCTCCCAGAAAGCAAGGAACCCGAATGAGGTCATCACGGGTAAGCTTATCATAAACTCTAACGAAATCTATACTTTATTTGATACCGGTTCTACCCATTCTTTTATTTCTCCTACTTGCGCTCATCGATTAAATTTGACTCTAGAGAAATTAGACTTTAATTTATCTGTTGAAACTCCATTGGGAGAAACCTTCATTACATCTACGGTTTATAAGTCTTGTTTGGTTCAATTTGGTACCCACACATTACCTGTCGATCTGATTTCATTAAAAATATTTGCATTTGACGTGATTCTAGGGATTGATTGGTTAACTACTCATCATGCAAAAATTGATTATTTTCGTAAGGTTGTTAGCTTTCATATTCCTAATCGACCTATTATGCGAATTCAAGCAACCAAACCATTAAAATCAATCGCTGTCATCTCAAGCCATAAAGCTATTCGTTTATTGAAAAATGGATGTCAAGCTTTCTTAGCTCATGTCACGGATCTAAACAAAAATACGTCAGTTTTGAATGATATTTCTATTGTTAATAAATTCCCTGACGTATTCCCTGAAGAACTTCCTGGCCTACCCCCAGAGCGTGAAATTGAATTTTGTATCGACCTTGAACCTGGTATAAAACCCATTTCCAAAGCCCCATATCGAATGGCTCCTATTGAACTTCAGGAGTTAAAGATCCAACTGCAGGAATTGTTAGACATTGGCTTTATTCGTCCTAGTACTTCTCTTTGGGGTGCTCCTGTGCTATTCGTGAAGAAGAAAGATGGAAGTATGCGACTTTGTATTGATTATCGGGAGTTGAATCATGTCACCATCAAAAACAGGTACCCATTGCCACGTATTGATGACCTGTTTGACCAGTTGCAAGGAGCACAATTCTTTTCAAAGATCGATCTTCGTTCTGGATATCATCAGCTGAAGGTTAGAACTGAGGATATTCTAAAGACGGCTTTCAGAACTCGGTACGGGCATTATGAATTCCTAGTCATGTCCTTTGGATTGACTAATGCTCCTGCTGCCTTCATGGATATGATGAACCGGGTATTCAAGGAATATTTGGATCACTTTGTGGTCGTCTTTATTGATGACATCCTTATTTATTCCAAAAACCGTGAAGATCATGAGCAACACTTGAGGCTGGTACTCCAAAAGCTTCGTGAATACAAGCTTTATGCCAAGTTGAAAAAATGCGAGTTCTGGTTGGAGGAGGTAGCATTCCATGGGCACGTAGTATCAAGTCGTGGAATATCGGTTGACCCGGCAAAGATTGAAGCTATTCAAAGCTGGGAGCAACCTAAATCAGTGACCGAAGTACGTAGCTTTCTTGGTTTAGCTGGTTATTATCGGAGATTCGTGGAAGGATTTTCTCGAATCGCTACTCCATTAACTCAGCTGACTCGGAAAGATACAAAGTTCGGTTGGAGCAAAGAATGTGAGAAGAGTTTTCAAGAACTCAAGAGGAGACTCATTTCAGCACCTGTTCTAACAATACCATCTGGCTCGGAGGGATTTGTCATCTACAGTGATGCTTCGAGCAAAGGGTTGGGATGCGTTCTCATACAACATAGAAAAGTCATAGCCCATGCATCAAGACAACTCAAGGAATATGAGAGGAATTATCCTACTCATGATCTAGAGTTGGCAGCTGTTGTCTTTGCACTTAAAATTTGGAGGCATTACTTGTATGGGGAGATGGTGGAGATCTTTACGGATCATAAAAGCCTCAAATATTTCTTCACTCAAAAGGAACTCAACATGCAACAACGACGTTGGCTTGAACTGTTGAAAGATTATGATCATACCATTCAATACCATCCTGGAAAAGCGAACGTGGTTGCTGACGCATTGAGTAGAAGATCATATGCAAGTACGGGTTCAATATTGTCAACACAAAGGCCCATTTTGTGTGACTTGCAAAGGATGGATATAGAGTTAAAGACTCTAGGGACCCATGTGATGATGCCGAATATACGAATAGAACCAACTTTAATCGATAAAGTTAAAGGTGCTCAAGCTACAGACCTAGAGCTGATGCGTATGAGGAAGAAAGTGCAAGAAGGTGCTATGCCGGAAGCAAGAATCGATGAAGAAGGAATACTTCGAGTCAACTCCAGACTTTGTGTTCCTAACAACCCTGATTTAAAGTATGAAATCATGATGGAGGCGCACAACACACCGTTTGCAATCCATCCTGGAAGTACCAAAATATATCATGATCTTCGTCATACATTTTGGTGGAGCAATATGAAGAGAGAGACAACGCTGTTTATCTCAAGGTGTCTAACTTGTCAACGAGTCAAAGCGGAGCATCAAGTACCAAAAGGTCCATTGCAACCACTTGAAATTCCAGAATGGAAGTGGGAGCACATTACCATGGATTTCGTTACTGGTCTTCCTAAGGTTTCTCAAGGTACAGATGCGATTTGGGTCATTGTTGATAGATTGACCAAGTCTGCTCATTTCTTACCGATACGAAAAACTTATACACTTAAACGTCTTGCTCGTATGTACATAAACGAGATTGTAAGACTGCATGGTATGCCAGTATCCATAGTTTCTGATCGAGATCCAAGATTCACTTCACGATTTTGGGTTAGTTTACAAAAAGCTATGGGCACAGATTTACGATTTAGTTCGGCATATCATCCTCAGACGGACGGACAATCAGAGATGACTATTCAAACTCTAGAAGATTTATTAAGACTCTGTGTCCTTGACTTCAAGGGAAGTTGGGACAAGTTCTTACCATTGGTGGAGTTTTTCTACAGCAACAGTTATCAAACAAGTATTGGCATGGCTCCATTCGAAGCATTGTATGGAAGAAAATGTCATTCTCCAGTATGCTGGGATGAGGTAGGTGAAGCAACGTTGTTGGGACCGGAGTTTGTACGTATGAATACAGAAAAGATTCAAACGATCCGACAACGTATAAAAACCTCACAAGATCGACAAAAGAGTTATGCTGATCTTCATCGAAAGGATGTGGAATTTGATGTAGGAGATCATGTGTTCTTACGTGTTGCTCCATGGAAAGGAGTTACGAGATTTGGAAAGAGAGGAAAGCTCAATCCTCGATTCATCGGTCCATTTTTAATCCTCGATCGAGTAGGAACTGTGGCTTATAGACTCGCTTTACCGCCAAGTATGTCTCGTGTTCAAAACGTTTTTCACATATCCATGTTACGCAAATATGTGGAAGACCCGAACCATATTATTGAGTTAGAACCGGACGAAATAATGGAGGATTTGACGTATGAAGAAGTTTCTGTTCAAATCTTGGATAAGAAGGAACATATTCTACGCTCCAAGGTTATACCTCAAGTCAAAGTTTTGTGGAGAAACCACGATATTGAGGAAATGACTTGGGAGTTAGAATCTGAAATGAAATCAAGGTATTCTTACCTCTTCGACATACCAGGTACGTACCCTAATTTTGAGGGCGAAATTTCATAAGAAGGGGAGGTTGTAAGACCCCAACTTTTATAAATAAAGATGAATTTTCTATAAATATCATTTTTGAATATTATGGAGTTAATTTGATATAATGTTATAGTTGTGGATAATATTTATAAATTTTGCAAAGTACGCAAGTTGTTATATAATATTCGATTGGTCGGGAAATAGTCGTTTTAACAGGGAATATTCGTACAACGACACAATCATTGGTGGACCCCACCACGGAATTATTGTCGGATTGAGAAAACGATAAAAATATTTTATTAAAAATAACGGCGGAAGTTTTGCCATTGTTACTGTTGAACTACTCGGTAGTAAAAGTACAGTAATACGTGTGGTTGCATAGTAGCACACGGTATTGATTATTAATGCTTATGCGAGAAGTCACTCAGTTTGATTCAATTATTGTCAGTTAATAATATGAATTATTTAGCGATAATGACGTTTTGTTTTATTCGTATTATTAACGTAATAAAACAGAAACATCTTTTTATATAAAACAAAATACTTTATTAAAGTTATTCTATAAATAGAATATATTATATTTTATTTAAAAGATTTTTCTTTAAATATGGACCGTCAAATTAAAGTAATCAATCTGGACCGTTCATGGATTAGTTACTATGCATCCTATTTTTCTATAAATAGCAGCTCATTCCTTCATTATTTCTTACGAATTAACTGAACTCTAGAGAGAGAAACTATAGAGAGAAACTATAGAGAGAGAGAAGAAGAGTATTCTGCTACTTAACTACTTCCTTATTTCAGCTCTTCTTTAAAACGGTAAGGGGTGTTATTCTTTCTTATTCATGAAGAGAACTGTTGTTATTCCATTTCTTATTATTCTGTTGGAATAACCTGTATACGCGGTCTACCCTATACTTGGTGATATTCTTCTATTATTCTGTTGAAACATCCTGTCTGTGTGTTTTACACCGGACCTGGTTCCGTTTTTTTTATTATTCTTTTGGAACATCCTGTCTGTGTGTTTTACACCGGACCTGGTTCCGTTTTTATTATTATTCTGTTGGAACATCTTGTCTGTGTGTTTTACACCGGACCTGATTCCGTCTTGTTATTATTCTGTTGGAACATCCTGTCTGTGTATTTTACACCGGACCTGATTCTATTATTTATTATTCTGTCGGAATATCCTGTCTGGGCGTTTACGCCGGACCTGGTTCTATTATTTATTATTCTGTTGGAATAACCTGTCTGTGCGGTCTATCGCATGCCGGGTGATTTCTTTTGTTATTCCATACTTTATTATACTCAGTTGGTTAAGTTTTGACTTTTATACTCCATGAAATTAGTGGAATATCCTTGATAATTGCGGTTCATCCAGTATCTTTTCATAAAAATATTCTTCTAAGTATTCTTGAATTTTACTCCACAAAGCATTATCATGTTGACAATTTGGACGTTGTTAGTTCTTGGATAAATTAATTCTTGAACTTGTTTTATTGAATTCTTATATCATTGTCATCATCCTCATGTTTATAAAATGTTGAAAGTAATCTGTGGCCTGTAGTGCATAGATGGACTTGGTATGATTATGACCAGGAATTATTCGGTATAATCATGACCGTAATGTTATAAATGATGTGGTAAAAGTCATCATTGGCCCGTAGTGCATTGATAGACAGTTGTTGGCATGATCATGACCATTAATGAATACACGAATATCCTTGGCCGTAGTGCAGGGGTGATTCGATGATGTGGATTATTTTATTAAGCTGAGTCTCAGCGATAACAGTGTTGAAAAACCTTTTAAATTATAGAAGATAGTAGATTTTATTTTCTACTTGACTCTTTTAATAGATTGCTTGTTCCGCTGCAGTTAAACTTGATGTTCATTATATTTTATCAGTTTAACACTGTTGAAGGCTAATGATAATTTATTCTGCATTATCTTAGTCATAATATTTCTTACTGGGCTAGTTGAGCTCACCCTTTCTTTCACTGTTCTCTTCAGGACATGAGAATATAGCTGGGACGAGTCGGGGAACGGAGTGATGAACCAGATGATAGTATTAGTAGTCCTCACTATTCTATGTAATAGTGTGATAATAATTATAATGAGGACTCCTTTTGAGTATGGATACTCTCTAGAAGATAATATTTGTATTCAAACTCACAGTTTATGTTTTGTCGTGTTGTACACGACAGTTGTATTAGTAAGTTGTATTTTTATTCTGTACCATGTATCTGGCGACCCAAGATGGGTGATGTATACCTATTTTTGGGGGCGTCACATATTTTGTGTGTTGGTGGACACAATTCTTGACCGAAAATTTATATAGACTGTAAAATCGCCCGTTTATAGATTTCGGTCAATTTCTGTTTAGAATTTGGAAATACTTTCTTCTGCAAAGTTGTAGAGAATTGAATTTCCTATAGAGAGTCGTGAGATTCAAATTTTTTGATAAAATGGTTATTTATTATGAATTATTGAAGTTCCGAAGTTTCGAAATAATTGATTTTTAGAAGTTTTAATTATTTATTTTATGAAAAACATTTTTTCTTACTTTTTCTAGAAGGTTAGCATGTGTGAATTGCTGAAATTCAGATTCAAGAGGTGGGCTTGACAATTATATAAATATATTATTATTTTATTAAATTTTCTGCTTTGGTGTTCTAAGCATTTTTCTATAAATAGGGTGCTTAGGTTAGAATTAAAAATCACACCAGAAACTGAAGTTTTCTCTCTATTTCTCTCTCTATATTATCGAGTGTATTCTTGTGAGTATTTTAATATCTTGAGTGTTGCTATACGGTGTAAGTTCGTTCAGCTTTATTCCAATCAGGAGTACTGCTCTTTTGAGGTAAGGGATAATAAGGGATATTGTCGTTAGTATGTAAGGGTTATTATGTTTTTAAATTTCAAAATTTTTCTGAGCCTTTAAAAATTCTAGAAAAATTTGAAATGATATTTTGATGAGTTTTGTAGATTGTGTCCAAAAATGACGATTTTTGGATGTATAGATTAGGAGTTATGGATTTTATGAGAAAAGACTACTTTAAAAGTAACCGCTTATAACTCTTTGTGATTAACTCCAAAATTGATGAAATTTTTGTTGGGAGTACATCTATATAATATCAGTATACTCTGTAAATTTCAGAAATTTTGGATAAAAGTACAATTTATGATAAATGTCTGAATATTCAGTGGTTTTGGCCATGTGAAAAATAGTAAATGAATTTTAAAAATTTCGAGAAAAATATATGTTTAATATGGGACTATATTATGCTAAATCTCAGAAAAGAAATATTTTTGGAACTGATTTGATATTTTTTATGAAAATATTCTAGTTATGAGTAAATGAAATAAATATGTTATGTGAAGTAAGAAAATTGAAAAATATGATTTTATGGCTTGAGAATCATATATGAGTTATATGAAGATTTTTGATGAGGGTTTTGGTTATTGGTGATGAAATTTTATGAGTTTGACATTTTAGGATGATTAAATGCATTTATTAGTAAAGTGTAAATAATTAAAATAAATTGTTTATAAGTTTAAGAAATGATTAAAATATTGTGGTAGTATTAATAATATTAGATTATGAGATTATTAAGTGATTTATAACATTTTGATTAAGGTGTTATGAGATCATTGATTTATGAATCTTACTCTTGAGATTAAATCTATATGTTGATTATATTGTTTTTATATATAACATTCTTATAACCCTAATGATGATATTTTTTTTTGACTTGAGTGTAAAGATGGGTAGATTATTGGTATGATCGTGACTATAGGTTCTCTTTGGCCAGTAGTGCAAAGTTGAATTGTTGACTAGTATGATCATGACCATTGAATTTATAATTGAATATCTTTAGCTTAAGTGCAATGGTGAATTGATCAACATGTATGGTTATGATTATGGTTTATATAAATTCTGAAATGATTATGTATTTCTTTGAGATATGAATATCTTTGGCATGTAGTGCAAAGATCAATTATTATTGAATATCTTTGACCCGTAGTGCAAAGATGACTTGTTGTTGAATATCTTTGGCATGTAGTGCAAAGATGAACTGTTGATGAATATCTTTGGCCCGTGGTGAAAAGATGAATTTATTAGTATGATTACGAACAGGAACTGTGATTTGGTATAACCATGATCTTTGATGTTTCAGGTAAAGACAGGTGATGAAAATTATCTTCGTCTTGGATGCGAAGAAGAATTTAGAATCACAATTATGATTATGAATTATTCATATGATTGTGGAAAGGAACTGTTGATTGATGTTACAGGGATAAAACATTGTTGGTGGAATTTTAACATGGAGAAGATAATAGACTTTATAGTCTATTTGACTCTTCTAATGGATTGCTCGTTCCGCTGTAACTATGGTTGAAAAGTTTTATCATCTACCATATGTTCTAAATCTCTGATTTATTACTGATGAAGACTATTGATAATTTATTTATCTTTAGTCATAATATTCTTTACTGAGCTAGTTGTGCTCACCCTTTTGCTTCACAATTCCTTTCAGGTAATACGAGTGTAGCTGGGTCGAGCGGGGGTAACAGGAGAATAGAACGGTGGTCATCATTTAGTAGTTATATTTGTTGAATCAAATAGGGTGAAGCGAACCCAACGTTGGAAGGGTGTTTTGTCACTATCATATAAGATGTCTAATGACATACAACCTCGTGTCATCATAAGATAGGGTTGTGCTCATCCACTTGCTGAGTATATCTATGAGTACTACCTATATAATCTTGGTGTTTGTTTGAAGTATAATTTACGATTAAAGACAGTGGAGATAATGATAAGTCAAGAGAAGACTCACCATTGGGAAGAATATGATAGTAATCTTCTCGTTTTTCTTTGGGGTCTATTGGGTCAACCAAGGATAATTCTGTGGCCATATGATATCTATCATAACCTAGACGCATGGCCTCCCATGTACGAAGGTTTCCTTGAGCACTTTCCAAATATTCTAATTTCTAAAACAGTTTTTGACTATACCTTTATGTAAGGTGTCATTGTGAGGTACTGTCCACGGTTGGGACATGAGTCACATTTGATATATATTTGTATCCAAACTCACAGCATATATGTCGTTGTATTTTTCACGACAATTGTTGTAATAAAGTTGTAGTTATTTTCTGTACCATGTATTTGGCGACTCAGAATAGGTTGGATGGAATGGACCTATTTTGGGGTTGTTACAACCTGACTTTCGACAACTGAACAAATAACTAGGCCGACACATTTGGATGAAGACCCCCCCAAGCAACAAGGGTTGTCATTCCTAATAGGTCTTCATCAAAGGCCCCGACACCCCACGTCCTTCCAAACTGGGCCAAACCCACAAAGGTTAGCATTACAGTCGACAAATTCCCTAAAGATCGGGTTGAAGACTTCAAAGTGTTCTACCATCAGATGTAGAAAATAGAATAGCCCATGGAGCTGTTGTTTAATCAATCTTGGTTGTTCAAACATAAATGTAAGTTTCAACACAATGTACATATCCTAAATACATTATACCTTGACTTTTAATAAAAATAATTCTTACAGTAATAATTTTCAAACCACAAACAATCGGAGAAACTAGATCCCTACCAGCCCCTGAAATCGTCCTGACAAAAACCGTCCCCGAAGCTATCACCAACACAACTCCCGAACCCATCACTGACGCAAGGACCCCCCATCCGAAAAAAACCACCACCAAAATTATCTCAACCCTGAACCAAAAAACTGAACCACCACTTGCTATCAAACCCATATATGCCATCCCAAAGCCTTCAGTAACCAAAAAGAACACCTTGGAAATAACCACCTAGGAAAAGATGGTGTTAATGAAGAAGAAGAAACGACGGTTGGTGAAGGCATTAACCAAATTGGCTTCCCCTACTCCAATTCCTTCCATCGATCCACCCCATACCATTGCAACTGAACCCATCCCAATGACCACCGATATTGAACCTCCTCAACAAAATATCCTCAAACCCCAAACTAAAAAATGAACAAGGCCTTAAGGGACCTCGCCCGAACCTTCGTTAAAAAGGGTCCAAACTAAAACTAGCCCAACACCGCCTCCTCTACCAACCACTGAAGCTCCTTCCATGTGAAGAGGGCCAAAACGAAGTCTCTTAACTATCACATGACCCAAGGACATGCTCCTTGGTTTCCCATACGATTGTTACAACACCTTCGTCCTCTCTGGAGACGATGCAATGTATGACGGCCTTGAGCCAAAAGATCATATCATCGCCACAGCTGTCCATCAGGGTCGCGTAAGTATTCCCCGACCCTCCCTTTAAGTTTCCAACACTTTCATAACCTTAGTAAAACATCTAATATGTTCATTTTATTTATGTCATTTAGGCCTTATCGACTTTCGACTAGCTGTTGAACAGAGTGGAGGAGGTAACGAGTAAGAAGAAGGAGCTCGACCTTAACATTGAACGCCTCCAAGGTAAAATGGAAACCTTAACGTCCGACTTGATGGAGGAATAGAGGCAACACAATGAATGTAAGATGTAAGACCCCGAATTTTATGAAATATAAGTATTCAATTTTCCTATTTTGTAAATGATTAAATTGATAAAAGTTAAAGTTAAGGGTGATATATGAAATTTTTTTCAAAATACGCAAGTGGTTATAAAATATTCATTATTGTTGGGAAATATTCGTTTAGTCGTAGAATATTCTTTCTGTCGGAGAATATTCGTACGACGGCGCAGCCATTTGTGGGCCCCATAACAGAATAACTGTCGGATGAAAAAAACGACAAATTTAAATTTTTATAAATAACGGCGTAAACGTTACCGTTAACACTGTTGAAATACCTGGTGGTTAAAATACAGTAATACGCGTGGTTGCACAGTAGCACACGGTATTGCACAATATTTTTAAATTATTGATTCTTACGTAAGAAGACACTACTCAATAATTATTACAGTAATTACTATTCAATATTTTATTTTATTGATTCAATAATTGCTGCGTTGATATTTTATATTATTGTTGTTTCAATAATTGTCACTGCACAGTATTTCCAATTATCAGATCAATAATTTATATTATTTGAATAATATTATTAGATAACATTATTGACAATGTCTAGAAAGTTTTGTCAAGGAGAGGTTTGGTCATCTAATTGCGCGCCAGTAAGGAGAAATCCTTATCGAAAAGCCCCCTATTTCCTGAGAATTGCCTCGTTGTAATAATTGTGATTCTGTAATATTATTTGTGAATAATTAATTATTAATTTATATGATAATGAAATATTTATTTGATGTAGATATAAATGATGGATTTATTTATGTGGTTATAAATGAAGGAATTAATATTGAGATATTTTATCAGTATTTTATCGGATTGAAGGTATTAAAAGATCAAATCAGTGTTCTTACAGCTTTATTGTGTGAGTTATAATTTTAATCTGACCGTTGGATCGTTGGATCGTTGTGATTTTTGGATATGTTATACATATATAAGTTGAGTATATGTTCACAAATTTTGAACCGTAAAAAATGAACGAATGATTTGTTATGAATTTTAAGAGGTGACTGATTCGGAAATTAGGTTTATAAATGATTTTGATAGAAAATTCTAGAATTGAGTGGACCCCACTTGTGGTTGGTGAAGAAATGTGCTGAATTTTATTTCAAATGTGGTGGGTGACAATAGTAGCAGGTAAAGCCATCAGGTAGCAGGTTAAGTCTGCTTCGGTGTGCTAATATTTTCCTATAAATAGAGGGCTAAGTTAGAATTGAAAATCACACCAGAAACATAAGCTTTCTCTCTTTCTCTCTCTATATTATCAAGCGTATTTTGTTAGTATTTAGATACTTTGTGAGTTTCTATTTATCAGTGCAAGTTTCCTTCAGCCTTATACCGCTATTCCAATTAGAAGTACTGCTCTTTTGAGGTAAGGGATTTTAAGGGTTATTATGTTTTTCAGTTTTCATAATTTTTCTGACTCTCAAAAATTCTGGAAAAATTTAAAATAATAATTTGATGAGTTTTCTAGATTGTGTCCAAAAATGACGATTTTTGAATGTATAGATTAAGAGTGATGAATTTTATGAAAAAAAGACTATTTTAAAAGTAAACCCTTATAACTCCTTGTGGTTAACTCCAAAATTGGTAAAAATTTTATTGGGAGTACATGTATATGATAGAAGAATACTCTGTAAATTTCGGAATTTTTGGACAAAAGTAAAATTTATGATAAATGTCTAAATATTTGACAGTATTGGCCATATGAAAAATAGTAAATAAATTTTAAAAATTTTGAGAAAGTTATATGTTCAATATGGGACTATATTATGCTAAATCTTAGAAAAGAAATATTTTTGGGACTGATTTGGTATTTTTCATAAAAATGGACTAGTTATGAGTAAATGAATTAAATATGTTATGTGAAGTATGAAAAGTGGAAAATAGGATTTTATGGCTTGAGAATCCTGTATGAGGTATATGCAGATTTTTGATGAGAGTTTTGATTATTGGTGATGAAATCTTATGAGTTTAATATTTTAGGATGATTAAATGCATTATTTAGTAAAGTGTAAACAATTAAAATAAATTATTTATAAGTTTAAGAAATGTTATTCTTTCAATATCATTATATCAAAATATTGGTATGAATTTTATTGTAGAATTTCTCCCTTTTTCATGTCGGGATTACTATTCACGAGTTACTATTCACGACAAAATTGGTTTCTTTTTCTGATCAAATTATAGTTAATTTATGAATATTACTCTTGAGATTAAATCTATATGTTGATTATATTAATTTTACCATCATATATAACATTTTTATAACGCTAATGATGATATTTCTCCTTGACTTGAGTGTAAAGATGGGTAAATTTTTGGTATGATCATGACTATGGGTTCCCTTTGGCCAGTAGTGCAAAGTTGAATTGTTGATTGGTATGATCATGACCATTAAATTTATAAATAAATATCTTTAACTTAAGTGCAAAGGTGAAAAGATCAACATGGTTATAATTATTGTTTATATAAATTCTGAAATGATTATATATTTCTTTGAGATATTAATATATTTGGCCTGTAGTGCAAATATGAATTGTTGATGAATATCTTTGGCCCGTAGTGCAAAGATGATATGTGGTTGAATATCTTTGGCATGTAGTGCAAAGATGATATGTTGTTGAATATCTTTGGCCTGTAGTGTAAAGATGATCTGTGGTTGAATATATTTGGCTAGTAGTGCAAAGATGAACTGTTGACGAATATCGTTGGCCCGCAGTGCAAAGATGAATTTATTAGTATGATTATGAACAGGAACTATGATTTGGTATAACCATGATATTTGATGTTTCAGGTAAAGACATGTGATGAAGATTATCTTCGTCCTGGATGCGAAGAGGAATTTAGAATCACAATTATGATTATGAGTTATTTATATGATTGTGGACCAGAACTGTTGATTAATGTTACAGGGATAAAACATTATTGATGAATTTTTAACATGGAGAAGATAATAGATTTTATGGTCTATTTGACTCTTCTAATGGATTGATCGTTCCGCTGGAACTATGGTTGAAATTTTTTATCATCTACCATATGTTCTAAATGTCTGATTTATTACTGATGAAGGCTATTGATAATTTAATTATCTTTAGTCATGATAATTCTTTACTGGGCTAGTTGTGCTAACTCTTTTGCTTCACAATTCCTTTCAGGTAATAAGAGTGTAGCTGAGTCGATCGGGGGTAACAAGAGATAGAACGGTGGTCTCTAGCTGTGGAGTTCTCCCTAAACAGTATAAAAAAGTGTGTTGTATACATCATTTAGTAGTTATATTTGGTGAATCATATAGGGTGAGGCGAACCCAACGTTGGAAGGGTGTTTTGTCACTATTATACAAGATGTCTAATGACATACAACCTCGTGTCATCATAAGACACGGTTGTACACATTCACTTGCTGAGTATATCTACGAGCACTACCTATATAATCTTGGTGTTTGTTTAAAGTATAATTCTCAATTAGAGGCAGTGGAGATAATGATATGTCAAGAGAAGACTCACCATTGGAATGAATATGATATTAATCTTCTCATTTTTTTGGGGTCTATTGGGTTAACCAAGGATAATTCTGTGGACATATGATATCTATCATAGCCTAGACACATGGCCTTCCATATACGAAGGTTTCTTTGAGCACTTCCTAAAAATTCTAATTTCTAAAACAGTTTTTGACTATACCCTTTATGTAAGGTGCCATTGTGACGTACTATCCAAGGTTGGGATGAGAGTCACAGTTGGTATATGTAAGACCCCGAATTTTATGAAATAAAAGTATTTAATTTTTCTTATAATTACTATTCAGTAAATGGTTAAATTGATAAAAGTTTAAAGTTATGGGTGAAATATGAATTTTTTTCAAAATAAGCAAGTGGTTATAAAATAATCATTGTTGTCGGGAAATATTCGTTTGGTCGTGGAATATTCTTTCTGTCGGGAAATATTCGTACGACGGCGCAGCTATTTGTGGGCCCCATAACGAATAACTGTCGGGTGAAGAAACGATAATTTGAGTTTTTACAAATAACGGCGTAGTTGTTACCGTTAACACTGTTGGAATACCCGGTGGTTAAAATACAGTAATACGCGTTATTGCACAGTAGCACACGGTATTGCATAGTATTTTTGAAATTATTGATTCTTACGTAAGAAGGCATTACTCAATAATTGTTACAGTAATTACTGTTCAATATTTTATTTTATTGATTCAATAATTGCTACGTTGAAATTTTATATTATTGTTGTTCAATAATTGTTGCTGCACAATATTTTCCTTTATCAGATCAATAATTCATATTATTTGAATAATATTATTAGATAACATTATTGGCAATGTCTAGAAAGTTCTGTCTAAGGAGAGGTTTGGTCATCTAATTGCGCGCCAGTAAGGAAAAATCCTTATTGGAAAGCCCCCTCTTTCCTGGGAACGGCCTGGTTGTCATAAATGTGATTCTGTAATATTATTTGTGAATAATTAATTATTGATTCATATGATAAGAAAATATTTATTTTATGTGGATATAAATGAGGGATATATTTTTGTGGTTAAAAATGAAGGAGTTAATGTTGAGGTTTTTATCAGTATTTTTGTCGGAATGGAGGTATTAAAAATTAGGGTTTTTGAGATATTTTGCGAGGGTTATAATTTTTAATCGACCGTTGGATCGTGGTAATTTTTGGATATGTTATACATATATAAGTTGAGTATATGCCCACAAATTTTGAACCGTTAAAAATGAACGTATGATTTATTATGAATTTTACGAGATGTCTGGTTCAGAAATTGTTGAATTTTCGGAGTTAATCATTTTGGTAGAAAATTCTAGAATTGGTGGGCCCCACTTGTGGTTGGTGAAGAAATGTGCTGAATTATATTTCAAATATGGTGGGTGGGAATAGTAGCAGGTAAATCCATCAGGTTGCAGGTCAAGCCTACTAAAATTTTCCTATAAATATAGGGCTAAGTTAGAATTGAAAATCACACCAGAAACATAAGCTTTCTCTCTTTCTCTCTCTATATTATGAAGCATATTTTGTGAATTTTTAGATACTTGGTGAGTTGCTATTCATCAGTGCAAATTTCCTTTAGCATCATATCCGATATCCAGTCAGAAGTACTGCTCTTTTGAGGTAAGGGATATTAAGGGATTTTAAGGGTTGTTATGATTTTCAGTTTCGTAATTTTTCTGATCTTCAAAAATTCTGGAAAAATTTGAAATGATATTTTGATGAGTTTTCTTGATTGTGTCCAAAAATGGTGATTTTTGGATGTATAGATTGAGAGTTATGAATTTTATGAGAAAAGACTATTTTAAAAGTAACAGCTTATAATTCCTTGTGGTTAACTCCAAAATTGATGAAATTTTTATTGAGGGTACATGTATATGATAGAAGTATACTCTGTAAATTTCAGAATTTTTAGACAAAAGTATAATTTTTGATAAATGTCTAAATATTCGGCTATTTTGGCAATATGAAAAATAGTAAATGACTTTTAAAAATTCTGAGAAAAATATATGTTCACTATGGGACTATATTATGCTAAATCTCAGAAAAGAAATATTTTTAAACTGATTTGGTATTTTTCATAAAATGGTCTAGTTATGAGTAAATGAATTAAATATGTTTTGTGAAGAAAGAAAATTAGAAAATAGGATTTTATGGGTTGAGAATCCTATATGAGGTATATGCAGATTTTTGATGAGGGTTTTGGTTATTGATGATGAAATTGTAAGAGTTGGCATTTTATGATGATTAAATGCATTAATTAGTAAAGTGTAAACAATTAAAATAAATTATTTATAAATTTAAGTAATGTTATTCTTTCAATATCATTATACCGAAATATTGGTATGGATTTTATTGTGAAATTTTTATCTTTTATGTCGGGGTTACTATTCATGAGTTACTATTCACGATTTACTATTCATGAGTTACGAATATTACTCTTGAGATTAAAACTATATGTTGATCATATTATTTTTATCATCATATATAACATTTTTATAACCCTGATGTTGAAATTCTCTTTCACTGGAGTGTAAAGATGGGTAAATTATTGGTATGATCATGACTAGGGTTCTCTTTGGCCTGTAGTGCAAAGTTGAATTGTGACTGGTATGATCATGACCATTGAATTTATAATTGAATATCTTAAGCTTAAGTGCAAAGGTGAATTGATCAACATGGTTATAATTATTGTTTATATAAATTCTGAAATGATTATATATTTCTTTGAGATATGAATATATTTGCCTGTAGTGCAAATATGAATTGTTGATGAATATCTTTGGCATGTAGTGCAAAGATGGCCTGTTGATGAATATCTTTGGCCTGTAGTGCAAAGATGAACTGTTGTTGAATATCTTTGGCCCGTAGTGCAAAGATGGTTTGTTGATGAATATCTTTGGCCCGTAGTGCAAAGATGGATTTGTTAGTATGATTATAAACAGAACTGTGATTTGGTATAACCATGATCTTTGATGTTTCAGGTAAAGACAGGTGATGAAAATATTCTTCGTCCTGGGTGCGAAGAAAAATTTATAGTCACAATTATGATTATGAGTTATTCATATGATTGTGGAAAGGAACTGTTGAGTGATGTTACATGGATAAAACATTGTTGGTGGATTTTTAACATGGAGAAGATAATAGACTTTATAGTCTATTTGACTCT
This sequence comes from Panax notoginseng, assembly GCA_016801055.1. Classification (NCBI taxonomy): domain Eukaryota; kingdom Viridiplantae; phylum Streptophyta; class Magnoliopsida; order Apiales; family Araliaceae; genus Panax; species Panax notoginseng. Next base: position 202,499,812 of record CM029016.1, read on the forward strand.
TCTAATGGATTGCTCGTTCCGCTGCAACTATGGTTGAAATTTTTATCATTTACCATATGTTCTAAATCTCTGATTTATTATTGATGAAGGCTATTGATAATTTATTATCTTTAGTCATGATATTCTTTACTGAGCTAGTTGTGCTCACCCTTTTGCTTCACAATTCCTTTCAGGTAATAAGAGTGTAGCTGGGTCGAACGAGGGTAACGGGAAATAGAACGGTGGTCTCTAGCTGTGAATCCGAAGCAGTGTAGAAAAGTTCATTTAGTAGTTATATTTGGTGAATCCAATAGGGTAAGGTGTACCCAACGTTGGAAGGGTGGTTTTCCACTATCATACAAGATGTCTAACGACATACAACCTCGTGTCATCATAAGACAGGGATGTGCTCATCCACTTGCTGAGTATATCTACGAGCACTACCTATATAATCTTGGTGTTTGTTTGAAGTATAATTCTCAATTAGAGACAGTGGAGATAATGATATGTCAAGAGAAGACTCACCATTGGGAAGAATATGATAGTAATCTTCTCGTTTTTCTTTGGGGTCTATTGGGTCAACCAAGGATAATTCTGTGGCCATATGATGTCTATCATAACCTAGACGCATGGCCTCCCATGTACGAAAGTTTTCTTGAGCACTTTCCAAAGATTCTAATTTCTAAAACAGTTTTTGACTATACCTTTATGTAAGGTGTCATTGTGAGGTGATGTCCACGGTTGGAACATGAGTCACATTTGGTATATATTTGTATCCAAACTCACAGCATATGTGTTGTTGTATTTTGCACGACAATTGTTGTAATAAAGTTATAGTTGTTTTCTGTACCATGTATTTGGCGACTCAGAATAGGTTGGATGGAATGGACCATTTTGGGGTCGTTACATTTGGTATCAGAGCTTAGGGATATGATCTCTGGCAGAGATCGGGATTAGAACTAGGAGGGAGAGCGAGAAATATCCTTCGCTTAGTGTGTCCTACCTAAGCTGAATTTTCTTACTTAAGTTGGACATAATTGTGATATGTCAATTAACCTTTGTTTTGAAGCTGTATTCTAGAATGATTTCTTAAATATAGGAGATGAGCAATGGAGAAATCATAATGACAGGAAAGGTGGAATCTGGAATGGAAGCAAGGTATTCTCAACTCTTTGAAATACCAGGTACGTAAATTTTGGGGACGAAATTTCATAAGGAGGGGAGATTGTAAGACCCCGAATTTTATGAAATAAAAGTATTCAATTTTTCTTATAATTACTATTCAGTAAATGGTTAAATTGATAAAAGTTTAAAGTTATGGGTGAAATATGAATTTTTTTCAAAATAAGCAAGTGGTTATAAAATAATCATTGTTGTCGGGAAATATTCGTTTGGTCGTGGAATATTCTTTCTGTCGGGGAATATTCGTACGACGGCGCAGCTATTTGTGGGCCCCATAACGAATAACTGTCGGGTGAAGAAACGACAAATTTGAGTTTTTACAAATAACGGCGTAGTTGTTACCGTTAACACTGTTGGAATACCCGGTGGTTAAAATACAGTAATACCGTTATTGCACAGTAGCACACGGTATTGCATAGTATTTTTGAAATTATTGATTCTTACGTAAGAAAGCACTACTCAATAATTGTTACAGTAATTACTGTTCAATATTTTATTTTATTGATTCAATAATTGCTACGTTGAAATTTTATATTATTGTTGTTCAATAATTGTTGCTGCACAGTATTTTCCTTTATCAGATCAATAATTCATATTATTTGAATAATATTATTAGATAACATTATTGGCAATGTCTAGAAAGTTCTGTCTAAGGAGAGGTTTGGTCATCTAATTGCGCGCCAGTAAGGAAAATCCTTATTGGAAAGCCCCCTCTTTCCTGGGAACGGCCTGGTTGTCATAAATGTGATTCTGTAATATTATTTGTGAATAATTAATTATTGATTCATATGATAAGAAAATATTTTTTTTATGGATATAAATGAGGGATATATTTTTGTGGTTAAAAATGAAGGAGTTAATGTTGAGGTTTTTATCAGTATTTTTGTCGGAATGGAGGTATTAAAAATAGGTTTTTGAGATATTTTGCGGGGTTATAAATTTAATCCGACCGTTGGATCGTGGTAATTTTTGGATATGTTATACATATATAAGTTGAGTATATGCCCACAAATTTTGAACCGTTAAAAATGAACGTATGATTTATTATGAATTTTACGAGATGACTGGTTCAGAATTATTGAATTTTCGGAGTTAATCATTTTGGTGAAAAATTCTAGAATTGGTGGGCCCCACTTGTGGTTTGTGAAGAAATGTGCTGAATTATATTTCAAATGTGGTGGGTGGGAATAGTAGCAGGTAAAGCCATCAGGTTGCAGGTCAAACCTACTAAAATTTTCCTATAAATAGAGGGCTAAGTTAGAATTGAAAATCACACCAGAAACATAAGCTTTCTCTCTTTCTCTCTCTATATTATGAAGCATATTTTGTGAGTTTTTAGATACTTGGTGAGATTGTATTCATCAGTGCAAGTTTCCTTCAGCATCATATCGATATCCAGTCAGAAGTACTGCTCTTTTGAGGGAAGAGATATTAGGGATTTTAAGGGTTGTTATGATTTTCAGTTTCGTAATTTTTTCTGATCTTCAAAAATTCTGGAAAAATTTGAAATGATATTTTGAGAGTTTCTTGATTGTGTCCAAAAATGGTGATTTTTGGATGTATAGATTGAGAGTTATGAATTTTATGAGAAAAGACTTTTTAAAAGTAACAGCTTATAAATCCTTGTGGTTAACTCCAAAATTGATGAAATTTTTATTGGGAGTACATGTATATGATAGAAGTATACTCTGTAAATTTCAGAATTTTTAGACAAAAGTATAATTTTTGATAAATGTCTAAATATTCGGCTATTTTGGCCATATGAAAAAATAGTAAATGACTTTTAAAAATTCTGAGAAAAATATATGTTCACTATGGGACTATATTATGCTAAATCCAGAAAAGAAATATTTTTGGAACTGATTTGGTATTTTTCATGAAAATGGTCTAGTTATGAGTAAATGAATTAAATATGTTTTGTGAAGAAAGAAAATTGGAAAATAGGATTTTATGGCTTGAGAATCCTATATGAGGTATATGCAGATTTTTGATGAGGGTTTTGGTTATTGATGATGAAATTGTAAGAGTTGGCATTTTATGATGATTAAATGCATTAATTAGTAAAGTGTAAAACAATTAAAATAAATTGTTTATAAATTTAAGTAATGTTATTCTTTCAATATCATTATACCGAAATATTGGTATGGATTTTATTGTGGAATTTCTATCTTTTGGGGTCGGGGTTACTATTCATGAGTTACTATCACGATTTACTATTCAGGAGTTACGATTATTACTTCTTTGAGATTATAACTATATGTTGAT